>BMAU01012845.1:0-402500 GCA_019973935.1 Trichonephila clavipes
CAGTCATGAACATTGATTTGCATATGAAGTTATCTATTTATTTTGTACTACACTTTAGAAGAAACATCCATATAGTCTAATCACTAACGTAAAATGAAATATCTTCGTAATTTCGTTAAGTCCATGTGTGTTCCTCTAACTTTTATTGAACTGTGTATTAATTCATGCACACACTGGCCATCGAATTAGAAATCTTTGAGATTTGTATTGGAATGCGTGCTGGGGATGAAGTATGCAATTTTTTTATGACGTGGGTTACACGTGGTTAGAATGCTAGTAAAAGTAAGTACTTTTCACGATGAAGGAAGTAAAATGAAAATATGACAGATATTTCACCATTTGTGAATAAAGGGCTTATTGTTGGGGCCCGTTTAACAGGGACCTCTATTTCGAAGACAAGATTTTCTTTATTTAGACCAGTATACACAATGAGACAAAAGATTAAAAAGTACATAGAGAAAAATTCTGACAATAGACCTTAAATAACTTTAAAAAAGAATTAATAAAAATTAGAATAAAAGAGAAACCAGGAAAAAAATTTTGTTCCTGGATGTCAAGTGGTAAAAAAAAGTCAACAAAAAGTTAACCAGGCTTGAGAAAATGGAGAAATAATTTCGCGGTCAAACGTTAATAGGAAGATGAAGAATATATAGAATGAGAGAGAGGACAGCAACAGACCAAAATAGGGGGAAGCACAGTAAAAAAAGAAACTGTCGATTAAATGACAAAGTCAACAAGAAGGTAAAATGGGATAAGATATTCCCAAAGCTAAAACACGATTAAAAACAGTACACCCTCGAAAAGTGGAGAGGGATCAAATTTTACATAAAGGCGTCAATAGACGCAATAACCATTAGATTCCCAAAAGGGCAAATAGTGAGTGATTCAATATTAACGTCGCCCTATTCCGCTACTCGAGGGCTTTTGGCGATGGACCTTGTAATTAAGAACCATAGTCCAGGAAAGAGGATGACACCTGAGCCGGCACCTCCTCTCCTAACTTCCACACCAATGGGAGGATGTTTGAGCCTTGACATATTTAACGTGCATCGGCTCTCCTCTGCACGGCGGGTCTTCAGTGGTACCAGGCTTGAACTCATGACACGCCGGCCACTAGCACGTTACCTTGATCACTAGACTACCACGATTAAATGGCAAATATCAGTAAAACTAATTGGAGAAACCCACAGGCCTACATCAGAGAATCGAAGCTTTGGTTGTGCCGGTTCCACGGTGACGCACACTCAGCCGCAATGCAAGGCTCGTGTCCCATAGCCTACTTGCTGCACATAAACGAGGCTCATACTAATCGAAGGGATTAAACGTATATGACCCCCGGTATGGATCCATTCTGGACTCTGGAACTGTGCCATCAGCACCCTGGTGCAGCATTCGTCAGGTGACAAACACCTGGGTAGCGATTTGTACCATGAGATCCAGCTGTAAGCAAAGAACTCCTTTCGGTCAAGAGGTGGGCCTTCTAGAGGAAAATTCTTCACAAAGTAAGTAATATATTTTGGTGCTACAAAATAACATTAAATTTGGGGAAAAGAAATCCATTATATTTTCTGGTAGATGGTTGCAGTGATTGATGAGTTAAGTATCGATCAAACAATTTCTGGTCGCTTTAAAGGTGACATTTCGCACTAAAAAAATACTTTTGCTGTTTTTTGTTCCACACATTGTAAGTCACACAGTGTGTTTAACTGAAAATTACCGAATTTTTTCTTTGATAAAGGTGAAAGTGCGAGCCAGTGGCTGAAATTACAAGTGGTGTTTATTGTCCCGATACTGTAACCACCAATTACGTGCAATTTTGGCTTCATTGATTCCCTTTCAGGTATGCCCGTCATCGAAAATGTCGATAAAATCATAAAAAAATAATCGAAGTTGACCTCCATATTAGTAGTCGTAGCATCGCCCATAAGCAAAAGATCGAACATGGAACAGTTTAAAAAAATTTTCACAAGGCTGGATTCAAAAAGAAGCTTTATGCTTGGGTGCCACACCAACTAACACAAAAAAGATGATGGATCAAATTTCCAGCTGCAAAGCATTAGCCAAACGGAATAAAATCGACCCAATTCTTAACAGATAGTAAATAGGGATAATAAATGGTTCACATACAACAAGCGTTGCTAAAAATCATCGTGGTTAAAGCGTGGCGAAGCAGCTTAAATGGTGACGAAACCAGGAAGGTTCTACTGTGCATTTGATGAGACTGGAAAAGAATATGACCAAACACTAAATTCGGATTCCTAGTGTTAACTATTGAACCGTTTGAAACTAACAATTCACCAGAATTGGCAAATAGGAGAGGAACTGTGTTCCATTAGGACAACGGCAGGCCACACTCGTCTCTAGTGACTCACCAGACACTCCAGGAGCTTAATTGGGAAGTTCAATATGACACAAAAGCAAACAATTGACAAGTTTTTCTTGCATTGCAAAACTTCCTTGGCGATAAAATGTGGCATCCAGAGAAAATTAATTGTCAATTTTCACAGTTTTTCACCAATAGACAACACACCCCACAAAATAGACAATACACCCCACAAAATAGACAAAACACCACACAAAATATACAACACACCACACAAAATAGACAACACACCACACAAAAATAGACAACACAACACAAAATGGACAACACACACACAAAATAGACAACACACCACACAAAAATAGACAACACACCACACAAAATAGACAACACACACACAAAATAGACAACACACACAGAAAATAGACACACACACCACGCAAAATAGACAACACACCACACAAAAATAGACAACACACCACACAAAATAATCAACAATCCACACAAAATAATCAACAATCCACACAAAATAATCAACACACCACACAAAATAATCAACACACCACACAAGATAATCAACACACCACACAAGATAATCAACACACCACACAAAAATAATCAGCACACCACACAAAATATATATATATAATCAACATACCACACAAATTAGACAACACAACATATAATGGACAACACAATATACAAAAGACAACACACCACACAAAATAATCAACACACCACACAAAATAATCAACACACCACACAAAATAATCAACACACCACACAAAATAATCAACACACCACACAAAATAATCAACACACCACACAAAATAATCAACACACCACACAAAATAATCAACACACCACACACAAAATAATCAACACACCACACAAAATAGACAACGCACCACTCAAAATAGACAACGCACCACTCAAAATAGACAACACACATATAATGGACAACACAACATATAATGGACAGCACAACATATAATGGACAGCACAACATATAATGGACAACACAACATATAATGGACAGCACAACATGTAATGGACAACAAAACATGTAATGGACAACACAACATACAAAAGACAAAACTACCCACAAATGGCAATACTACACACAAATGGCAACACTACACACAAAGACACGCAACATATAAAAGATAACATAACACATAAAAGACAACACAAAACATTCGGATAACAACACAAAATACACAAAAAAACATACAAAAAAAACCCCAACACTCAAAAGACATGCAATATACAAAAGACAACACAACACGTAAAAGACAACATAAAATACACAGCAAAACACAAAGTAAGCAACCCAACACACAAAAGACAACACGAAATACACAGCAAAACACAAAATAAGCAACCCAACACAAAATAAACACGGACATTAATTCTCAAGATGATGGTAGATTTCAAGATAAAAATCTATTATTTTTTGTGAAGCTTATTATAGTCCATTCCCAAGCAGCCATTCAGGCTGTAGTTATAAAACATGACACAGACCTACAGATTATCTCAGAAATAAGACCAATCTTGTACTTTCTTTATAAGTACCAAAAGGCTGACTTAGTAATATGACGAACAATTGAGCCACACAAGACAACTCACCACTCTTCCAAACTCTTAAATCTGACCTGGGAGCAAAATCAATAGCCAAATCCTTGGCTATACATGTAAGATACTTGGACAAGGTTTTGTCAAACACAGAGTATCTTCCAGCATGATAAGTACTAGACAAAGAGTCACAAAAACGTACTGAAGTAAACAAACTGTATTGTAAGGCAAAGAAATATTTTTCTGATACAATATGAAAAGCAAACTTTTTATGCAAGTTGCATGAAAAATACCCTGAAGCTTAATAGACTGATGGCTCTATAATACAAAACAACATTGGGGCTGTTGCTTACAGTAAACTTTTTTTTCGAATGTACTGTGGAGCACTTCATGTGGAACTTTGATACAGGGATCCTTGCCATCTCACTTTCTCTGAAGAATCACAAGAAAAAGATTGATTGTTTCTCTAAAGCTGTTATTTTGGTCCTTTTCCAAGCAGCCATCCAGGCTGTAGTTATGAAACATGACACAGGCACAAAGATTATCTCAGAAATAAGACGAACTTTCTTTACAAATACAAAAAGATGAGCAACAATACATCCCACAGTATAAATACGCTCTCAAGTGAAATATTCTTGTGTGAAATGCGACCATGTCGAAATGCAATTACATGTGAAATATGTAATTATTTGTGAACCATTTTATCATTATTGAAATGGTCTTCATCATTGAAATATATTTAACAATATCAAATTGAAGTTGATTGAGTACAGTCGAGTTTCTCACTTTCTTTGAACATTTAAAATCTTGGTTTTGCGCTCTATATTAACCAAATTAAAGCTCCTAAATTAATGACTGCTACTTTGAGAAATCAATGTCAAAGAAGTGAGCCGCTGCATGCATTACGTAATCAATTTCATATCTACCGCTTGTTCCATACTTAAAAACAAAAACATATTTAAAGGATTTAATACGCTACATATTTAGTTCTAAATATTTTATATGCATTCTTTAATTTACAAAAAAACATCATCATAACATATTATATATGCAAAAAAAACATCTTATGATCCTGATCAGTTTTAGTATACATATATATCAAGTTACTCACGAGGAATGATGTTTTCCAAGTCGCATTGATGAAGCGAGTCAATTGGTCATGGATGTTTGAAGTGTAAGCCTTAGCGTAGCTCCCCTAGTGTATCATTAATAAAAAAATTTATCAGAAAATTCAATGATACAATGTATTTTATTTTGAACTTTTAACGGTTGTTTTTACTTACTAATAATCATTATAATTTCAAAAAAAAAAAGAAAAGAACTCGAAAAACTTAAATTGGGATTACAAAACGAAGATAATGTTACTCAATAATTTTCTTAAATTACCTTGGTTTATGTCCAGTAACACCTAAACCCATGATTTTTAATCACCTCCAAAAGAAAATATTTCAATTTGAAATAACCATCCTAAATCAGATGGTATTATAAAAACTTATATTGGTATATATAATTTTTATTAGTTAAGCCACTACATAATACACACTATATTTTTATATTATTAATAAAATAATTACATAATATATATTAAAATTAATAATCAATATCAATTAAAAAGTACTAAAAACATGCAATATTCCAAAATTTACAAATTCTTTAACGAATTTCATCGAACAAGGAACGATCAAAAAATCCTTTTTAAAAAGTAAAATAAAGTGAAAATGGACAAGAGAGATTCATAGCAATAACTAAAAGTACAACACTCAATCTTTAAAAAAAATTCCTTAGTACTCACCCATGATATTAGAAATATTCGTATTCGCAAACAGCACAAAATAAAACAGAAGAAAGAAATAACAGATTGAAGAGCAAATGTAATGAAAATGGTTACATTTTTAATCAATCGGATTAAAATCATATGAAATTTATAGGGTTTTACCGTGGGAAAAAACAAAAAAAAATTATTTCTAATATATACGTTATCCCCATGGCAACCACATCGCCAGACGATAAAAATATCAAGGTAACCATATTGTAATGTTATCACCCATTTTGGTGAACATAAACAACAACTTGGCGTGTGTCCCATGATATCAAACGAGAACTCTCTCTCTCTTGCTTTTTTATCTTCCACAAATCCATAAATTTTTAATTAGAACTTAAATCTAGCATACGAAATTCCAAATTAATAATTGTTGGAATATGAAATCTCAATGACTATAAATATAAAATCAAATGAGTGCATAAAATAAAAGTCATTCCAAAACATAAAAAGCCATTACAAGCAAAACTAATAAGTAATAAAATATAAAGAAGAAAATGAAAAAAATTATTAAACAAAAAAAAGGACTTATAAATATTCTAGAAAAAAATATGAAGCACATACCTCGTCGACGATTGATGGTGAAAAATATTATAATATGAATAAACACGAAATATATATAAAACTTTTAAATTATATTTATTCTAAGCAAACTTACAAATTCAAAAAACATCGAATCAATCGATAGAATGGCAAATAATTTAATTTTTATATGCAGCAAAGTTGCCTCTCAATACCTTGAAAAAGTAATTGTTAAATTGCTGCCAGATGGATCAAGAGTATTAAAAAATATTTTCAGCTGAATATTACCGTAAAAAATTGTAATAATTACGTGCGCTTTTAATATTTTGTAGAAAAGTGAAAACTACGAAAAAGGAATCGTTTGCTTCAACTAAAAATAAAAAAAAGGTAAAGACGAAAAACATTGTTATTCTGACGAGCTTTTTTTTAATTAATGTTTAACTTATATATTAAAAAAAAATTACAGGATTTTTCATTAATAAAAAAATATCTCGTCTCTTTTCTTATTTAGAAATATGTAAAGTAATTGTTTTGAAATGTTTTCCTGTTAAATGTACTTTCAAAAGACATTGAGAATTTTTTTTTTCATTTTTATTGAACATTTATTTGTATACATTGCTGATAAAATATATAAGCAGATGTTTTTCTTTTGGTTTTTTTATTTATTTTTTTTCCATAAGAAAAGACACAAAGTTTAGTCATAGAACATTAAAAACCTTTCTTGTTTTGCTTCTAAAAAATGTATTAAAAAGCAAAATTATGTAAGAACATGTAATCTATCTAATACTGGGTTTTTCAAAAAAGTAGTATTCGCTTAAGACTATTTACTTATCTTACTTTTTATTGCATTTTTAGCAAACTTTTACATTTAAACATTTTTTATTACTGTTAAAAATGTTTATTTCATTAATAGCAAAATTTATTAACTGTTGATAGTTATATAAAAGATGAAATTCAGACTCTAAATTTCTTTTCTAAAAAAACAAGAAAAGTTATTTGAAATTTCTTTAAAAATTCAATTTCAACTATTTCGAATTTTTCTCATGGAGAAGTAAATAAGTATTTAAAATATTTCTCTCTCTCTCTCTCTCATGTGATGTTTTTCGTAAATGAGAAAAACAATGTCTCTATAAGCATAATTTCTCTTCAAACGCTTAGAATTTTTGAAGAATTAAAAACTTTCTACACAGGTAACTGCAAATTTAATGAAAGTAATATGATATGAGAATATAGTTCCAACGTAGCTCATGCGTGTCGTAGAAGACAACTAAAATGGGTGCCCAGTGTCCGGGGTATAGCCGGCTACCCTACACCTGGGGATTATATTAGGGGTCTCATCCTCTATGCTCGGGGATTGGGCGTAGAGCTAACAACTCTACTCCGTAAAAAAAAACTTTTGTTACGAAATCTCAAGAGCATAATTTTGAAATTGTTGACAGTTTAACTCGGTGATACTGAACCTGCGGCCCGTGGACCACCTGTGGCACACCGGCTTTTCCTGAGTGGCTCGGTAGAAATTTAGTTATTTAAGAACTATGTACGAAAAAATTTAGCAGGAAATTCTACCAATCAAGCAATAAAATCTATCGATTCTGCTAACATGCCTTTTTTTATAGTAGAATGTAAACAAAAGAGGCTTGGTCATGATGGAAAGGAGATCGAAACTGCCCCATAACTCAATAAGAGATGCATAAAAATTGAATTTTCTGCGTTTGATATAAAGGTTGACGCACAGTATTGAAATACAAGAGACGAAAATGAGAGTTCATATATTTTGGTCAATTTTGGTTAGTCCAATGTTTTTTTTGTTTGTTTATATATATATCTATATCTATATCTATATATATAAGGGAGAAAAGCGACTCACTCACTCACTCACTGACTCATTGACTCACTGACTAATCACGATATCTCCGGAACTATTAAACCTACAGACTTGAAATTTGATAGGTAGGTTCCCTTCATGGAGTAGACGTCAGCTAAGAACGGATTTTGCAAAGTTCGAACCCCAAGGGGCGTTATAGATAATTATTTCCTTTACTAAACTATTAGATGTACAGTCGTGAAACTTGGTACACAGATTTCTTTCATAAAGTAGAGATTCCCTACATAATGATTTTTACAAAAATCGACATCCAAGGGGCGTTGAGGGCGCTTAAGGGGCGTTATACATAATTATTTCCATTTTTAAACTATTAGACGTACAGTCTTGAAATTTGGTAAACGGATTCCTTTCATAGAGTACAGATCCCCTTGTGAAAATCGACCCCAAGTGGCGTTGTAGAGAATTAAGTGGCGTTATATAGGCAATTAACTCCTTTTTTAAACTATTAGACGTAAAATCTCGAAATTTAGTAAGCTGATTCCATTCATTGAGTAGAGATCCGCTATAAGATGGGTTTTGTGAAAATCGTTTCTAAGTGGCGTTGCGGGGGCTTAAGGGGCGTTATACATAATTATTTTCATTTTTAAACTACTAGATGTCCAGTCTTGAAATTTCATAAGCGGATCCCTTTCATAGAGTACAGATACGATACAAAATTGGTTTTGCGAAAATCGACCCCAAGTGGTGTTGTAGAGAATTAAGTGGCGTTATATAGGCAATTAACTCCTTTTTTAAACTATTAGACGTAAAATCTCGAAATTTAATAGGTTGATTCCATTCATTGAGTAGAGGTCCGCTATAAGATGGGTTTTGTGAAAATCGTTTCCTAAGTGGTGTTGCGGGGGCTTAAGGGGCGTAATAGATAATAATTTTTATTTTTAAACTATTAGACATGCAGTCTTGAAATTTGGTAAGCGGATTCCTTTCATAGAGTACAGATCCACTGCAAAATGGGTTTTGTCAAAATCGACTCCCAAGTGGCGTTGTAGAGTATTAGGTGGCGCCATAGGCAATTAACTCCTTTTTTAAACTATTAGACGAAAAATCTCGAAATTTAGTAAACTGATTCCATTTATTAAGTAGAGATCCACTATAAGGTGGGTTTTGTGAAAATCGTTTCCTAAGTGGCGGTTGCGGGGGCTTAAGGGGCGTTATACATAATTATTTTCATTTTTAAACTATTAGACGTACAGTCTTGAAATTTGGTAAGCGGATTCCTTTAACAGAGTACAGATCCGCTGCAAAATGGGTTTTGTCAAAATCGACTCCCAAGTGGCGTTGTAAAGAATTAAGTAGCGTTATAGGCAATTAACTCCTTTTTTAAAGTATTAGACGTAAAATCTCGAAATTTTGTAAGCTTATTCCATTCATTAAGTAGAGATCCACTATAAGGTGGGTTTTGTGAAAATCGTTTCCTAAGTGGCGGTTGCGGGGGCTTAAGGGGCGTTATACATAATTATTTTCATTTTTAAACTATTAGACGTACAGTCTTGAAATTTGGTAAGCGGATTCCTTTAACAGAGTACAGATCCGCTGCAAAATGGGTTTTGTCAAAATCGACTCCCAAGTGGCGTTGTAAAGAATTAAGTGGCGTTATAGGCAATTAACTCCTTTTTTAAAGTATTAGACGTAAAATCTCGAAATTTTGTAAGCTGATTTCATTCATTAAGTAGAGATCCGCTATAAGATGGGTTTTGAGAAAATCGTTTCCTAAGGTGTGTTGCGGGTTTTTAAGGGGCGTTATAGATAATAATTTTTATTTTTAAACTATTAGACATACAGTCTTGAAATTTGATAAGCGGATTCCTTTCATAGAGTACAGATCCGCTACAAAATTTGCTTTGTGAAAATCGACCCCAAGTAGCGTTGTGGAGAATTAAGGGGCGTTATATATATATAGGCAATTAACTCGTTTTTTAAACTATTAGACGTAAAATCTTGAAATTGAGTTAGCAGATTCCATTCACTGAGTAGTGAACTGTCATAAAATGGGTTTTGGGAAAATCGTTTCCTAAGTGGCGTTGCGGGGGCTTAAGGGGCGTTATAGATAATTATTTCCATTTTTAAACTATTAGACGTACAGTCTTAAAATTTGGTAAGTGAATTCCTTTCATGGTGTATAGATCCGCTACAAAATAGTTTTGGGGAAAATTGATCCCCAAGGCTCACTGGGGGGAATTAAGGGGCGTAATAGATAAATATTTCCGCTTTTCAACTAATTGAACTACCTGCTTGAAAACTAGAAGCTAAGTTCCGTTCATTGAATAAAGTTCCTTTTACAAATATTTTTGCGAAAACGGACCTCCAAAGGAGTGAGTTTGCGAGCGTGTTATAGAAAAATTCCTGTTTTTGAATTTAACTCATTTACTTGAAATTTGTTGAGCACTTTTCTTTAGTTGAATAGAGTTCCACTAAGAATGGATTTTACGGAAATCAACTCCAGGGGGAAGCAGGGAAAGTTATTGGGGCGTATTGATAGACAAAATTTCCGTTTTAGAACTGCTAAGACTATAATAATAAAATTTGGTTTGCATGCTTCTTTTGTTGAATCGGAATCCGCTAAGAATGTTGTCAACGAGGTATTCATGATAAAAATTCCGTTTTTGCTCTGTTAGATTTAGACTTGAAATTTAGCAAGCATGTTTATTTTATGGAGCAGAGATCAACTGAAAGTTGCTTTGGTGGAAATCCACATGATTATTAGGTTAAGTGAGCGAAAAAAATCTTTCTACTTCTATTTTAGATATAAATAGAAATTAGATATTATAATTTATGTTCTTTTTATATCAAGGGGCGAGAGTGTAACAGCTATAAATATATTTTTCAATACAATCGAATATTTAATGCTAGATATCAATAATTAATATATATGTAAACAGTATACATATATACAACATCGTGAAATACCCAGGGAAGCGGGTGGGTAACGGCTAGTATATATATATATATATATATATATATATATATACATATACTGTTTTCTCCTTATTATCTGTATGTTGTGGTATCCGCGTGAAATACTTGTCATATGTTTGTGGCCCGGCGGGAAAAAGCTTGAGTATTCCTGGGCCAAGTGGATTAGATCATATGAAATTACTCTCCAACTAGGAGATGGAGTATACATGTAAGTGGGCAGATATACATATAGATCAAGATCAGCTTTTAATATATGTTTTCTTTTATTTCTGTTTTTAGTGCTATGTTAGGAATCGCTTGATTCGACTGTTTGATTATACGGCATCTTGTTACAATTAGGAATTTTAAAAAAACGCATAAAATCAGCATTTTTTTACCATAGTACTAAAGCATCATTAAGCTCCTGCAACATAAAATTAAATTTAAAACTTCGCTAACATTAATTATATTGTAAGAAAATTGAAGTGGTTTTTTTTCCTTCTCAAACAGGTTTTGTAATGAAAATCCTTTACTCAAAAGTCAAAAGAAAAACTGCAAGATTATTTTTTCTAATAACTTAAAAATACAAGAAACTACCTTTTGATAGAGGTATTACTCACTATAAAAAAGGAAACGGGCATTTTTAATAAGCGTTGTGAAACCATAGGCAAAAGTCATATCTTTCATCTATTTTATTTTTCTAAATTGTAAGGTTATTATTAAATTGAAAACTTTTAATTTCCTCAAATAGGTATATATTGAATTCAAACATTATTAGATTAACCGCATTCGATATTTTCGTAAAGTAACTTTCGCAAAAATCCTTTTTGAGACGTCTTTGCTAAACATCAATCTACAGTGAAGTGCCAGGGCCGCTAATTAAAAAAAAAATCTTTTTTAATGCGGCATTGTTGGCTCTACCACGAATTTTATTATCAGATGAAGGATGATTGTAAATAGTAGATATTGTTACGTTTTCGGGGGTTCGAAATGATTGAAGCCGAAGAGCAGGATCCAAAACAATTTTATTCTTGGCCAAAACAGTCCTCCACAAATTGTAGAACAGTTCGAGAAAGTCACGTACAATCGATGAAAATACTGATAACACAGATGTAATACACTAACAAAAGCAATAGTAAACACTCAGCACAAAAATAATAACTCAATAAAAGCAATAACACACGCACTATGCAATCGTCTCTCTCTCTCTCTCTCAAGCACAGAGAGGTATCACTTGCATGAAAGCTGAGATCTGACTGACTGACTAGCCGTCCCGGGCCTTTTTATACCTTTCGGTCAGAAACCTCTTGCACTTGCCAGAATAATCGAGAAATAGAAAGGTCTAGCAAAATCCGGAACATACGAGAAAAGCTCAATACAGTAATACATTCGATACAATAGTGTTACAATACCGCGATAGGGTTGCCAGACAGGGTTATTAGGAGCAGGGTTGCCATGGTCGCTAAGTTTATCGCGACATTTGGCGCCAAAAATTAAGTCGCCAAATCCGTCGCCAACTTGGCGCTAGCTGCAATATTTGGCGAGTTTACCATTTAAACCAATGTTAAAGCATGGGGGCCGTGCAATGCAGTGGAAATGATATTACAGGTAAACAGGGTTTAAATCACATTAGATACGACAAATTAAACTGTAAAAATGAACACAAATGAGTAGAAACAATTAGAATAAGACTAAATTCGTAACATTGCCCCCTCTCAAGAACTGCACGTCCCGGGCAGTACAACCCTTCATCAGACGTTAACATAATAATAAAGCAATTGATTAAAAATAACTAAATGAATATGCAATAATAAAACATGTAATACATAGTACAAAAATAAACACCTAATGCATAGTACAAAATAAACACGTAATGCATAGTACAAAATAAACACTTACAAAACAATAAACAAAATTATTTACAAGATTATTTACACACTAACTTATTTATACAAGACCATGGTCAAAATAAATTACACGATAATTGACACACTAAGAATTATGGCCATAATATGGAGCAAGCCTGTCGTAATGAACGACTATAGGCTTCGAATTCGTTGACTTACGGATCCGGATTACGACGTCGTTTATTATCTTTAAAATTGTATAAGGACCGTCCCAATGCGATTGTAGCTTAGGAGAAAGTCCTTTGCGTCGAGTCGGGTTGTAGAACCATACCTTGTCACCTTCCTTGAATTGATGTCCTGTGGCTTTTGTGTCGTACCGAGTCTTCATCTTCTCCGTCCTCAGGTTGATCCGTTCTCGAGCCAAATTGTGTACATCTTCAAAACGTGCCTGAGATTCTGCACGTACTCCTCAGGCGATGAAGGTGTATCCGGAGGGCGACCAAACAGCAGGTCACAAGGGAGACGAAGATCCCGGCCAAAAAAGCATCTGGGATGGTGAATATCCGGTAGTCTCGTGAACGGCGCTGCGGTACGATAGCAGAAAGAGAGAACTTTCTGGTCCCAGTCTTGTTGGTTCTTGGAGACCATCAGTGAGAGGTTATTCAGGATGGTACGATTAAACCTCTCCACCATGCCATCTGACTGTGGGTGCAAAGGTGTGGTCTTGGTCTTGTCAATTCCCGAGTAGTTCACAGACCCCTTCAATACCGCAGAGACGAAATTTCTTCCCTGATCGGAATGAAGTTGAAGAGGTACCCCATATCTCGATATCCAGTGCTGCACTACAGCCTCCGCTACGGTGAGGGCTTTTGATCCGGAATGGGTACACTTCGGGCCATTTCGTGAAGTAGTCCATGACAACAAGTAGGTACTTATTACCAGACGCAGTCCTTGGCAGAGGTCCCAGGATATCGAAAGCGATACGTTCGAAGGGTGCTCCAACATTGTAGCGATGCAGCTTCCCTCGGCTACGTATCTTTGGCCCCTTCCGAGCTGAACAGGCATCACAGGACTTGCACCACTGTTTCACGTCAGCTCTCACTTTACCCCAGAAGAATCGCTCTCGAACTCAGTGCAAAGTTTTCATGACGCCGAAATGACCTCCTGTTGGGCTGCCATGCAATTCTTTGAGTACCTCTGGGATACGAGATCGAGGAAGTACTAATTGCCACCTGAATGTCTTTCCATCCTCTTATTCGAATTTTCGGTATAGAACACCATTCCTGAGATGTAGAGAATTCCAGAGGGTCTAACACTGCTTAGTTGTAGGACTATAAGCCGAGATGTCCTGCCAACTTGGTTTATTGCTGGAAGACTCCATAAACTCTATAAGGGGTTTAATATCAGGATCCGCCATTTAGTCTTCTCGAACTTTCTCGTCACTCCAGGGATCGGGTGGCGTCACTGTTGAAGTTGTTATCTGGCGTATAGCATAGTCATATTTGGTCTCTACTCTGGAACAATGACGACAATTTTCTGGGGCATGGTCTTCTTGAAAGGGCATCAGCATTTCCATGCGAGTAGCCTTTACGATGTCTGATGTCAAAAAGTAATACTCGTTGAGCCGTTGTATCCATCTGGCTACCTGGCCTTCAGTATTTCTAAAATTCATTAGCCAGGTTAAAGAGGCATGATCGGTACGTAGAAGAAATTTTGGCCATAGAGATAGTGATGGAAATGCTCGATGGCTTTCACAATAGCCAGTAGCTCTTTTTCGAGTGACACAATAATTTCTTTCCGGTTTCGATAAACACTTACTCCAATAAGCTACGACTCGTTCCTGACCATCTATTTCCTGAGATAATACTGCTCCGACACTCTCATTACTGGCATCAGTGTCCAAGATAAATGGCTTGTCCGGTTGTGGATATATTAAGATCGGTGAAGACGTCAAAGCTTCTTTATCTGGAGGAAGGAATCTTCACATTCTTTGTCCACTGAAACTTTTGTTTACTTTCTGTTAGCTTGTGCAAGGGTCTGGCGATGTTAGAGAACCCTTCCACAAACTTTCGGTAATAAGTACATAGTCCCAGGAAGCTTCGCAGCTCACGGAGGTTTTCAGGGCGTTTCCAATTCTTTACGGCGGACACTTTTTCGGGGTCCGTACGAACACCTTCTGCAGAGATGATGTGTCCCAGATAATTGACTTCTTTCTGGAAGAACTTGCATTTCGAAGCGTTTAGCTTCAAGTTAGCGTCCCTTAATTTTGATAACACCTTCCGGATATTTTGAAGATGTTCTTCAAACGTACGCCCTCCTATTATGACGCCATCCAGGTAAATAAGGCAAGCTTCAAAAGTCAGACCCTTTAGCACGGTCTCCATCAGGCGCTCGAAAGTAGCTGGCGCATTGCAGAGCCCGAACGGCATGACTTTGAACTGCCATAGTCCTTGGCCGGAAGTGAATGCTGTTTTTTTTCTATCTTCGGGATGGATCTCCACTTGCCAGTATCCGCTCTTTAAATCTAAAGTCGAGAACCATTTATGACCGGAAAGGGTATCCAGGGTGTCATCTATCCTTGGAAGAGGGTAGCTGTCCTTCTTGGTGACGTCGTTAAGTTTCCGATAGTCCACGCAAAATCTTGTGGAGCCATCTTTCTTACGAACCAAGACGATTGGAGATTTTCACGGACTCAAAGACGGTTCTATGATGTCATTTTCCTGCATCTCTCGTAGTAGTGTTCCGACCTCTTCCTGTTTAGCAAACGGCAAGCGTCTTGGGTGCTGTTTAATCGGCGGATGGTCTGCTGTACCAATTCTGTGTTGTGTCACTGTAGTATGGCCAATATCGCTACTGTTTCTAGAAAACACGTCTTCAAATTCTTGGAACAGTCTTTCTGGAGCTTTTCTGTTCGGGGGACAATTCAGCATTTTCTAGAAGGTCGGGAGTCAACTGTTGAGGGCGAGTTGGATAGGAGCAAGCTCGAACTTTGCAGACACACGTTACTGGACAAGGTTGCCAACACTTCACCTTTCTGGAACACCTAGGTTTTTCAGTTACGTTGCAAATTCTTACCGGGATAGTTTTTCTGGAAAGGTCCACTAAAGCGTCGAAGCTATTAGCAATCCATTCGCTTTATTTTCCGCAGATCCAATTAGGCCAGAGTTGAAACTCACATCGTTACCGATGTATCCAGGTACTATGATTTCCAGTCCTGGGGGAATGGTAATATACTCGTTAGCGTTACCGTCGAATAGATTCTGTCCTGTGTTCAATTTGAATATAGTGATTTCTTCGTGTATGGAACGTAATTCGTTCTTGTTGAAGTCTAGAGTGAAACCATGCTCCTTTAGAAAGTCCAGCCCTAAGAATGAAAGGGTCTGCAATATCTGCGACATACACAGCATGTTGGTAGGTAGTGTCTCCAAACTTGATCTTGACTTTTAATTTTCCGAATATCAATCTTTCCCCGTCACGGTCTGCGCAGCACACGCGGGCGGGTCCAGATAAGTTTCTCTTTAATTTTTGAGCCAGATCGTTCCGAATGATAGACACATTGGCTCCTGTATCGATGATCAGCGTTGCAGGAAGCTCGTTAACACACACACACATGTCCCATTATAAAAATTCCATTCTCACCAGTACTCTTTTGTCGAAATTTGACACTCCCTTGAGTGGGGCTTTCCCAAAATCTGGCAACCTCCGCCCCACTAGACGGCTATTAATTAGTTTTTCCGACACCTCCTTCTGGGAGGCGCTATTAGTTTCAGCGCCTTGGCGAGCCCGGCAGCTTCTCTGCAGATGCCCTTCTCGACCGCAGGTCCAGCATTTAAGGGTCTTCTTCCCGTCTGCTTTCTGGGACATCAAAGACTCAATTCTATTCATGAAGCTCTCATCTGTCGCTCTACCGCTCCACACTTGAGTTCGACGTATCCGATTCGTTGACGGCTCGTATGGGGTGTCTGTCCTTTCGTGTTGCTTGCTGGGCTGCCTCGAATTTCATAGCAACACTAAGGCCCCTTTAAGTCCTTGAGATCCGCCATTCGGAGAGCTTTCTGGATTTCCGGATCACGCACCCCCGTCGATGAAGTGTTTGCAGCGCCAGGACTTCTCTTACTTCAGTCGGACAGTCGGAAAACGCCAAGTGAGAAAGCCTCTCGACGTCCGTCGCCAGTTCTTGGGCATTTCGACACTTTCTGCTGCCGTGACTTCAGCTGGAGTCTGCTGTAATCCTTCACACATTTCTCTCCGAAGCGTAACTCCAGAGCATTAACGAGAGCGTCGAAATCCAGCCGCTGTGTTTCCAACAAAGTTTGCAAAATGTCAGCAGCGTCGGCTCGAAGAGAAGCAGCTAACTGGCAGGCCTTGGTCTGGGAGTCCCACTGGTTTGCATCCGCCACTATGGAGAAGCCTGGGTCTTATACACCTGCCAAGAGGACTTTCCGACATATGTAGAAAGCTTGATGGAAGGCTTGAATAAGGAGCTTGAAACTTAAATTCATCCCCTTGGCCAGTCATGACTTTCTGCTTCAATTTCTCTAGGTCACTCCCTGAACGAGATGGAAACATCTTCTACCTTTTCGAAAATTTTCGCCTCTAGTTTGCTCTCCATATCTTCGAATTTTATTTTCAAATTTGTTCTCTATATCCACAAATTTGTTTTCGAATTTATTTTCCACCGACTCGATTCTTCCTTCCATTTCTTCAAATTTCTTGTCCATAGTCGTCAATTTGTCGCCAATGCCCTTCAGATCACTTTTCAACTCTTCCTTGTTCGCGGTCAGTTTGTTATTCAACTCGTCCGTATTGGCGCTGATCTGCTCGTTTACGTTAGTAAGCTTGGTATTCACTTCTGCGATATTGGTGGTCAACTCCGATTTCATTTCGCCCATGTTGGCATTCATGCTGGCGGTCAAGTCCGATTTCATTTCAGTCAATTTTTCTAGAAGAGTCTGGAACTGGGCCTCCATCGCTCTTGTTGTTGGCATTCAATCCCACTTCTGACACCAATTGTTACATTTTCGGGGGTTCGAAATGATTGAAGCCGAAGAGCGGGATCCAAAACAATTTTATTCTTGGCCAAAACAGTCCTCCACAAATTGTAGAACAGTTCGAGAAAGTCACGTACAATCGATGAAAATACTGATAACACAGATGTAATACACTAACAAAAGCAATAGTAAACACTCAGCACAAAAATAATAACTCAATAAAAGCAATAACACACGCACTATGCAATCGTCTCTCTCTCAAGCACAGAGAGGTATCACTTGCATGAAAGCTGAGATCTGATTGACTGACTAGCCGTCCCGGGCCTTTTTATACCTTTCGGTCAGAAACCTCTTGCACTTGCCAGAATAATCGAGAAATAGAAAGGTCTAGCAAAATCCGGAACGTACGAGAAAAGCTCAATACAGTAATACATTCGATACAATAGTGTTACAATACCGCGATAGGGTTGCCAGACAGGGTTATTAGGAGCAGGGTTGCCATGGTCGCCAAGCTTATCGTCCACATTTGGCGATATATCGCCAAATTTGGCGCCAAAAATTAAGTCGCCAAATCCGTCGCCAACTTGGCGCTAGCTGCAATATTTGGCGAGTTTACCATTTAAACCAATGTTAAAGCATGGGGGCCGTGCAATGCAGTGGAAATGATATTACAGGTAAACAGGGTTGAAATCACATTAGATACGACAAATTAAACTGTAAAAATGAACACAAATGAGTAGAAACAATTAGAATAAGATTAAATTCGTAACAATATTTATGGACAATCTTATCCAACACACTGTGCACTAATATTCTATTTTTCTTAAACTATGCTGTGCTATCGGGAAATCGGGATTCAGCATATTTATCTGATTTGTTGCAGGTTTTATTTTCAGAAATTCGTAACAAAGACGTCGTATTCGTAACGCCGATTGAGAGAACCATATACGGCTTGCGGCCGCCCACATGCGGTGCACGCGCTGCAAACTTGTATGATCAGCCCTGCTTGCGCAAACACCCGTTTCTGGACTATTACACTTACACGCTAGAAATTTGGTAGACCAGTTCATTTCATGGCGTATAGATCCTCTACAAAAAGTGTTTTGAGAATCAACCCGAAAGGTCGTTGCGAGAGCTTTAAGGGGATTAAAGATAAACATTACCGTTTTTGAACTTTTAGACGTACAGACTTAAAATTTTGTTAGCACAATTTTTTTAAAATATAGTCCCGTTAAGAACGGATTTTACGAAAATTGACTCCTATTGGGGGGGGGGAGTTGCTGGTACATTTATAAGAAATTTTCGTTATCGAACTATTACTTACCGTAATGAAATTTAGTATGCATGTTACTTCCGTTGAATGGAGATTCGCTAAGAAAGGATTTTACGGAAATGGACTTCTACGGGGGAAAGGGAATCTTTTGCGGTGTATTGGTAAAAAAAAAGTACCCGTTTTCGAACTACTAGACCTACATTAATGAATTTCGGTATGCATGTCTCTGTTGTTGAATTAAACAGATTTGTTGAATGGGTCTTGCAGAAATCGACTCTCAAAGGAGCTTATTGATAAAAAAAAATTGAGCTTTTGATCTATTAGATTTAGACTTGAAATTTGGCAAACATGTTTTATTTTATTGAGTAGAAATCCACTAAAAATGGTGAAAATAGGGGTGGTAGGCCTAAATGCGGAGGGATGCCGGCAATAAAATTATAACGTCGATAATACTCACGAGAGAGAAATAAAACCTTAATCCATAACAAAAAAATATTTATTATGATTAACATAGGTAAACAACAATAACAAATTAATAATGAATTTAAAGGTAAGTAATATTAGACAAAGTGGCATTATAAGCAATGAAACACATTCTATACGACGGGACGACTGGGAGAGTACGTCCGCTTGGTATGAGAAAACTCGTAGAAGTGATGAGTTGTAGGGGGCGCGACCAGCGAAAATAGCGGGGGTGTACAAGGTACAAACATCCCGATCCCCGTTGAAATACTTATTTCAACATTTACATGTATACAAACAAATTTAAGTATAAGAAATATGATTACAAAAAATTAATATGCAGGCATATTCACTCAAATTTACATACACAAACATGGGCTATTACACAATATAAATGAATAATTAAAGTTAAATAAAAAATATAAAACACAGCACAGGATAATAATAAATAATAAAGAAAATATACTTATCAGTTAAACAAATCAAATATAAATGCAAAAAAAAATGGTAGTTATATATGAATGACAAAAATTATAATTATAAATACACACATTTTCATTCAATTGGCAAGGTGCAGATATCTCTGACATTTCTTTAATTACTTTTCCATCAGGGAGTTTAAGATTAACAACTCTTAATTTGTTGTCATTACCATAAAAAACTTCTAAAATTCTACCAGTAAGCCATTTGGTACCAGGAAGTGATTCATTCTTAATTAACACGAGAGTACCTATCTCAACATTATTTTTACTGAATCTCCATTTGCTTCCTTCTCTCTCTCTCTTGTAAATTATTTAAATAACTTCTTTTCCAAACCTTCCATATCTGCTGGTAAATTGAATTAACTCTTTGCCATTCGGTTAATCTATTTTCTTTAACATTAATTAATTGAGGCTCTACAATAACCGTAACAGGTCGACGAATTAAAAAGTGACCAGGTGACAAAGTTTCAAAATCATCAAAATCGGATGAAAGTGGTGATAGGGGTCTCGAATTTAAAACAGCTTCAATATCGGCAAGTAAAGTAATAAACTCTTCAAGTGTCAAGTTTGAATTTCCAGCTACACTTTTTAAATGAGTTTTAAAGGATTTAACACCTGATTCCCATAAACCACCAAAATTTGGAGACCTTGGAAGAATGAAATTCCAGTCTATATGTTCGTCATTAAAATAACTAACTAATGTTTCCTCAGGAGCTTTAACTAAATCATGCAATTTTTTTAATTCAATATTTGCCCCTACAAATGTTTCCCATTATCGGAAAGCATCTTAGAACTTTTGCCTCTTCTTCCGAAAAATCTTTTCAAGCAGGCAATGAAAGCTTTAGAAGTAAGACCAGAGACAAAATGCAAATGAATTGCTTTAGTTGATAAGCATACAAATATTAAAACATATACTTTATTAAGAACTCCTTTACGTTGATTTTTAAATTTAACCATAAATGGACCACAAAAATCGACTCCACAATTATTAAATGGATATGAGAGAGTAACCCCTTCCTTGGGCAAATCACCCATTAATTGATTGGATAAAATGCGTATGTTTTTAAAATAAATGACACTATTATGCACAACTTGGCGTGTCAGATTTCTGCCATTAAGTGGCCAATATTTTTGACGAACATGATATAGCAAAATATTTGAACCAACGTGAAGGTATTTTACATGATAATATTTTATGATCATTAAAGTTACAACTTGTTTACTATGTAATGCAATAAGATATTTTTGATTTTTTGATAAAGGTGAATTTTGTAGTCTTCCACCTACTCTAATAATATTATTTTCATCAACAAAACAGTTTAAGGCAGATAACTTACTGCTACGATGAACTGGCTCACTTCTCAGGAGGTTTTTTTATTTCATTACTAAATTCAGCTTTTTGCACTAATTTAATGAGCCAAATTTTGGCTTGATTGATCTCTTTAAGAGGCAAAAGACCCAAAACTCGTTTATTTTTTGAAGATCTGGCGTTCAGCAGGAATTTGAAAATAAAACTAATTACACGGATTAATTTACAATAATTATTAGTAATGAAAATTATATGATTACATAAATCAAATTCGCTAGAGAGCAATAAGTTTTTGGATGGAGGAATTTTAAATTCCTTTTTCACTTCACAGTCATTAATGTTCTCTAAAAGTTCATCATTTGATAAAATGGAAGGATCAGGACCCTTCCACCACAAAGGGGAGCTTATTAAATCTGAAACACTTAAACCTCTGGACACGAGGTCTGCAGGATTATTTTCAGAAGAAATATGATGCCATGAAAAATTCACAGTTAACTCTTGTATTTTTGAAACTCTATTAGCTACAAAAGTTTTGAGCAGGTGAGGTGGATCTTAATCCAGCTTAATGCAATAGTAGAATCTGAGAATAGAATTACTTGAGAGAGGTTCATTTTTATGGCGTTTATAACCTTTCTTATTAGCTTGGAAAGTAGCAGGCATGCTGATAGCTCTAACCTGGGAATGGTTAAAGTCTTGAGAGGTGCTACTTTAAATTTGCTGCAAAGAAGTTGACTATGACGGTCACCGTTGTTTTTAATCACAGAAACATAAGTAACAGCACCAAATCCCTTCTCCGAGGCATCACTAAATCAATAGAGAATTATGCTTTCTAGATTTTCTGAAAGAACAAATCTTGGAATTTTTAGCTTTTCCAAAACAGTTAAAGATTGCACAAAGGAAGCTCACTCTGCGGCAACAGGAACTGGAAGTTTCTCATGCCATTCCAATTTTAAGAGCCATAATTGCTGCATGAAAAATTTGGCTTTGCTGATTACAGGTCCGAAGAGACCAAGTGAGTCGAAAATACGTGCGATCTGGGAGAGCACATCTCTCTTCCTAAAGATAAGATTGATCGAAGGAGAAACTTTAAAACAAAAGGTGTCAGATGAACTATTCCACAAAACACCCAAGGTTTTTGTGATACTTTCTTCAGATGATTGATTGAAGTGTAGATCAAGGAAACCATTAGTGGAATGTGAAAACACCATTTGTGCAGGGACATTCCAGCACTTTTAAATAGCTGAGTGAGTTCAGTCATAAGTGATTCCAGTTCATTTAAAATGGAGCACCCACTTAAGATGTCATCCAAATAAACGTCATGTAGGACGATGTCAGCTGCTTTGGGAAAGTTTTCCCTTTCATCAAGCGAAAGTTGTTTTTACACTCGTGTGGAAAGGTAACATGCAGGAATAGTTCAATAAGTTACAGTTTTTAATTTAAAAATTTGGACAGGTTCATTCAGACCTTTTTTCCAAAGAATTTTTTGAAAATGTCTCTGATGGGGATGAATCTCTATTTGCCTAAACATATGATTAATGTCACAGCTGAAAAAATAGGCATGTTTTCCGGCACGAAGCATTATAGAAAATAGATCATCTTGAATAACCCCGCCTTTATACAACACATCATTAAGAGAGAATATCAAGATAAGTTTTTTGCGAGCCGTTAAAAACCACTCTTAAGGGACGAGAGTGGTTCCCTGCTCTAAGAACACCATGATGAGGAAGAAAGAATCCTTCTTCTGGTGTTATATCATCTATGTTTGTGATCTCTTCCATGTGATCTAAACTGAGATATTCTTCGATGAATTTTGTATAAAGATTATTTAATTTAGGGTCACGATCTATGCGTCTCCATAATTGATCAAGGCGTTTAGAAGTAATTGATCTGGAATCCTCTAAATTAACATTTTCCTGGATATTTTCCTTGAATGGTAGAGAAACAGAATATCTGCTACAAGGTTTTCTAAAATGTGTTTTTTCAAAGTGTTTTTCTCAGTAAGACAGTTAGTTCATCACTAATTATAGGTTGCTCTTCAGAAAGATTTTCTGTTTCCCAGAAAGAGCGTAAAGTTTTATCTAAAGTGCTCCAACCTTTAGAAAGAAAACAATGTTTAAAATAACACGGTTCGTCGATGTACGATCCCGTAATAACATAACCAAATTTGGAATCAATTAATCTAAAATTACTCTTTCGAACTCGAATTTGTTTTGTTCCAAAGATATCGAAAAAGTGTTCACTGCCAATCAGGCACGAGATTTCAGATGGCTGGTTAAAGCCTTCATCAGCCAAAACAATTCCTTAGGGAGTGACTAAATCTGAAATATTTATTTTTTTTATGGATGCACTTTTATTATTTCTGTAGTAAGAAACATATTAACATTTAAATTAAATGTTCGGTCTGAATTTGAAACAGACGCCCTTGCTAGATAATTTATTTTTGCTGAGGAGCTATTTAAACCTTGAACAATAAAATCCGTTTTTATTTTGTCTAATCCTAAACGCTCAGCTGCATGTAACGTTAGAAAGGAGCTTTCTCACGCCGAATCTAGCACATCTAAGTTTCAGTCTTCGTTGGTGTCCATTAACGTAAATAACAGCCGTCGGGAGTAACCCCTTTTCCGACCCCCATGAAATACCTCTCTTAGTAGAAGCCAAGGCTACTGCACGGGGGTGGGGTACAACGGTCAATTCTTCCGAAGAAAGTTGAAGAACCTTTTCGCTTCCCAGAGTGGAAACAATTTTCTCCATCGGGAAAGATATCTTCGTTTCACACAGCAAAATATTATGCTCGGAGTTGACATTGTTAGATCTACATGTAATACAGCTGTAAGAACTGGGACAGTTATTTATATAACTAGGTGATAAGCAACGTTTACAGATGTGGTTATTTCTTTACAAATTCTTTTCTTTCTTGTATGGAAAGATTTTTAAATCTAATGCATTTATACAACGGATGAGAGGAAATGCATTCAGGAAATAAACACGTTTTATTTTTTTCATGCTTTGCAAGAAATGTTTTTGACTTAGTGGAATTTCTGATGTTTGGAAAGTATTTTTATAACTCACTGGGATATTTTTTGTACCAAAATCGGTTTTACGAATGGTTTCTAATTGGATGCATCTAGTTTCTAAAAATGAAAAGAAATCTTTCAAACTAGGAACTTCTGTTGTTTTTAGATTTAATTGGAATAGTCTTTGTGATTCCCTATCTATTTTGAAGTTTTACAAATGCAATAAAATAGCATCTGAGAGAACATTTGAACCCATCCTTAGGTTTTTTAAGGAGCGCAAGTGACTACGCACCGTATCAATAAGCAATCGTAATTGAGCAGGATTTTTATTTTGTATTTTGGGCACCGAAAGCATTTCAGTTATGTGAATATCCACAAGTGCCCTTCTGTTTTCATAGCAATTTATTAATGCTTTCATAAGTGACTCAAAGGTATCTTGATCACTTTGAATAAGCGAAGCATCATTTTTAGTGCAATTTTTAACTAGCATAATTTGTGGGTGCTGTCTAGAGTATGATTATTTCCTATTACATTCATAAATTGAGTTTTAAACAGTTCGAACTCTTGAATTTTTCCATTAAAAGTGAGCAGAGGTAAGTCCGGTAATTTGATTTTGTTTTTAACTATCTCATTAACATTTGTTGAATTTATCTTTTTGAATTGAGATAAGATAATTTTAATTCTTACCTCCAGTTCTTGAGTTTCTGCTTGGAGATCGATGGTTACTTCAAGTGCAACTTTGAGGTCTGTGTCATCCGTTAAATTATAGTAAGCATATTTCTGTTGGCTTATTTCTTCTATAATCTCTTTAACGGTACTTAATTTATTATTCAAAATTATAAAGTCTGCGTTTTCGTCAATGGACAACTGGAACGTATTTCGGAAATTTGCTCATTTCACGATATTTTTTTTGCAAGTGCCTCGTTGTCTATTTAGGGAAACTAGCAACATTTTAAAACGCTGTCTCTCCGGCTCGACGGACCAATGTAAATAGGGGGTGGTAGGCCTAAATGCGGAGGGATGCCGGCAATGAAATTAACGTCGATAATACTCACGAGAGAGAAATAAAACCTTAATCCATAACAAACAAATATTTATTATGATTAACATAGGTAAACAACAATAACAAATTAATAATGAATTTAATGGTAAGTAATATTAGACAAAGAGGCACTTTAAACAATGAAACACATTCTACGACGGGACGACTGGGAGAGTACGTCCGCTAGGTATGAGAAAACTCGTAGAAGTGATTAGTTGTAGGGGGTGCGACCAGCGACAATAGCGGGGGTGTACAAGGTACAAACATCCCGGTCCCCGTTGAAATACTTATTTCAACATTCTTATTTGTGGAAATACACTTTGAGAAGGGTAAAAAATAATTTTGCTTCAATTTTTTTAGAAATTATTATTTGGAAGTTTTTTTCCTTTTAAATCAAGAACTCTGAGAATATTTCTCAATACAGTCGAATTCTTAATGCTAAGATATCAATAATTATATATATATATATATATATATATATATATATATATATATAAATTATCTTAGGTTTATAACTATATGATTATTTTTATATTTTTGTTTATATGTATATGTATATGTGTGTATAAATTTATATATATGTGTATGTATATGTATATGATTATATATTAAAAAATTCTTATATTGGATTATATATATATATATATATATATATATATATATATATATATATATATATATTATATATATATATATATATATATATAACATCATGAAATACCCAGCGAAGCGGACGGGTAATGGCAAGTATGCAAATATATAAGAATGCAGAATTAATTAACCGTTGTCTTTTATAGAAAATGGATAAAATAAACAAATCTCCAGATGAATTAACACGAAAAAGTGAACAACTTAACGTCCGCATGCAAAAATGTCGTAAAAGAAAACATAGTACATCTGAACAATTGGATACTCTTGCCCAGAATAAATCAGAAGTTTTCACTTCTATCGTGTGGTCATAAGCACACACACAATTTTTTTTAGCGATAACTCTTGACATCATTCTCCAGAGTGAAAACATTCCACACAAACATACAAGGAGAAACACAAACACATAAGAGTAAAACATGAACTACAATAAATAAATAAATAAAAGTTAGTCGTATATGAGAGCTTGCAGCTATAATAATTTAAGTGACTATTTCATTCTCTTTTAAAGTAATATTTTCAAAAAAGGCAAAGGTTTTTAAAATTTCGTTTAGAAAAAAATGTTCTATTTTTAGTATATTCTTACTGCTAAATTCAAAGTTATTTTTATTTTAAAAAAATTCTACGATTGATTCAATTCTTATTACATTCTTGTCTAATAATACTTTTAAATCACGATATTCAATATTTTTGATTGAAAAAAGGTTACTTTTTACTCCCCCATAAATGAACGAGAATATTAATTTGCAGTTTACTCCTTATGGTGAATTTGTACAGTATAATTTGATCCGTATTTTACTTTATCTGAAAATTTTATTCTTTAAATTCTTTCATATAAATTTAATTCAAACTATAGTTTCAGTGTTTTTAAAATTATATTATTTTTAAAAACCAATGAATTTTTTATGTGTACTGAAATTATTTAAATTTCAATATACGTCATAAAATTTCTATTAATATTGATAGCTCATTGTGTTGTCGTGCGTGGCAACATCCTTCATTTGATGTTTAATCATGTCTTCTCTAGTAGAAGCAATAGCCAGACAAGCGCAATTAACCTTTTCTCGAAATTTAGGCGAAGAAAATATCACTGAAAATTTATCTAAACTCATAAAAAGTGTCAGCAAAGTACGTGCGTCCGATTTAAAACTGAAAGATAGCCTACGGACTATTGGTAATGAAAGCAAACGTAAAGCTCCTGTGACTTACATAGAAGTTGCAGAAAATAAGACTTTTTCTATGGGCATATTTTTGTTACGAAGTGGGGCTAGGATTCCTCTTCATGATCATCCTGGTATGCATGGTGTATTGAAGGTCATTCAAGGTACCGTTAAGATTACCTCATTTAGTGCATTATCTAATGTTCCCTCTGATATTAAAATACCTCAAGATGTTGTTAGTCAGCTTAAAACTGGACAACTCGATCACTTGATACCTGTTGAAAAACATACATCCGGGAATGTAACTGAAAAAGATGAACCTTGTGTTTTGAAACCCAAGGAAGGTAATTTTCACGAAATTTGCGCAATTGGAGGTCCAGCTGCTTTCTTAGATATATTAGCACCCCCTTATGACCTAAAAGAAAGAGACTGTCATTATTATATTTCTGCAGAAACAAAGAAAGCTGATTCGGAAGTGAAATATTGGTTGACCAGAACAGCACCACCAGAAGACTTTTGGTGCGACTCTGCTCCCTATACTGGTCCAAGTCCAAATGTCAATCTATAATGCTTCAATATATGAGCAGTTATTAAGGTGGTAGTTTAGGAGAATCGACATTTGCTTACCTGCAAAATGAATTGATTAATAAATAAACTATTATATTCCTTTCCTTAGCCTGAAACTATCACATATACTCATTCTTATTAAAATGAAATTATGTTGAAAGCAGAGTGCTGTATCAAATTTCTTTATTTAGGTAGAATGTATTTGTTTCTTGTAAAACACTAATAGGAGTATAAAATGGTGAATAGTTTGTAAATTATAAATGAACTTGTGATTGGACTTTTTATTAAGTTTGTGGGTGGGAACTTTTATGGTTATTGTTTATTTAGTGATAAACACATTTTATGGTGTCGATGCACTAATTAAATAAGTGATATTCATGCACTACTATTTCAAGTATAGTGCTATTTCAAAAACTTGAAAGATTGTCTGTTTAAAGCAAAAAACTTATTGTTTACTTTTGAGATTACTTCCATTTTAAAGGATTGTATCAAAGTGGATAGTTTTTCAATGTCTTTACAAAGCTCTAACAGTGTTTTTGTAATTGATGAATTTCTTGTATAATGAATGTTGTTGTTTTTTCCATTTTGAAAAAACAAAAATTTGAAAGATTTGTTGAAAATTGTTTGGGGAAAATTAAGTTTTTACCCATTAGAAAGTGAGTAGATTTCATGTGTTTTGACTTAAATTTCTTACTTTAACGTTACGTTTAATAAATATTTCTTGTCTTTGTTTTTCAATTGTTTTAGCAGTATACCGGTTTATTTTATTATATATTCAAATTGTTTTTTTTTTTTTTTTTTATTTTATTACTTTTATCTTTGGATGGTGCAGTTTTCTGTTTTTGATTGTATCATATTTCTCAAATAATGGACATGAGTGATAAATTGTTTGGTACTTTTCTATTTTACCAGCGCAAATCTCGCAAAACAGATTTTATTGGTGATATAATACATAGAATATACATAAAAAAAATTGTTAATAAATGTTTGTTCTGAGAATTTTTTATTCTGAAGGGATAAACATTTTAACAATATTTAAAAAAATTTCAAGTTGTTTTGGAAATATGATGGTAAAAAGTTACCAGCAGGGGTTCCGTTTGGCATCGGTTGTATCTTTTTGATGACTTTATTGCTTGTGCCAGCAAAATGGAAAAAGTACCAATATTTTTTTTAAAAAAAAAACTGCCGATTTAAAACATTTACTGTTTTTAAATTAAATTTCTCATTCAAATACTCATTCTAAAGAAGTCAATGTTTACATATCCCATCCATTTTTGCCAAAAAGGATAAATAAAATGAATTACTGTTACTTTTGAGTTCCAAGGCAGGGCATTTCATTAATTCATGATTTGAAATTATTGACTTTAGTGTGATACACATAAGTCATTTTGCCTGTGTTCATCACTGACAAGATAACAAGCAAGTACAAAAATCTTTGGTGAAACTGTATTTGGTTTATACCTTTGATGATAAACAGGGGGGAGGGGAGATGATGCCAACAACTTTCTTAAATTTGTTTGTATTGGAAAGGGCAATAACTTTTCAAGTTGGCTATAAATGGAGGTGCTCGCTAAAATAGGATCTAATTGTAGTCTTTTGTGCTTTTCTAATTTGAAATTAAATAAATTAAACTTGTCCTCTCCAAAAAATGTCAATAAATATATGGGACATCAGCTTTAAATTGGAACAATAAAGCCTTTTCTTAAAACCAGCTTGTAATAAACCTTAAAAATGGTACTTGCATATTATCGCAATAATCATCAACTATTAATTCACCTTGTTGGCAACTGTGATTTCCTATGTGTTGTATGCGCTGAATTAGCAACCATGTGCTTCATTTCGTATAATGTTACTAATAAGTTACAATAATATCCAAGTACCTAGTTCTTTTCTCCCCTATTTAAACAAAGAGATTTACTGTTTATTTGTATGTTTTCTTATACCTTGGCATTTTTTTTAGAATCTGTGATGAATTCTGGTTTTTCTATTCATAACATTTGTATTTTGCAGCAAAACTAAAATGTTTTCTTGTTATTGTCTAGATCTTTTCTTTTTTTAAAAATATTACTATGTTTAAATTTGTTATTAAAAGGCAGACATTAAATATATGTGAAAATTAAATTGTTGGTTTTTAGTATTTGTAAAATTATTTTTTTATAGTGCATTATATGAATATCAAGTTAAAATTTAAGGGGAAGTTCTAAGTTTTTTTCTATAAAAATGGCCGATAGGTTTTAATAAGAATTAAGGTCTAAATTAACAGGAATGATGGATCTAATAAAAGGTCATGTATATTAAAATCAAGATAATGAGAAGAAAGTTCTTTAACATTAGTTTTTCATTGAACTATTATATAATTAAATTTTATTGCCCATTAATTGATATCCTTTTGTGAGAGAGGATGTTATAATAGAGCTATATAATGTATTTGTAACTTTAATAACAAAGGGGGAAGGGGCTCTTATTCAATGACATAACATATACTTCCACATTGCTGGGGGTCAAAACCTGACTTACACCAAGTACATATTTAACCAATTTATAAAATATTAAAGGCAAAACATGACTTAGCAGCGGGGTCCTAATATTCTTCGTTACACTACTGCTCTTATTTGCTTAAAAAATTATGTGTTTTAACAAAATGCAAAAGACAAACTGGTTCACTCCTAGGAGACCCCACACCCTTGGCGTGAATTACTTTGGTTGGCGATAATTGCGTCATCTTGGTAACCCTACTTTTAAACACTATATATGGCAACCCTAACTATTTCTAGCATTTTCGTATTTTGTGGGCGCACATTTCGAATTTCATTTTGTTGTTGGGCTCCGGGCTGCCTGCGTGATGTGAGGGAATATACTTTAGAATTTTTTACTTTGTTGAATGCGAAAGGTAAGAAAGAATTGATTGAATACTTTTTGAAGGAAGGACTGATTGCTTCGAGTTATGAATGTCCTAAATGTAATGATCGGTATGATGTAACACGGTCGGCAATAAAACGGTTTCTTCGAAATCGTACCAGCCACACCGAATGTATGTTCAAACATTACCTCGCAGAATAAATATGGCGGCGCTCACACGATCATTCGCTTAGCGATGAGACCTTTAAGGCTTTTTTAAAATCTGTTGTTACACTGTACCCTCCACTCTGAAAAGATCAGCAAAAAGAAAGTAAGTGCTGTTTATATATTTTTTATCTTAAATGTTTAATTTCTGTATTGTTTACAGATATTTTCATTACGCATCCACCTTATCCCGCTATATTCCCTTGCCGTCATTGTCGGGTTCGCTTGGCGCCATCTTGTTCTGGCTTGGCGCTTTTTTCGGTTTGTCGCCAAGGGTGTGGGCTCTCCTAGGATTTTACCGACAAACTATTAATAAAATTCTTTTCCATTTTACTATTTCAAAAATCTTGGTTTAAAACCATACTGGGCTATTTAAAAAATTTGAATACAATTCCATACACTTTTTTTGTTATTATTCTAAAATATTAAATTTTGGTATTTTATTAAAAATCATGTTGAATAAGAGGAAGTTAAATGTTTTTGAAAATTGTTGATTTATTTTAGTGTTTATGATAATTATAGTAAATATGCATTTACAGTCAAACCTCTATTGACCTATAGTCATTAAATTCGAGAAGAAAATTCATCTTATGGAGAAGTTCTCGAAATAGAGGTTTGACTGTAATTATTTACACGTACAAAGTTTGAATATGTTTTTGGCATGGTTTTTACAGTATGTATTGATTTGTTTATGTTTGAATGTATGATTTTGTCCCTTTTTTTACATTTGAAAGGAAAATTATTAGGCAGGGGGAGGAATCAATTATGGGTACTGTTTGGTTAACCAGATGCAGATGACAAATCACCAAATATTACTATCACCCATAGATGAAACACAATCATATCCCTTCATTCTAATGTAGTTTTTGTAATAATTCAGTACAATTTATAACTGCTATTAAGTAGCTTTTATTTGTGTATCACCACCAAAAGTGTCCACTTTGCAATATTTGCACCTTGTTAACCAAAGAGTATCCAATTATGTTTATTTCTTCTTTTTTGATATTTATTTCAGAGATCATTATGAACTGTAGAAGAAATAAATAATTTTTTGACTGTATATTCTTGTATAAAAAGATAAATCTTTATTATTTTAATTTTTGTGAAATTGTTTACATGAATTTATATTAATTTCTATGAAATTGAAAAATTGCATAAAAGGATTATAGAACATGCTATATATATATTGTAAACATATATACTTAGATGCAAATTTAAGGTATCTAAGAAAAACTTTGCTTTATTCTCATAAATGTATTATATGTAAAATAATGCGAATTTTTATGTTATTGGTTTTCATAGTATATTTTATATGAACACACCTGAAAGCAATAATTAAGTGTTGTCAATTTTTAATGCAATTGTATTGATGCAATATTCTTAATACAGCAAAATAACGTGTAATAATCGAAATGAAAATATTTTATATATGGATTTATAAAACTATATATTTATATTTCAGCAAATTACAAGTTACATAGTGATATAATTTTCTTGAAAGAGATTTCGGATAGTTTTGTCAACACTTTAGTCATTAAAACACTTTTCATTTTTCAATGAAACAGTGCAGCTCTTTTACGTGATGGCAGTGTTATATTAATTTGTTTAAATTTAAAATAATTATCAATACTTTCTTCTAAATTTTAGTTATGTCAGAAAAAGTGGTACTTAGTAATATGTTAGTATATATAAGTCACGAAAATTTTGTTATCGAGTTTTTGTTGATAAATATAAATTAATTTTATATGAAATGCTATTAAATTTATATAGCTTCAAGCAGTGGTCTTCAAATTTTGTCAACTCACAGAATCCTTGAAACTAAGGTGTTTCCACAGAACTTTACGTAGAAGAAGGAAAAAAAGCCCCTTCAGAAAAATATATCGTAAAATAAGTTTTTATGTAGATAAACATGTTGAATGTACTTTAAGAAAAACAGTTAAAAAAAATATGTTTAAAACATGTTAATGTAATTTAATTTGTGCTACATTAATCTATTTAATAACTGGGATATGCATTTGAATTTTTTCAACAAACTGTCAAAGTAGTTAAATTGAAGCTAACTGCAGTTGCATTTTTCATATTCTGCATTAATTTTGAATGTATATTTTGCTTTTGTTGCTACATTCTTTAAGAAGTACTTTTAACTTAAATGCATTTTTCAAATTTGCATTAAACGTTTATAACTGCATGAGAAACTTCTGTGTATTCTAAAAATTTGCCCCCTATAATTTACGAGCTGTTCCTACTTAAATTTAGATTTTAACGTTGATATGTGAATAGTTTGTAGTCAATAGAATATTCAGTCTAGGTAATGCATATAAAGAAAAAATGTTTTAATATTTTATTATAATAAAAAATAGCAGGAAATTATACAAAAAAAAGATATTGTATGGCACCAATTGGGATGTGGGACTCTCGGTGGGGAATATGGCTTTAAATACTTGTGGTCATTGAAACTCCATAAAGAACATGAATCTGTTTTGCATATATATTTATAGTTTGTTTTAGAATTTTTATTTTGACTCATGGAACAGAGCTTGAAGACCACTGACTTAAAGTAATGACATTTTTATCGAAGATTGCTAATAAAATATTTATAATTTCTTTTTTTTATGTAAAATGTATTAATTTTATATATCCTACAAAATTATATTGTGCTCAATAATATTATCAAATTGTTTCAGTGCTAATTATTTATTAAGGGTGTCTACATAATGTTAAAGAATAGGATTTGAAATAAGATTTTTTTCAGGTAGAAAATATTAAATAGGTTAATATTATTAATAATAGGTAGGTTAATATTAATATTAAGTTTGGACTTTGCTCTCCTGTAGAAAACATATTTTATGCTAATTTTTATCCTAGTGGATGATTTTTTTGTTTGAGTGTTCTCCACGTATTTCACATTTCCTATCCTGTAATGCTAAATAAGCTTTCACTTTACACGTTAAAAGAGAGAAATGTTTATTTGTGGAATGTGTTTTCAAAAAAAATTTAATAACACAGTATTATATAGATGTACAAGTTAAAATATTGCATATTTTCATGATAGTTGAGATTTTTCTGTCTGAAAATGTTTTCTCAGTTCAGGTTCTTTTTTGTTTGGTGAAAACAAGTCTTCTCAAATTCTTGTAAATTGTTTGCACTTTATGGAAGACTTTATTTATAATTTGCATATGTGTTATATAGTACACACACAATACGTAAAACAGTCCTGTAACAAATTCAAACAGTAAAACTTTCTTTGAATTTGTTAATTTATTTCCTTAGTAGTACTTTTGTCAATAAATTTTTAAAAAAATATTTGATTTCTTATTTTATGTTTTGGTACATAAATTTTTTGTTTTTCATTTTTTAAAAAAATTGTAATGTATATTTTCTTTTGATACAATATTTGTTCTATTAAATAAATAGGAAATCATCCTTAAATGAAAAATATCAGTGTACTTTATTTTGGAATAACATTCCTATGATGTATATAACATCAATGAATTATATGTAACCAATATATATATTATAATTGTAAAAAAAATGATTTATTTGGTTAGTATACATGTCTTTCAAAAATGAGAAAAATAGTGAATTTTTCTTTTGGGTATAAAGTGTGAAAAATCGCTGTTTTTAAGTTGCATTAAATTCAGTATGAAATTAATAAATTTGCTTGGTATTCAGTTTTTTTTTTTTTTTTTTTTTTTTTGTATATATTTATATTTCAGTATTAAAAAAAAATCTTATGCGATCACTATTTTTTTTTACTTTATAAAAAGATAATGCAAGTGATTGGTTGCAGTTTTCAGCGAGATTTTCTTAGTTCAAAGAATTATCAGAAACGTTCAAATATTTTTATGTACTTTGATGTTATTTCATTTCATAAACTGAACTTGTCCCAATTCGATTGGTTAGAAATTGCAAAATTTGAAATGCAGCTAATTTATTTCCAGTCTAGTTTAATATGGATTCAAACATTTGTTGAAAAAAGGAGAAAGTTGGAATCGATTGAAACGGAAAGATTAAACAATATAAGAAAAAATACTAATAATAAAAATTTGGAAACATGCAATTTGATTCCAGACACATTTAACCTATAACTAAAACATTTACTGCTATAAAGTAAAAAGTATAGTTTTTCAAAGTGAATAAAGAGTTTTGAGTTGTTAGTATTTAGTTATACTATTTCCCCAATAATCACAAGTCAGTTATTTGACAGCACGTCTATACCTCATTAAACATTTCTGTAGAAAAAATGACACATTGATCCATAAAGGTTTGCCACCCCTGTACTAGAGTATTAACCCTTTATCGACCAACGGTACTTATAAGTACCATTCACTTTAAAATTACACAGAATAACCGTTTTTACGAATACTCTGACGATACTTGGCAGGAATATTCTTTGAAAGCCACTCTTCCAAGATAAATGGCAGCATGGGTTCTATGATGAGTATTTTAGCGATGAAAGCTAATAGTTTTAAGCAGAAAATTTTAATTTTCAGCAGATAGCGAAGATTGTCATTTTTGTTCAGAAAAAAATAGTTAATGTCAAAATTAATGAAGACCGTAGAAAACGATTTGACTATTTATTTTAAGCGGACAGTGTGTGTGATTAATTTTACAGTTGAATCTTTAATTAATTAATTGGCTCTAATTAAATTTTCCAAAGTTGAGAATTTTGTTTATTTATATCCCTTAGTTTTCAATGCAGTGATTCCAAAAAAAACTGCAGTAAATCATAATGCGGTTGATAAAAGGTTATAAAAAATGTATCCAAAACAAGATGTCAATAGCATTATTAATGTCTAGAACTTGAAATTTTGTTTGAAACAAGATGTAGATGAAAATTTAAAAAAGGTATATTTTCAAGTTTTTACCAACTTATAAGATCAAAAAATCTTTTTGAGAAATTATATCTTTAAATGTAGTAAGTACCTCAGTACACAAGTGTTTCATTTCTGATGTTTTTCTATAAAACAAAAAGTAGTCAAATATTTTTAAAAGAGATTCCTTTCCCATAGATTAAATTATCTTTTACTTAAGATTTCAAACAATTTAATGTGTATAAAAATTCAAGTGACCTACAGAATGAAATGTTTATTTTTAAGAAAGACTTCCTTACAAAATATACTTCCAATTAATATATCACTGGTATTTTGCTGATCTAAAAACATTTTTAAATTTAACTAAAAAATTATATATGAAGATTTTGTGCTGACAAGTAGTCTATATCAGCTTAAAATTTATATTATATATTCAGCTACTTTATCTCTAATCATTCTATGACATAATTTAAAATCTCGAACCACGTAAACAAAATAATCTGAAGTATTACATTAAAAGATTCTGTTCCCATGTTTAATACAAAATTTTTTAATAGTATTTGAGAGACACTATTTTAATTATGAAATATTTTCTTGTAATTATTCAACTACAACTGTTATTTGTGAATGAAAATTTAATAGAATATCTATTCTGCCAAGCAACAGGAAAAATTTAGGATTAAGAATTCATCATTAAAGTTACATGTCTTATTCATAAATAGTACTTAAATCTCAAAAAAAAAAAATTTTTTTTTTTTAAAAAAAAAGAAATTTTGATACTTTTTTAAATTTTGAAAATACATACCAGTTTTGTTACTATTAACAAGAATATTCGAAATTGTAAACAGTAACCAGTAAAGAGGAGTATGTGCCTTTAATGAAACTATGCAAATAGTTTCCCAGATAACAAACAAAACACCCATTATCTAATGTGTGTTTCATCTCATCTATAGAAAACAATGTAAAAAGCAAATAAATGTTTGATGTAAAAAAAGGGAGATCATGCAGAAAATGTATTTCACAGAAGATTCTTTTTTCACACACAGTCTCAGCAGCAACATACGACTTTTCAGCTTTTGTTTTCAGAAAAGGTGATTTGAAAAGTAGTCTTATTGGTGAATTATCTGGTGACTTGAATCAAGGCTGACACAAAGTCTGTGTTAGCCTTCTAGCGGAATAAGAAATGTCCTTTCAAGCCTGTGGAATTGATATTAAAAAGCAGGGATTGTGTGTTAAAACATTAACATGTGGGCAAAATCGTCCACATGCTACCACAGCAATTGATGATTCTCCCGTGTACAGCCTGACAAGACTGAACAAGCAGGGCATCTCATAAAAGTAATTGCTTTAGGCAACAGACCAAATAGGTTCCATCAGGGTCTTTTCCATGCCCATAGCTCACTGTATGAGGCACTGTGTGACCCACAGAAGGTAAGCTGCTCGACACTGAGATTGGATGCAATGTGATTGGTGTCAGGTATTGTCTGTTTATGAGTTCTGATTCATTCTGTAATTGCCAAATGTGTTCTGACATGAAAAAAAGGGGTTTTGTAGTAAACCCACATTTGTTCTTGAAACATTATACAGATGAGGTGATTTGATGCTATGAGATGAAATCATTATAGGTTGACATATAGACCTGGAATGGCATTTTGATGGTCCAAAGGTATGTGAATGAGATACTTCATGTAATATCTTACATAGCAGCCATAGGCAAATCCTCTTTTAATGCATAAATTGTCAGATATTCAGATTGACTTATGGAGACTATGTCTGAAGCTGAAACAATACAATGTGTGAAGTGGTCAAAGTGCTCTCCCGATTTAAATCTAATCGAGCATGTTTGGGATACCATTGGATGATGAATTGTAGCAAGACCAATGCCTCCATTTACTATTTGGGACTTGTGAGATTGCATATCTAGAAGAATGGAACAATATTTCCTTAAGTTTTATTGATTACCTCACTTCATCCATGAAAAACAGGTCTGTAGTTAGTATGTAGCAGTCTTGGAAGTACCCAGTGGGGAGTGCAGAGGGGACCATGGTCCCGGGCAGCATATAAAAAGGGGCGGTGGCAAGCACCGCAAAATTTAAGTTCAAAAAATATTTCAAATTGGGCCCATCATAATGTTGAGAATTTTTCTTAACATCTGCCATCAGTAATGACAGTTGTGAGAGAAGCTTCTCTAAGATAAAATTAAACAAGAATTATCTCAGATCGACTATGTCCACGTTAAGGCTAACAAATTTAGCTATTCTGGCAATTGAACATGACAGACATATTGATATCGTGACAATTGTATAAAAGATTTTGCTGTGAAAAAAAACACTATTTTTTTTTCAATCAAAAAAATTTTTAAAGCTTTTTTTTTACTTTTACTAATTTTCTTGATTAACAATTAAAATAGAGATTTGACAAATTTCCGGTCGGCCCCAGGCGGCGATAGCCCACAACATATTAAATATCCTGCATACTTTTAAACAATATTGTTTTGTCATTTACATGTAGCCAAGAAACATCTTTAGATGTTCTTTCATCTTATTTTTAGGGGTATTTTTTCTGTAATGTTCATGCATGTTTTGCATGGATTTCTTCATTCCTTTCTTTGAGCTGTATATATTTTTAATAAAAGAAAAATTACAACCACTTCTCAAAAATTCCAAGATTTGTAAATCTAAAACATATGTTTAGCTATACTGAAAATTCTAATAACACACTAAATGAGAAAACTGCTGTAATTTTGCTCTATTCTTATATTTTTAAACTCAGTGAGGAATCATTTTAAAATGAAATATGCTCGATTTTATATTTCTGTAAAACTTCTATAACTAACCTTAACTTTCTGAAAGGCTTTGTTTTTAAGAATAATTTGTAAGTTTTAATCTATTATGAAATTATGATATATTTCCTTAATAAATAAAAAAGGATCAAAATAGCAAAAACTGTAACTCATTTGAGATATTTATATACTTTGATAATATTTTATTGCATAAAAATTAAAGTACATATAAATGTCTCATAAATAAATAAATAAAACTCTAAAAATATGACTAGAATTGATATTCAACAAATGATGCGTGATTACATCAAGTTGTGTTGGAAATTGCAAAAAAGCGTGTTTTAGTGTAGATATCACTTAACTGTGCACAAGTTATTGTATTGTGCAAACAGTACTGTTTTTAGTAGAATTGGGTGGAGGAGAAGTTTTATTTGATTCAGCAATAGCCAAATTATGGACGATTTCGGCTTTAACAACAGGTTGGACGGTTTCTTGTTCTGAACGAGTTAAACGAATTCCAAGGAGTTCGCCTGCAATTTTTTGAAAACATAATGCAACCTGTCAAAAAATATATTTTTTGAATTAGTTAAACATTCACATAGAAAGAAGTTTCTGAAAAATTTCTCATGGTATTTAATCATAATTATGTTATGAAATAATAAAAATTTATGTTTTGTTTCAAACTCTGAAAATGATGTGATGAAATGCTCATAAAATAACTTCAAAAGGATAAAAAAAATTGTTCCTGATTTTTTATAAAGAATTATATTCTAATTCTTTTCTGTCAAAATATGTTACAAAAAATATCTTGACGTTTCTTTCTAATCTTTTGACTTTTTTTTGTGAAATAAGAACTTTTACCAGGAAAGAAAAAACTTTTCTTTTGCATTAATAATATTTACTACACTTTTCCAAATCAAATGAGACACATGAAAATTAAAAATACCTCCTAAAAATAAGGGCATACTTAATTTAATTATACATAAACATGAACTAAAAAGTATAAACGCAAAATTGAATACACAAGTAATTGATAAGGTTAAAGAATCTTCCTCAAAATGGAATTAACTTTCAGCAAATAGATTCATATTTTTTTTTCACATTCATGACAAACACGACTGCAAAATTTTGATTTGATGAACTACTTAATGTTCCAATTCAATAGTTAAGAACTTGAGATTCTTTCGTGTACAAACAAGTTTATACATTTGTAATGATCCAAGTGTACGTAAGAAATAAAATAAAAACTAATTTTAACATATTGTGTATTATTCCAAATTTTTTAATTAACACTGTTATACAAGATTATACTGAAAAAAATATCACAGAGACAAAATAGAAGTCGAATGTTAACCAGCATCTCCTCTTAATGCTTTAAACATAATGAAGTGGTAAACAAAGAGAACTCATTAAAATCATCAAGTAGATTCCTCAAGTATAATATTCATTATATATACTATTCAATTTTTTTAAAAGCCTATATTCCTCTATGGATCAGCTAACTCATTTCCCATGACATGAAGGGCTATAGCCCATTCATCAGAATTGTATCAAAATATTAATTTTCTATAGTGTTTTTTTACAAAAAAAAAAAAAAAAAAAAAAAAACTATGGGAGGTTTAAATGTCTAGTCTCTTTTGAGAAATTAGGCTGTACTGGAATAACATTGAAGCTGAGTAGTAGTGTAATTGCACTTCCAAACCACACCACAGGTCCAAGGTTCTATCCCCCGGAACATATGTACATGCACCTCAGTGCCCAAGGTGATGTATACTGAGATGGGCACAGTAGGCCTTGGCCCTCATGAGCTGTTGCACCACTGAGTTTAGTTTAGAATAACATTAATGTCTATGACATGCATGTCAAAGCAGATAATAGCCCAAATACAAGCCTTTAAGCATAAGTTTTAAACTTAACATTTAGGTAGGCATTGTAAGGTTTAGTTGTGTTTACATGGCTTTTCCATTCTATACAAAGACTCTGTGAACTTGATTATATAATATTTTATCAGAAATATTGAATGTTTCCACATCATATGCAAGAGACTTAATAGGAAAAGTCCATGCAACGATAAGATGAATCCAAGATATACCTTTAGTTTTTGAGAAGGTAAATATTCAGTGCATCATGTATAGTTTGCATGTGTTCTTGAAGTATAAAAGTTAATATGCTAAGAGAAGTAATACTATTTCTTAAAGTATAATTTAAATAAAACATCATATTTATAAATATAAAACACTGATTGATTCTTGATTGTCATGTATGTATTACATATTTCCTATAAAGATATATAATACTACACCATTAGTAATATCTCCATACTCAATATTATTTTTTCTCTCGTTCATTTTTTTAATATTGAAACATGGTGTATAAATAGAATTTAAAAAAGTTCTTTCAGTATAAATGCATTAATATTACATTTCAATTCAATGTATTTATAAAGTATATTATAACAAATGTGTTTAAACACAGGTGTGCATGCTTGAAGAGAGAAATGGTTTCTTAATATTTACAATAGCTTCAGTCATTTTAACACATGAATTTAAATTATAGTAATATATATATATATATATATATATATATATATATATATATATATATATATATATATATATATATCAACTTTCAATATGATGCTAAACTATGGTATTAAATTATATGCAGAATAATAGCCAAAAAATCATTTTGTGAGGGTTTTCAATATTAATATAAAATAAAATTCCAATGATTATAATGACATTACAATTATATACAGGAGTTGATTTTTAAAAATATAGCTTCATTAGAATATTTTCCAATAGTAGTTAAACAGTAATAAGATTTTAATGGGTAAATATAGTACATTCTTTAGGTGTTATTTTTAAAATCATTTATTAAATTTGATACCTGACAAACTAGAATGTGTCTGATGTTTTTGGTTTGTTCAGCTTAATGATGCATAGTTTAACTAAACATATAAAATAATTTATAAAATTTCATTTATTACCATAATCAAGACACTAGATTATAAAAAATTAATAAAAATATATTACATAATTTCAACTATGAAATATGTAAATATTTTTTCCCATATAAAATTTAACAAAATGTAAAATGTATAGTTTTTTTAAAAATTATTCTTTCTTTCCAGATGAAATAACTATAGTATTCAATTTTACTTTGTACTGTATTCTGCATTGTCTTTTTATAACAAGGCTTGGTTTTGAGAAAGCTATAAAATTCAAAAATAAGCAAACTATAAGTGTATTCATATAAAATCTTCATATTCTAAAAATTTTAGGAAAGTTTGTAATTTTTTTTTATACTCCTATCTTGGGTAAACTATTTGTTTAAAAATACAGTTTTGCTGTATAAACAGAAATAATTTGATAATTTATTCTATACATCATCCGCCTATTTCATTCCCTATCTCTGTTGCAAAAAAGATCTTTTAAAAATTACTTCATTTATAACATACAGTACAGTAATTCAGCATCAATACTATATTTTCTAAGATACCCAGCTATAATTGAAATAAATGATAACTTTAAAACATGAAAAGTAAAAGATATGCAGCATATACTTACAGATTCTCCTGTTTTAGCAGACACAGAATGGGAAGACATTGCATTATCCAAAGCAAATTTTAAGTGCCTGTCAAGTTTGACAATTCTACTGTGTTCTAAATCTCCTGAAAATAAATTAAAGGAATTTTCAATCTTATAGATATCAACCATAAGACAAGCTAAAATTAATATAAAAATCAGCTAAATGACAAAAATTTGAATCATATTTAACTGGTTCCATAATGCAAAATGTTTTGAATTCTGCTAGTTTAGTGCTACATATTTTAGAAATTGTTCTTAATTTCATTAAATTTACATTATTTCATTTGTACAATACATCTAATAAAATTAATTGTTCTCCATTAAAAACATTGAAAAATTACCCAAACAACTATTGTTAAATTCTCATATGGAAGAAATATGTTAATGTTTGAAATTATACAAGTAACATGAATTTTTCTTTTAACATTAACTTATAAATAAATGTTTTATTTTTATAATTCTATCCGAATGATTTCATATCGATATATATTTAAAAAAGCATAAATTTTACTATATTAATAGACTCAAGGAAATTTGAATTTATTAAATTCTTTAAAAAATATTTTAATGATATGTTGACTGAAATGTTGTGCACTCAGCTGAAATTGGATTTGTTATACAATCAACATTTCTACAAAAGATATAAACTGTGCTTCAAATAAATTTAAATTTTGCTACCAAAAAAGGTTATAAATGTTACTTAATTATATGAATGTTGGTACAAATGTAAATACAATGGTAGATCAAATATAAATGAGATTTTAAGAGTAGCAGATCAATTTAATATATTTTGCGAAAGCAAACCATAAGTTATTTAAAGTTTAAATAACACAGGTCTGCAAAAAAAAAAACTTTTTTAAAAATTGTTCTGATTTTATTAACTGATCTTTATTTAGTTATTTGGGCTGATTTCAAAAATGACATGGGTTTTTTTTCTATCACATAAGGCTTGCCTACAAAATAAAGGTAAAATATTTGAAAAAAGTACAAAAAAACGAAAATTTCGGATTTGTTTTTATTATTTTAACAAACTAAAAGAAATAAAAACAAAGAGAAATAGCTTAAATAAGAATAATAGTGATACACATGTGTTGAAAATGCTATTATAAGTCTTTGTAAAAACGTTTTCTTTTCCCATCGAAGCTTCTTTTAGTACTTTTTCGGCTGTGTTCTTGTGAATTTTCCCGTTTTAACATCCAACAGTAGTCTGCCATCATGTTGACATTTCAACGACCTTGGTATCTGCGCTTTATTTCTTTTATATCCTGATGGAAACGTTCTCCTTGTTCCTCACTTACAGCCCCATGATTTTCTGGAAAGTAGTCCAGATGTGAGTGGAGGAAATGGACTTTGACACTCATGTTGCAGCCCAATATTTTGTAGTTTTGTAACAATTCAGCAACCAAAGCTTTGTAGTTTGGATCTTTTTTGTTTCCAAGAAAGCCTGTTACAACAAGTTTAAATGAATTCCAGGCATTTTTTTCTTTCATTTCCATTTTAGTGACAAAAGTTTCATCTTTTAAAAGTTTTCTTATGTCAGGCCCAACAAAGAGGCCCTCTTTCAACTTAGCATCAGATAGACCAGGAAACTGTTCACAAAGATATTTGAAACACTCTCCTTCTTTGTCTAATGCTTTCACAGACTGTTTCATTAGCCCCAATTTTATTTGAAGTGGTAGAAACAAGATTTTCTTAGGATCTACTAAACTTTGTCTTTCAACATTTTTAACTCCAGGAATAAGAGCCTTTCTGATTGGCCACGTCTGCTTTCCGTAATGTTGTTTCCTGTCACGGCTATCCCATTCACAGAGGAAACGTGGAAACTTTGTGTAACCACTTTGTTGACCTAGTAACATAGAAATAACTTTCATCACCACAAATGGTCCATTTACGGTCAGAGTAGCTGAGCTTATTAAGAATAAACTCAAGATTTTCGTAGCATTCTTTCAAATGGACTGAGTGTCCAACAGGCACAGAAGCATATTGGTTACCATTGTGAAGAAGTACAGCTTTCAAACTCCTTTTTGACGAATCGATAAAAAGTCTCCATTCCTCTCGTTCATACATAATTTTGAACATTTCCAAAATTGCAGGTACATTGTTGCAGAAAACTAGGTCCTCCTCTTGCGTAAAAAAAAGGGACAAATTCCTTTTCTCTAAATCGGTACCACGAAAATGAAACACTGGAGTTTAACAAATGTCTTTCTTTAAGTCTAGACCCTAAAACTTCTGCTGTGTCCTTTGGGAGGCCCAGATCTCGTACTAAGTCGTTCAAATCTGATTGAGAGAAAAGTTCAGGGTCATTTGTACTTGGATCGTAGCCATCATCACTGTCGCTGCTAGTATGTGATATTTGGTCTAAATCGTCTAAAATATTGTCCAGGGTATCCAGAGGTGAAGGAATAGGCAAGTCAAGTCCATGAGGTACAGGGCGAATAGCCGAACGTATGATGGTTGGGTATGAAATGTCCTTCCTATTTTTTATATTGAAACCTTGCACTGAACAAGAACAAAAATAACAGTCATCACTGTGATTTTTAGGCTCTCTCCAAATCATGGGTACTGCAAAACGAAATGACTTCTTCTTACCTTTAAACCATTGTCTCAGTTCTTCAACACACTACATGGGCCGCCCAAGATTTATCTTGGTCACCTAATTTAATACCAAAGTATGCAAAATACACCTTCTGAACAAAATTAGAAATGTTCCTTTGTTGCTTCTTGACGGTATAAGACCCACAAATATAACAGAAACAGTTAGGAGAGTTAACACATCTTCTAGTAGCCATTTCTTTTAAATACTGTAGCACAAAACTGTTTGATGTTTACACCACAGTGGCTAGCTCCCCACTGAGTCACTGACTGCAACCAAGGACACAGGGCACGACACCTAGCAGCCAGTAGGATTGGGGAGGGGGCAGACAGAATGAGACATATCTCGTTCCAGTAGGAAATGGTATTCCGAGTTTAGATTCATTGTCATAGCAAATAAATAGAATAAAACTGTGTTTGTAAATAACATACATTGTTTAGTAACCTATTCACCATAAAAGATCCATAATTCAGACTAAATTCACCACCTATATAGGCTATAATATTGAAAAATCGTACGCATACTGGACCTGAAACCCCCTGAAAATAAGAACATTTCAGATGAAATTTGTGACTTATCTAAGGGTGATGGAATTTTTTCACTATTTTTCCCGTAATCAGCACAAAAAATATAGTTAAACCCACTAGTTAAATATACAACAATTTTTTCATCGCTGACCTGTGTATTTGTTTGGTATCATTTTCATATCTCTTCACACAATGACCTATTAGAGCTGCATAGGGAGTAATAATCAAACTTTTAAGAAAATGTCAAAAATATTGAAATTTGGCACAGAATCAGTGCCCAGTTTTGTAATAATATCTTAATAACGCCTAAAATGTGCAAATAGCACAATATGTTTAGTGATGGCCATCAACTAAGAACAAGTGTAACCAGAATGAAAATTCTATAAATGGGTGGCCTTATTCTTAGGTAACCATAAAATAGTTAATGAAATTAGTGGCAAATAGAGCATCAAATATAAAAGCATACAGTTCATTATTTTGAATGTTGCAATTTCACAAAATCACAGTAAGGTGAATACCTTTAATTTTGAATACAAATTTTTAAAAAATTACATGAATAAAAATTTATCAAACATATTTGAAATCATAAGACAGTAAAAGATAAACATTTTTATATGAATTTTAATCTATGTTGAAAGTTGGATGTATTATGACAACTTTAAATTAAAACGGTTCAGTATGGAATAGGACATTAAAAGATTAAACTACTGAAAGCCAAAAAACTTATTTATCTCCGTAAAAGTTCTCACTATTGTTTTTTAGATCATTAGGATATTCAGTATGTCAATTTTCCTGACAAAGTGATATAATTAAAACAGTATACTGCAATGAACTTCTGGAGAAGGTTAAAAGCAGCACACTGATACAAAAGACCATCCAAAGATATTCCATTGCAATCCACAATGCTCTTATTCTGGAATAATGCAGGATTTCACACTGCTTTACTTTGCATACTAAAAAAATTAAAGAAACTTAATTTGATAGCATTCTCTCAATATTCCAAGTTTTACACCACTAAACTTCATTAGTTTAATTCCTTAAGAAAATAAAAAAAAATATCAAATGAAGTAGAAGAACTTACACTTCATCATACCCATCAATGGCCCATCCACCTTTATTTATTTATTTTTTATCACTCAAGAATTTTTTAAAATATAGAGAGAGACTTAAAAATAATAAAACTGTACCAGTCATATATATAAGAAATGCCTCAGAAAATGTTTTTAAAAAATTTCACTTATATTTGATTCATCCTTTTATACCCAAGAAAATTTAATTCAAACTTTTTAATATTGATTCATTTTTTATAGGGACTGGTAATACAGAACAATAAGCATTTAATGGATATAAATTAGCATAATAATTAATATTAAAGGCAAGTTTTATGCATTTAAATAAATATAAGGCTACAATAAAATGTAAAACAAAATACAGTTTTAAGATTTGAAAATTTAAGAAAAAACACTTACCTTTGTTACTTAACAAAGCAATATGAGGCATTAAACATTCTTCCTTGAATACTTCATGGACAGCTTTCAACCATTCTTCAAGAATTGTAAGACTCTCATTATTTGTAATATCATATACAAATAGAATAGCCTTGAAAGAAAGAAATACAGAATTAGTCCTATTTAAATATGGTTATATTTTGCATGTTACCAATATAAAGCATAAATACTTTAATTTTACTGATATCATTAAAGTAGTATGAGCAGCCCATCTCATATAGTGGTTAGCAACACTGACTACAGTGCTGTAGGGCCTGGGTTTGAATCCTGGAGAAGTCATGGATGTTAGTGAACGTATAGTGCCTTTGCAGCACAGGGGGACTCTAAATAGCCATGGAGCCACCTCTCATGCAGTTGATGGAAGGTAAAGAAAGGTGGGAGGACCGTGACTACCTCCTGGTTGTTCGCCCTGGAAATTGGGGTGGAGCTGAGCCAAATCGTACTGTCACCTGCATGGTGCTCAAAGCGTACAATCTAGCCTTATGCATTTGTGGGCCTTGATCTGACACACTGTCAGGTGGCATTAGAAACTACAACAACAAAATAGAGCAGCAAACCAACAATACTAAATTATTATCAAATCATTAATATGATGTTTCAATGCTTATGTAACAAAATGTGATTAACCTTCTTAACTTCTTTTTTTTTTGAAATTTTTATCTAACTTTCAGCTATAGTTGCTATGGGTAATAAAAAAGTTTTTTTAATTGTACATTAAAAATATTTCTCTTTGTAATTTAAATTCAAATTTAAAAATTAAAGACATGAAATAATATGAAATATTGTAGATAAGTTAACTTTACTAAATAATCTTAGAATAACATACTAAAAATTCCTTATCTATGATAATTTCACAAGCACATGAATTGTAAAATATTGGTAATTTGCAATATACATTCTATACATACTTAAATAAAAATGTATGTTTACGGCATTGCAACATTACATACATCTTTAATTTCACACAAACAGAACACTTCTGAAATTCCCTTTACATAATTCAATAGTAGACATAATTCATAGATGACAGGAAAAAGAAAATGTTTCCAAAGAACTATGTGATGATTAAGTGGATTGGCATATAATTTAGAAATTAAAACTGATGTAACGGAATCTCTTCTTAAATTAATGTTATTTAAATGGCCTCAATGAAAAACACACATCTCAACAAACATTTGGTTCCACACAGATTCCCAACAAAAAAGTTTTTTGAATGAAACATAAAGCTAGTTCTTTTTGAAAAAAAAATTCAAGATATTTCTAATTGAAACATGTTTATTTTCTATCCTTTACATCAAAGCTAAAAGTATCTCAATACATATTGAGCAAATTTTATATATATTTTATAAAGTAATAACATTGTAATCACTTCTCAAAGTGTTACTTGAGCAAAAATTAAGAACAAAATACTAAAATTAAGAAATTTAAATTAAGTACTAATAATTTAACATTTTTAAATATTTATCAAATTGTACCAATTTTTTTAAAAAATAAATTTTTTTATGATAATCTGTTAAAATTTATTAAAATAAAGTAAATTCTATCACAATAATATTTTCTTTATCAACAGAATAAGCCACAGTAACGTTAATATTAATAAATAAATTCAAAAACTTAATTTTTGCAAAATTGTTACTCAAATAATAGATCATAATTTTAAAAACCTTCACTCCATAAATGCAATTTTCATTTTAATATCCATTATATTGCTTAGATATTTTTTCCACCACAATATATGTACATATTACCTGTTTGTATAGTTCAATTATTTTCTACTTTAACAGGACAAGCTGTAAATGTAGTAAAATGTAACTATTTCCACATTGCAGCAGATAATTTTTCAGCAGATAAGCACAGTTTTAAAAATTAGATTTCTGACCTTTTTTTCATAAATCTTAAATAGCTCCGAATGCAAACAAATGTAATTTTTTTCACAAATATTTTACAAAATTACATTGAACTAAAATAATCTTTACATTAATATTTTTGTAGTTTTCAGAGAAATTTATCCCCTCTTTCAATGTATTAAGAGTCACATTTTGATTTTCTCAGCTTTAATAAAATTCTAGTATTTCAGGGAATACAAGAATAAAAAGTGAGTTAGTTAGGTTTACATAAAATACAGTAAAATTTTCAGATAACAAAATAAAATAAATACTTTACTTTCATTTGTGCTAATTGATTTCACACTTAAGTTAACATGAACTGTTCATTACAGGTGTCAAATTTTACATTATTAAAAAATTATCAGAAAAAAACCTGAATTGGTACATTTCATACACTAAACTTGTGATGATCCCCCTGGGTCACACCTTGAACACCAAGATTAATTTGAAGCAAAGAACCACTAAGAGCCATTTTAAATAATAATAATATTTATTTATTATTATAATTTTCTCAAAAAAATCTCTGATAACATATAATAATATAATGTTATGTCACTTACAGGGATTTGCCTTTATATTAAATTAAATTACTAAGAATGCAATTAATTAATAATCAAACTCAAGCTCAAGTAAGGTTTACCGAAATAGGAGATGCGAGAAATACACATATTCAAATTCTTAACTTTCATTAACTTTAACTGACGCTTATTTTAAGCGTACGTAAATTATATTTACCGCTGGCTTATATCAGCTTTCTGGTACGTCTCGCAGCATGACCTCTTCACGAATCTAATCTCCTTGAATCTTCTAGTAATGCGTTTAAAGTTACTGGCTCAATAGCCTTCCGTCATCTCTCTTGCTATCTCACAACGCTCGACTTAAATACCTTATCTAATTTAAATATCCCGTACATCTTTTTGGAGTTGATTGGAAATAAACGCGAATTTATATTCCCCAAAAAGACGCCTAAGAAGATTAGTAGGAAGGTTCCGTACAGATTCGTCACAAACTTTCTTTTAACATATGTGAATATCATAGACCAGAGGAGGGCAATTGTTTTGGCTCAAGGGCTCCATTGTGGAGGCGGAGGATACCAGAACACTGCAACTTTTTTTAAATGATTCATTAGTTAATTTTGCATCTCAGAACAGGTATAAATTGTGCCATAAAAATCAATAAATATAAGTGGCAATTTAATTCAATTTCTTTACCATGCTAATTTCATAACATCTACAGCTGCAAGCACACTTATTTTTAGAATCAGCTTAAAGAGACAAATGTACCTTGTCACACTTTTCCACAATTTTTTTTTTAAATCAGAAGCGAAACTGCTTGTTGAAATCCTCAGGCTGTGAATTAATGTCAACCAACTTGTATCTATATTTAATCTTATTGATCTTCATGTAAGAGAAACTTAGCTGACAAATATATTTTGGCCCAAATAAAGAGAACATTTTTCATCTATTTGGTTTTCTGACTGCTTGGCAGGCTACAAAGAAACTCTTTGAGGGCAACTGTTTGCCCACCCTTGTCTTAGGCCAAAACAAATTTATATAAACAAGTAATATAAAAAATTAAGTCAGTTCCTACTTAGATCAATAAAGAAATATCTATCCATCTCTTGTAATGCTTGAAAAACAAATTGAGCTTTTCATACCTGGTAGTTGGATAATAAATGTATACTGTCGCCATCTATTGCTTTCATTCGGAAATTTAATTTTTTTTCTCCCATATAAACTAAAATTAATTAAATTTAATGAATTAATACTTGTAAAAAACTGTGTTAACATCAAGTGTCATCCACTACAAGTTTTAAAAAATGTATTTGAACTTAGTGGATGAATAAAGTGTCTTAGTAATGATTGAAAATATGATCAAGATATATTTATAAATATATATATAGGGAGAGAGTGAACTAATAGTAGGAACTGAATGGAACATAATGGAATACCTGGCCTAAAAACTTGTAATTATCTATCCCTAAAGGCTACTGAATTATGAAAGAAGTACACAATTCGTCAAAATACAAACATAAAACGTTATTTATAACAAGCTAAATTAATTGATTAATCATTGGATTCAAAATATCCAGATACTTTAAACAGCTATAAGTTACTAAATGAGATGTTTCAGAAAAATCCTTGTAAAAATTTCTGACTTACTTCATAAGCAATTATTTTCAAGCACAAAAACATAATTTTAAGAAGACAGTTTTATTTTAATTAATTTATACTGAAATTAAAAGCAAACTTACGTGGGCACCATAAAAATATTTGTCTAGCATTTCTCCATTTAATGACTGACTTCCAATATCCCATAGCTGAATAGTAACGTTTAAACTTCCTAATATGAAAATAAAACAAATTTAAGAACACAATAAAAATAGTCAACCTCAATATTTGCAATAAAGAAATCCAGAGGAAATATGTTATGGATTATTTTTGCAATATATGACAGTCTTCATTTATCAATCATATATAATTTTGTTTCAGTTTTCATTAATTGTTCACTAATTGAATTACTCTTTATTTTTTCCCTTTTGGTTTTTTTTAATTATATAGTTTATATTAACTTATATATTTGAAATTATTCTATATTTATTAATTAAATGATAATGTAAAAATAAAGTTAAACTCAAAAAAATCATTTGAATTTTTTTTAACATAGTTAAAAAACTGACAAAACTTTTATTAAATTTTTCTCAAATTAACTTTTTTTAAATTGAATAGTTTGACTTAAGATTTATTAGTACTTATGTATTATACCATCAACTAATTTCATTCAATGAGATGTTGATAATTCAAAAAAAGTCATCAAATGTTGTCGAGGGGTTTTTACTACTTTGGTACATGCCCAAGAAAAGCTTTTCACTATTGGCTGCATATCATGGCTTTTGGCAACATCTTTTTTGAAGAAATTGGTCAACAGTGTAATATGTAAGTACTGATTTATCTTAATCAAAAATAAACTCATTTTCCAAGAGGATTGTTTTATTGAGATATCAATTTTTATTATTATGAATAGAGTTACACACACACAAATTACTAAAGCTTCTGTATCATAAAAAAATCTAATAAAAATAAATATTTTGAAGATTAACATCACATTATTTGTAAACAGCTCAAAAATCTAATACTGACTTTTTTCTTAAAAAAATCATTTTAGAACACACATACCAATAACTTTATTGAAATATTAATTGATATGAATTTTTAAAATCTTAAAATACTTAAGAGAAATAATATAACTAATGCAAGTAACAAATAAAATAATCCATAATATAACTGATAATTTAAAGAGACAAATGATGAAATATACCTGGTAAAACAATACGCTTTAAAAAGAAATCCACTCCAATTGTTGGTTTATATTGCTTGTCAAATTTATCTTGTATGAACCTTAGTGCAATACATGTCTGGAAAAAAGAGTTTGTAAAATATATAAATATATATATAAGTATATAGTTCATAATTATTCATTAAAAATACATTTTATACTTTATCTTTTCTGAAATTAAGTATTTATTTTAATACAACAATGTTTTAATTCAACAATAGTTTTCTAATTTATATGCTATAACTATCGAATATAAAGATGTAGATTATACATATATATATATTGTTCTTTTTCCCCCAGTAAAATAATGTCAAGTGATAGAAAGAATATTGCTTGGGAAAATACACAACAGAACAAACAAAAAAGATTAAAGGGGTTTAATTTGAAGTTTTTCTACTGCACCAAGAATATAATTGAAAGTTAAACTTACTTCCTTCATAGATTACATTAGTAGTCACCTTATTATCACTCTATTTTCAATATTTTCTCAGTTAAAAATTGTAAAATCAAACAAAAATAGAATATCAATAATAACTTTTTAATTTTAAATTGCAGATTGTCAAAAAATTATTAAAAAAATTAATTTAATTTTTACATTAGCATATTTAAATACTTTCTAATTAAGAAAACTAATTACTGCAAAATCTGGCATACAACACTCATTTTTAACACAAAATATATTCAAAATTTATGGATACATGTTATACACCAGGTATAAAAATGATAGTGTTAAAAATAAAAAAAAAGAGAGAAGTACACAAAAAAATTAGACTTCTACATATATCAAAACATTGTTTATTTGGAAGAAATGACATACCTAATGAAATTTGAGAATACTAGTTCTAGAAATATATTATTTGTTCAAAAGCCCAGGATAAAATCTTGAACAAATGACTTCAAAACATAAGAGCATTGCATAGGTATATTTTAGATTACTTCGTAAAAAGGGGGTGCACATTATATGGCGAATATACCTTAAAATTAAAAGATGCAGCTTTAAAGTATAGGTGCACGTTATACGGCAGTGCACATTATACGATGGATTTTATGTAAGTAAAAAAAAATCTCATTACCAAATCACACTTCTTTTAAGGAATTAAACAAAAAAAATAGTCTAAAAATATTCTATACCCCTAATTTTATTCAAAACTGATTTTAAGTTCCTGAGATACTTAAAGAATGTTGTTAGGGAATTATGAACTCAATTTTTTTCACATAAGCAATTTAAAATATTTTTTCCTATTACAAAATAACATGGAAGAACTGAAATGATAATTAACTGTTGTAAATTAAAGTATAATCTTTAATGAGTGTGATTGTGGATCATAATTTAAAACTTGAATATTTTTTGAGCAACTTGAAAGATTTTTTATATCATGAGAAATCTATATTACATATTTGGATTCATCATGATATATTGTTTTCATTCACTTTTTCTTGTTCATAATCATATTTAATAATTTTTTCACTGTAATATTACTTTTTAAATCTTTTTTTAAATTAATCTCTTTTCATCAAAAGCTTATGCAAATTCACTTAACATTAGGGATTCATTTTTATAATCTTACAATTTAGAAACTTTCGTGTAAAATACAGAAGTTGCATTTTTTTTCCAAGACAAGAATTACATACATGAAAAAAATTGACAATGATAATGAGAAAAGGTTAGGGAACTTAATTAATGCATTAATTCATTAGTACCAAAAAATAATTCCCTTTCAGCTTTAAGATACCAATTAAATCCAACAATGACGATAATTTCAAAAGTTATTGCAGGTGTTCCATTTTAACAGTACAAACTGCATCCCTAATGAAAAATAATTATTTACATTTATTTTAATATTAATTTGAGGACATGATAAAATGTGATTAAAAATTTTATATTTTTTTAAGACAAATATGTAGAAATTCAAATGGAAATAAAATTTTAAAATACTTAAAATCAAGAGGAAAAAAATTAAAATCAATATTTTTCTTTAAAAATATAATATACTAAATTTCTACCAATAAGCTTAAATTATTTAAAAGCATTTAATCATATTATTTGCATTTATGATGCATTACAAATCTTCAAATGAAATTCAGATCTGATATTGCACTGATTACATTTGATATTTCTTGCTCTGCAAGTATAAAAAATTTCAATTAAAATAAAGAATAAACTAAATCTTGTACAAATTTTTTTATTATTATATCACAAATATGTAGAAATTTAAATAGAAACAAAATTGTAACATTTAAAATCAAGAGAAAAATATTAAAATACAGATTTATTTTTAAGAAACAAAATGCAATAAATTAAAATTATTTAAAAGATTTTAAGTTTAGGCTGATAATTTTATTATTATCCTACCTTCCCGACAGCTTCACCTCCAACCAATAAAAATTTAAATTGCTTTTCACCACTTGAATATTGATCATTAGCCATTATGGTTTTTCACTAATAATGCCAAAACCAAATTTCACATCTTATTTCCATTTTCAAAGTAACAGAAATTTCTGAAATTTTTCCAATATTTAAGTACAATATAAATACAAACATAACATAAAAAAACTATTTATTCCATCAAGAAAACTACCTTCAAATCCTTATTATTCAATAATAAAAATGAGAAAAGGGATTTTGAATTATTTCCTGTTTTTCAGTAATATTTAAAGAATTGCAAACAAAAAATACTACAAACAACTCAAAATAGCTAAAAAAACATATATAATAGAATATTTTTAAACATTTCAATAAATGGAATTTATAAAATAAATATTACTTCAAAATGCTCCTTTTTTTCTGGATAGAAAAAGAAACATTGCGTAACAAATTTAAACAGAGCTTCAAAACATTTAAAATGTAAATAAATAGCCATTATGAAATTTTAATATTTGCTTATAAAAAAAAACATTTTTCAAAAATAATTATATTAATGAATTTCATATAGCATACTTAAATATTAAATCTTTGAATAAATAATACATGTGAATAAATTTTTTATTATGTAAATTTTTTATTATGTTATCCCCCTATGTTATTTTTTTATTATGTATCTTAATCCAATGAACACTTTTATTATAATCTTATCTTTCATTATAGCAGAGATGAATGAACTATTGTAAAACTTTCAGCCTTTAATTTTTGTAAAGATTATTTTATAATCATTAAAATTTATTAAAATTCTAGTAAGTATTCCATAATTTTTTTTTCCAAAAAGCCTTTTTTCCATTAATATAATCCTTTTTATCCTAAGAAAGGCATACGTACAATGTGTAATATACATTTAAAAAATTTCATCAATGAATTTTGCATTCGTTTTGCAACTGTAAATCTCATACAAGTGATAATTAACTGTGTTAATATAAATTTAACACATTTTTCCTTCAACAAAAATTAATAACTTAAATGGGTAATCTGATGATGTAATGAATGCTTATTACAAGAAAAAAGAATTCAGAGTTTAAAAATCACATATTGGAAGTTTGTCTCAGAATATCTACCAAGAACCAGTTATTTAGTATTAAATATAAAAAAACAAAAATTAAAAAAAAGCATTATGAGCATTAAAATCTTTCTCAATGAAAGATGAGAAGTTGTTATTGAATTTCATTTCAAGTTAAAAGACAAATACTCATAGATAATACGATAATTTTCTCTTATTTTTGGTAGATAAACATTTCTTAACGTTTAGACGTTGTAAGATAAAAATCGGCAAAATTCATTGGTTTGCTAAACCAATGTCATCTTTTCTAAGGATTTTATTCATCTTAATTTGTAAATGTCTAGATGACAATTATGTATTTTACTTGTTATATGTTATAACTGTAACTCATTGTACAGAAACCTCAAACTTAAGCTAACGAAAATGCAATTATTTTACGGATATTATGCAAAACTGCACTTATTTTATGACCTACACAGATGTAAAAATTAATCTCTAGAACTCAGTATAAAATAAAGCATCCTAATTCAAATACATATTGTTTATTCAAGAGACCATGAATTAACCGGAAAAGTTTAATAACTCGCCTTCGATCCTTACAATTAATTAATGAGTGAGAGTATGATTATTTCTTCACACATGAATCTGAACATTTTTTTAAAAAAACGTTTTTCACAAAACACCATATTTAATTGTTAAACAACAGATTTTGGTAAAGACGAGTTCTAAATTAACCGTAAAATATCAAAACTTGATTTACTTTAGTTTCCTTAAAGCACTGTTTTATTATATAAAAATTTCAGAATACAGTCAACAAAAATCCGAAATTAATTTAATATTTATAAAGTAGTTGATGAGAAAGCGAGTTTTTTTAAGTAAAATATTCCATAAATCAACACAGATTCAACATACCAAAACTACTTCTTTAAATTAAAAACAACAAACAAGTTATTTATTGTTGCCAAACTTAACAAACAAAAATTTCCGGTAGTCACTGCTGGTTAATACGAATCCCGCAAATTTGGGGAGCCCGAAACAATTTTTTTACCCTTACTCATTAAAAGACTTTTCTGATGTTTTTAAGTAACAAAAAAATAGAAAGTTGTAATAAAAATTCACCATTATGTTTCCAACGAATTTGTTTCAATTTTGATAGAAGTGCGTAGAAGCTTTGATATTTTTATCCGGAAAGAAAAACCACTAAGGACCCGCTATGTGAAAGGGCCGATTTGTATTAAATCCAGTGGCGTAACCTACACCCCCGCAGCCCCAGTACTGTGGAAGGGGCAAGGCTTTTCTGGGGCCCAAAGCTAGACTGACGCCATTAACGTAGAATTTCACAAAATTAGCTTTACATTTTTTTTAATCCAATTTTTTCAAGCTTACATTTTTTTTTAATCCAATTTTTTCAAGCGATTTTCAAATTGGCGATCTAACATCATTCAAAATCAAAGCTTTGATCGCTTATTCTTAGATCCAATAACCAAACCAAAAAACATTTTAATTTGCTGCAACCCCCGCGACGAAAGAGATACTTTTCTTTAGGGGGTTTTATTTTCAAACCTAAATTACTAACAGATAAAAAACGAGTCAGACGGAAAATTGGATAAAATGCTAGAAAGATAAAAAAATTCATCACTATTTTTTTAGTATAATTCATGTTGACGCTAGGGAGAAAAAAAAAGACATGTTACTTTTTACTGAAGTAGCAAAGTAACTTATTGGCGTCTTTATCACCCCCCTCCCCCCACACATGTATTTCATTTTCATTTAGCGAACTCGTAAATAACGTACATCTGTTATGCTTTTTTCATGAAAATAGTATTGCGATACTTGAAAACGCATAGAGAGTATTTTAAATGATTATATGGTCTAGATTTATAATTTAGAAACCCATATGCTCACAGAAATTTCCGTAGATTTATGAGTATTCAATCAAATAAAGCACAATGAGAAATGTTTCACAAAATTGTTTTTAGAGCATATATATTTTTATATTCAATGCACTTCAATATAGGGATTGTTCCTTCGCTGTTAAAACATTTTGATCTCACTTCTCTCTTGTAATATTAGAACTTTTTTTTGTAAACGGAATTTATTCTGGTTCTTATACTGTTATTTTGTTCATAAAACAAAAAGAAAAGCGGCCCTAAAATGAGTGGAGTTAAAAAAATTTTGAGTGGTTCTTAAAAACGAAAAATTTGAAAATAAAAGGAGTATAATATTAGTAGCAAATATGCAAAATTGGATAACTTTTTAATATCCGCAAGTTCATCATCTTGTGCAAGTGGTAGTAGTAGTAATGCTAGGAAACTTGATGAACAAATCCTGGAAGTGAAAATTAATCCACAAGAAAAAAAATTCAGACACTTCTACTAATAAGGATACTCTGTCTAAATAAAAGGAGTCGGAAAATGAGAACGAAGGAAGAAAATTTATTAGAAATGATTTTGCGCATTATGTAGGTACGCCCATAGATGCAGATTTAAGGAAATAAATTTTAAAATTAGGCCCATACCAACTAGAAGATAATTTCCAAAAAGATGCCAAGGGAAGGAGCTTTTCATCATCTTATTATAGTTTCATATCCAAGGCAGGACGAAAGATCGAAAGGAAATGGCTGCGCGATTCAAAACGTCTTCATGTTGCTTACAGTCAGGTATGTTGGCTTTTCGCTGATAGAATAAATATGTATTTTAAAGAAGCCTGGTGTAAAGGTGTGAATGACTGGCAAGGAATATTAAAAAAAATTAAAGAAGATGAAGAAAATTCTATAATTCATCAAATCATATCCAAGCATGTCGCACATATGACATCTGGAAACAAAATAAAACGATGGATTCATTATTGAAATGCAATTTTAAAGAAGAAGTTAATAAGGTTAGCCAAATCTTACGAAGAATCATAGACGTGTTACAATGACTTTAGCGATGTGCAATCTTCCTTTTCGGGGACATCGAGAAACTCGAAAATCGACTCTAAGGGGAAATTTTTTGAATATAATAGACCTCTTGGCTAAATATGACCCTTTTCTCAATGTTCCTTTGTCAGAAAAAAGAATTCAAAAATATCTTAGCCCAAAAATTCAAAATGGACTTATTGCAATTATAGGCTCTAAAATAAAAGAAAATATTGTTAAAAATATAAGGAAATGTTCTTTTTTCTCTATTATTCTGGACACGACACAGGATATTTAAAAAAAAGACCAATTAAGTATTATAAGGTATGTAACAACTGATGTTAATGATAATAATGAGCCAGATAATATCAGAATTAACGAAACGTTCTTAGGCTTTATTAAGGCGGCAAATCAGACTGCAAAAAGTTTGTAAAGTGATGTGTTAAATTTTTTAAATACACTGGACATTAATTTGGCGAAGTGTCGAGGACAAGGATATGACGGGGCAGCCAACATGAGTGGAGCGTATTGGGGATTACAGAAATTAATTAAGGACAAACAACCAAGAGCAAATTACGTTCACTGTTCAACACACAACCTCAATCTTGTTGTAAACGATGCATGTAAGAGAATTTTATGACTTTTGTCAAAAAATTTACACATTTTTTGGGCTCAGCATTAAAAGATGGAATGATCTGAAAATTGTGCAGAATAACGAGAACATTCAGCAGACTATTAAATCATTATGCACGACAAGGTGGTCATCTCGATTTGACTCTGTAATATCAATTCACTACAATTACGTTTCGATTTTAAAAGTACTTTTAAATATTTTACTAACCAGTACTAAGCAAGACGAGAAACAGGAAGCTTTAGCGATTAAAAAACATATGGAAAAGTTTCAATTTGTTTTGCTAATTTTCTAATGTCAAATTTTACAAAGCATAAATTTAACTTCAAAAGCATTACAATCACCAAAAATAGATTTGGAAAATAGACCATGTTAAATTCTAGCTTGACGTCTATCGAGAATCTTCCTAACAATTTTGCTAATATAAAGGAAGAAGCTATTGGTTTGGCTAAAAAATAGGGTATCACCCCGGAGTTTGAAAGAAAAAAGAGACATAGAAAAGTTAGACAGTTTTTCGATGATTTCAGTGATAATGAAAAACTGCAAGACAGAGAACGATTGTTTGAGGTGGATGTTTTTAAGGCCAATGTTGATATTATTACTACTCAATTAAAAAATCGTTTTGAGAGTATGAATGGCATTTACAAATCATTCAGTTTTCTTTCTCCCAAAAATATTGTAAGCACTACAAATGATCTCTTATATAATGAAGCCAGTAATCTTCAAAAAGTATATAGCCTCAACCTATCTAGTGAATTTCCAAATCAAATTATGTCTCTAAAAGCAGTTTTTAGTGAAGATGTAATTAAGCTAAATTCGATAAAAGATTTAGGTAATTTTTTGAAGATTCAAAATAAGTTAGCTGCGCCAAGTTTACCAGATGTATGCATTGCAGTTTTATTGTTTTTGACTCTTCCAGTTACTTCTGCAATGATGGAAAGGTCATTTTCTAAATTAAAATTAATAAAAAATTATCTACGTTGTACGATATCAGAAGAGAGGCTCTCCTATTTGTCTTTGATAAGTATTGAACAACAAGAAACAAGAAAAATTGAATTGGATGAATTAATAGACTTTACTAAGAAAAATGTGAGACGTCAGTCGCTTGTTTTGTGATTCACTTCTTGAGAGTAGTGCTGTATATTAGCTAGTAGTGTGTGTCACGAACAAACCAACGAACTAGTTACTTTTGTAGTTCACCCTGAGTGGTACTGCGAGCGCATTATTTTTTGTGTCCATGCTTTTTTATTAGTAACAGTAGTTGTGTCTTTGACTTTTTGACAATTTATGCTAGAATTTTATCGAACTTAAGGTCAAGCTCATCCCGGGATTCAGAAACGAAGAATTTGGTAAGTGATGCCTTTTTTCTATCATAAGGATCTGAAATCGAAAATATTATTTTACAGTGTTTGTGTTTTTCTTAGTGTACCGTTTTTATTTAAGTTACCAAGTTATCAGTCAACTGTTGTTAGATTTTCCATTTTTTTAAATGCTATAAATACTCTCTAATGTTAAACGTTATTTACTTTGTTTACTCAGACACAGATTGATTTTATATTCTGTTATAAGTTTAATATTTAAATATTTTTACGTAATGTGTAAAGGTACATTATGTTATGGTTTTGCAATTATTTGTATATATTATATATATATATATACTGCTGGACAATTGCTAAGGACGGATAACACTATCATCCATAGCAACCACAAAATGAAAGGAAGCAAAATGGGGAAAATTAGAATAAGTGCGGGATATTAGTAAGAAGAAATATGAGTATGCAAATTTTTTTTCCACGCCTGTTCATCACGTGATAGCGTTCATAAGAGCTTTAAAGGTTTTGACGCGCGTGGACAGTTGTTGTTTCAAGTCAAAGTTTTACAGGAAAGATTTAATAGACGAACTTAAAATTTTTGGCATGTCTTCCCGACATCACATAGATGATTTTATGCGTGGCCGAATTATTGGAAAGATCGAAGAAGGGCGAAAAATAACAGATGTTGCCAGGGAGTTCGACATCGCTCACAGCGTTGTTTCACGGCTGTGGAAGTCATTTAAAACTACTGGAATGTGTAGTAGACGGCACGGGGGAGGTCGTGTTAGAAGTACGACGCCTGCAGAAGACAGATTTATCGCCCTATCAGCAAAAAGGAACAGGTGCACCACAGCTCAGCAGGTGGCAAATCAGTTTCTTGCTGCCTCAGGAAAGCAGATCTCCCGAAAAACTGTTGCCAGACGTTTGAGGGGAGGGAGGAGGACTATACGCACGCAGACCTGTTGTGTGTGTCCCATTGACCAGACAGCACCGTACTGCCCGTTTGCAATGGTGTCGTGAGCATCACAATTGGACTGAACAGGACTGGGCATGCGTACTATTCTCAGATGAGAGTAGGTTCAGTCTGTCATCGGATTGTAGACGCCAACTGATCTGGCACGAGAGTGGTACTGCTTATCGTCCAGAAAATATCCAGGAAAAGGACCGATATCCGACATGCAGTATCATGGTGTGGGCCGGCATCATGATCAATGGCCGCACGCGCCTACATGTGGTTGCGAATGGGACTATGATGGGCCAACGATACATTGATGAAGTTCTACTTCCTCATGTTCGTCTTTTCCGTGGTGCTGTCGGTGATAAATTTGTTTTTATGGACGACAACGCAACATGTCATCGAACACTCACTGTTCAGGATTGTCTAGACAGCGAGGGTATTCAACGTCTCGTATGGCCAGCGCGTTCTCCAGATCTAAACCCCATTGAAAATGTGTGGGATGCTTTGGGGAGGCAAGTTGCTGGTCGAAACTATCCTCCGACAAACAAGAACACCCTCATCCGTGCACTCACAGAGGAATGGGATAAATTGCCTCAACAGCTGCTGGATAATGTTGTGCAAAGTATGGTACGACGTGTGGAATGTTGCATCACACTCCACGGTGAACATATCCCGTACTGATACCTTTCTTTAAGGTGCCTGCTGACTTTTAAATGCATTGTTCCATTTCTCCGTGCGCAGATCAAATGAACATTTTTTTTTTCTTTCAGATGTTTCACAGTTTTTGTACTTTCCAGAACAATAAATATTCTTTATTCTAATGTCTGAACAGTGTGGCAACTATATTTTATCCTACTAGGCCTCATGTCTCGCTTAATGTTATGCTACATAGCAATTTGTGATCCGTCCTTAGCAATTGTCCAGCAGTGTATATCCGGCTTGGGTCCTAAGATCTGACCTTGCGGGAGGGGGCCAATTATTTTCCGTTACGCCACTGATTAAATCTGTTCAATCTCAAATATAGAGACAGGGAGCCAATTCAGGTATTATTCTTGTCGTTTGACTGAGGCTTAAAATTACGTGATCCGTCGCCTTTAGTGCATCATAAATTAAAATCAAATCAATTGCTTTTTACGGCTTGGTCATTCAATTCTACAGTTTTCAAATTATTCTTAACTTTTGAACCCCAATGTGCTACAGCAAGCATTGTTTTCTTTTCTTTTTTTCTTTGGCGCATATTTTGGAATTTATTTTAATGCTTGAACTATAGAAGTTCGAGGGTTCACGTCGATCTATTTTTCTTTAATTACTCTACTGATAACCTAGTGCCACTGTGTAGAGGAAGCTGATGCGCCGTGTAGAAGGGGCTGATTTACATTAAATCTGTCGAGGCTCAATGTCCTCAGCAAGGCCGGATCTACGCGTGGGCTAAATGGGCTGCAGTCCAGGGCCCCCCGTTCTCCGTTGAAGATAACAAACAGAAAAAAAGGCTTACAATCAAAATAGTAATAAAATAATAAACCAGTATAAGAATAAAAATTAAAAATAAAATACCATATCAAATTTATTTTTATTTTCGAGTGCAAGAGCAGTTTATTAATTTCTTCGTTCACCCTACCACCGAATACGCGGAAATTAATAATTAATAGACGGAGGCCCTATCAGAACGGCGTTGACGAGCATCAAGCATTTATACAAACGTAGTCACACTATTTCTGTAACCATTTATTTTTATGCAATAATAATTCTCATTTACAATAATATACTGATTTGGTGCTGTGTCATGCGCATAATACTTGCAATTAAAACATACTTAGGTACCTGTTTATTCAAGATTCAAGTATAAGATGTATATATAAGTTCTAATATACATTTCTAAATTATTTAAGTAGGAATATATTGAAGTTATGATTAAGTGTTTTCTGTATTTTCAATTTTACAAAGATTAAAAAATCAAGATTTCCCATAAATATGTATGTTGTCTTAAAATTTGTGATGTGTAACTTAATTACTTTTACAGGATGGAAAAAATAACAATAATTTTATATGGATTATGAAGATTCACCGTGAATGTTGGATAAATGTAAAATAGTCTTGATTTTCGTAATAAAAATCGGGGTTTTTTTAAATATAAGTAGCAGCACACCAAATAATGGATGACAACGGAAAAACAATATTTATTTAAAGTTTTTTTTATAAAATCCCCTTTAAACTGATGAGTCAATAAATAATAATAATCCGCGTTTTAGGTTTTAGCGAGTATAGACGAGGAAATTTTATTTTCCGTGTTAGTTTGGTTGATTCGAAAAGAAAATAAATCTGCTTTATAGATAGACAGTTACAGGAGCAACTAAGAAAAGATACAGAATATTACCACTATTCAAATAGGTTATTTCAGTTGTAAAGTATTTGGCTATAAGAGGTTTATCAATTAGAGGGGTAGCGAGGAAGTTCTTAGTTCTCCACATAGTGGTAATTTTATGGGTGCCCAGGAACTGCTAGCAGAGTTCAACCCATTCATTCGTGAACATATTGAACCTCAAGAATTCCGACCAAAATCGTTAATATCGTACTTATCAAAAACAATATATGAGCAAATAATTGAGATCAAATCCAACAATTACAAATAAAATAAATAACAATGACACAAAGTACCATTCAATTGTGATGGGTTCAACACCAGGTTTGTTCCACAATGACCAACTTGCTATTGTACTGCGATATTGTTTTCGGAAGAAAGTGTATGAAATATGAGTCTCAGTAATTAAGATTTGTAGTCATACTGGCTTATGCTTATTTAATTCTCTACAGGAATTTTTAGAAACAAATGGACTGCTATTGGATAATTGTAGGGGACAGTCATTTAACAACGCTACTAATATGTCCGGTCTATATAATGGTGTGCAAGCTCTTTTAAAAGAAAAAAATAAATTCACAAATTATGCGCCGTGTGCTGCCCTTTCTCTTAAGGTATCCGAACACGTTCAGAGTACTTTTTGACAAAATAACATATTTAAACATTATAAAGGCTTTTTAAGACTCAATACCAATAAATACTAATATTTAACCAAAATTTTTGACAATAAATTGCCTGAATTTCGCAAAAATCACAATTATAAGTGAAATTGTAGCAATATTTTTGCAAAACTTCAAAGCAATTAGAGAAAAAGTAATAAATTTATATTAGTAAAAGAATTACCAAAAACAATCTAGAGGCATTTATCTAGAGAATGTACTAAAATTTTAATGTTTTATTAAAATTTGAAAATTTTAGAGCTGATTGAGTAAACGTTATAAGAAAAATCACGCCTTTATGAGACCATTATTTAAATAACAAGCCCTAACTCAAAAAATATTCATACAATAAGAAATATTTTAGTACATTCTCTAGAAATAGCATAAATATCAGATACAAAAAGTTTTATAGAAATACATTTATAATATCTTGTGTGATCAGACTCGCCATGATAGATTTCGAACAATTTAAATGCCTACTTCTGGTAGATCAAATACCCACTTCCGGTTTTTCTAAATTAATAAAATTGATTGTAACTTAGCCTCTAAGAAGCGTAGAATCAAAACAAAGTATGTTTTGTAAAGCCAAAAGATAGCTGTATTCAATAAAATAGAAAACAAAAATATCGGTCTTGTGAGAATTTGGTCATTTTCAACGTGTTCGGATACCTTAATCTGGATAGTGCAGAATCAGTTAAAGTTGTAACCGAAATCATGAACTTTGGATTAGTGCAACAAGTATGTTTTCTTTTCTGCTTCGACCCATAGGTGGGGACTTCTAAATCGAATTAATTAAACTGAAGTTTACCTTAAAAGTTTAAGTCAGACCAGATGGTCTTGTCACTACGATGCTGTTGAAGCATTAAGAGAATTATAATGTGGCGGTGGTATCGATATAAGTCAGTAAGAGCCTCGGGACTTAAGTGGTCGTTTTAGTCTAGTGGTTAAGTAACGTGCTTATTGAACCGAAGGTGCCGAGTTCTAATATCCTTCAGTAGTATGATGAATATTCTTAAGACATTTAGTGACAATGAGAGAGAGAATATTGATTTTGTGCAAAAGAGGTGTAGAGTAATTTTTTTAATAAATTAATAAAATTCGAAACTGACATTTTAATTATATTTTGGGAAGACATTTTAGAAAGATTTAAGTCGATCAACAAAAAATTACACAGACTCCTCGTTTGGACATCTGTGAAGGGAATAATTTAATTATGTCATTAAAAATGTTTATAAGAAACGTACAAAAACTAAAGGAGTATCAAGACGCAGTCAAAAAATAAAGTCCAAGAGTAGGAACAGAATATAGCGATGTGGACAAGAGACGAGTTATTTCAAAATTTTCAGATAAATCCACAGAAAAAGCTGTGTGTATGGGACAGAAAAATTTAAAATAGACACGCTAATTGTTGCGTTGGATAAGCAAATCCTTGATTTAAATAAAAGAAGCCAAGTATGTATATGCAGAATACAGTAAGAAATTGAAATTTTTTTGATGGATTTTTGCAAAATCAAAGTAAGAAGAAGGTCTACTTGGAGAGTGTACTCGCTATTGATTACAATTCAGATGACGTAGACCAACATTTAGTATATGAAGGTGTTCAGTTCAAAGTTGATATAACAATAAAACAAATTGAGCTAAAATCCTATACTTGTAGTGATATGTTCAATTTAATTTTTGAAAAGAAACTTGTTGACGTTTTACCAAATTTGTACACCATTTTAAAGATTTTTCTAACGCTTCCTATTACTAGCTGTGAAGCGGAGTGTGCGTTCTCTAAAATGTTCTTATAGAAAACAAATATAGGACAACAATGACAAATACTAGGCTTAATTATTTATCACTTCTTTCTATTAATACTGATCTCACCAAAGATTTAAAATGGGATGAGCAAATAAAAGAATTGTCTGCACAAAAGTGTAGAAATTTTTTTTTTTTGTAAATTATGTTTTTGCTTATAACGTATTTTGATTGTATGAAATAAAAAAAAACCTTAAGTTTCATATATTTTAACTTTTCCCACACAAATTTTTTGTTTAGGAAAATGGCTAAATTTTTAATTGTTTAGAGGGCTCCCAGATATCGTTAACCCAGAGCCCCCAAAGGTCCCGATCCAGCCCTGGTCATCAGGCTCATTTGTAACATTAAATCTGTCGAGGTTCAATGTCAACGAAATCCATTGGCGTGGTGTGGAACTTCGGAAAAGGGAGTGCCAGCTCAGGTGTAGTCCTCGTCCCTTGACCAAGGTTGAGAATTACAAGGTCCGTCACTAGTAGTTTTTGTGTCGCTTTACAGTGCAATGTTAATAAAACTCCCGCCGTCATGATTTGCTAGAAAATCAATCTCTTTCAATAGGGACTTAGAACAGCGCTTCCCAATAGTTGTTCATAAAAGTTTTCATGGGGCCCATAATGGAAAGTAAGGGGTTCTTGATAAAAACGTTATTAATACAATAATTTAATAGTAGTAATAATATAAGCTAATGTCATAGAAAAGTCTTGAAATTCGCTATTACAAGTAACTCTCTCTCTCTCTCTCTCTTCAGAAACCTTTTGGAACATGTTTATGGAAAATTCCCAAAGAAGAAATTATTGCTTAGGCAAGAACTTAGTTTATTAAAAAGTTAGCCGTTCAAATGTTTCAGGGGAAATAATCCGCCCATTAACACGAACAAAAATTTAATGTTTCCAAGTTCGACAACACAAGGAACACAAAAACATAAGTACAACATTCACTCCAGAACACAGGGCTGAATTTTGGGAAAAGGGAATTTCTTTTAAATGCGTTCTCCCTATCATGGCCACTTTTCTGCTTAGGCCCTCTAGGCACGTACCTATGGCGCAAAAAATTTTGGCGCACAAAAAATTTAAGGTGAAAAAAAATTAAGTTTGCAGCGAACGTACCACCACCTAGAGAGAGAAGCATTTCTGCCTTTAAGAAATAAAAACTAAAATGTTATCTACTATCTAAAAAGAAAAACTTAGTAGTTTGATTTTGCTATGCACTCAAAATGATATTACTATGGAGATTGATTAGAATAATGTCATTAATGATTTTGCAGGGAGCAAAGCTCGAAGAAAAACTTTGTTGTACATGTACTATGACAGTGACTCACCAAAGAATAAGAATGTCTAAAAGTAAAATATATTAAAGCAATAAGCGATGAAAAAGATGATAATCAGCAAGTTGAAATCAGTTGATACAGTAATGTATACTGTATACTATAATTGTAAGCAATTTGATTAATTTACTGTGCTAATTTACAAAAGGGTGGGTGGGTGGCCTGTGATACTGTAAGGTAAGAAATGAACAAGAGTGGCTAAACCATGCCAGTATCCTATCCTTACGGCTGCCGGTTACCAATTCAGGACACGGCGGCTTTATAGGCGTTGGATAATGGAAAGACTTTCCAAAGAGCAAAAACAAAGACATGGCAAAAAGTAAGAAAGTTGAGGGCAAATCCCTCCTGAACCAAAACTGGCAAGGTAAGAACTGAAGGAAAGGGTTCTCTGGAAATAGTGCGGGGGAGGGCGTAACAATTTGAAGTGCCTAGGACCCCGGAGAAGTCAAAAACGGCCCTGCTCCCTATCATTTTATTGGTAAAGAGAACTACTAACTCTACATACAAAGGTTAGACAAACAAATATTGTCATGTAGCAGGAGTTGACGCCTGATTTCAAATTCCTCTCGTTAGTATGACTCTCGAAGAATGGGGTGTGACTCAAGTGATAACTTAGCAACTCCTTTACGCAGAGTTACGAGAAATGCTTTCGAGAAGGGCTAAAATAAGAAATCTGAAATGATCGATAAACTATAACTGTAAACTTCTATATCAAATAAAATATTGTAATCCAAATGTCAATCTCTAAAAAGAAAAGAATAAATAGCAAAACAAAAATACAATTATACAAGACTCTAGAAAGATCAATTGTTTTATATGGCTGTGAATGTTAGACTATTAACAAAGAAGACGAAGAAAAACTGATGAATTTCGAGAAAAACATCTTAAGAAAAATTTTTGGTGCAGTTAGAGAAAACGGAGTCTGTGTGTGTGTGAAAATCCACGATACAACCTTGAACTTCAATCGAAATACCAACATAGTGATGGGAGGCCGGGAGTTGTCCATGGTTTTAGAAATCATCCCTACCGTGCATTATTTATTGAGACATAGAACGCGGAGCGTTCCTCCGTCCCATAACAGAACAGTGAGTGTTGCCTGTGGGAGTGGTAGAGTCCTGGATGGGGAGCATGAAGCTACCTGATTGGCTGGCTGGAAAATCGTAGTAACTGAAGTGGTGGCAGGGAGTAGGAGGAGGGTGACGCAAAAGTCTGAGGAGGAAACCAAGGAAGTTTTCTGTGAGCTGGTGTGGAAAGCACACAAGCACTGTGACTGGTCGGTGGAACTGGGTGAGTTACCTCTCGGTTGGCTGTACCAAAATTGAAAAATGGAAAGAGGGCGTGCCTGATGGGGTGCAGCATTAAGAAATTAAGTAGTGTAGAAAAATTAAGATTTAAGAATTAATATTGAAAATTTAGCGGTTCATTCATCGAAAGATGAATGAGGTAGCTGAGAAATTAATGTGGATTGTAAGAGTCTAGGAGAATTCTCCTAGGTCTCTTATGGTTATCCAGAGGAGTGTAGTTTTCTAAATTAATCAAGTTAGAGTTGTTAATATTGGGAATGTTAGCAAAGAATTTCTTTGCTAAGATTTGAATGTACTTTTTAAAAGGGGGAAGTTTAAGAGCTTTGTAGATGTTGGAATTTCTAGTATATCTATTGGCCTTAGTGATTGTACGAATAATTGAATTTTGAGCTGTTTCTAGAATTTTAACATTAGTCTTCGCTGCATATCCCCATACAGGACAGCCATAACTGATTATTGGTCGCAAAACGGCAGTGTAGAGAAGCACTTTGTTGTACATATCCATTTCGGAATTCCGGCAAAGAAATCATCCCTGGCTGTCTAGAAATTTTTATATGAGACCCCCTTGACCGGATGTGGTGACATTCTTTCGGTGGGGAGTGTCAAAATATTCCCGCGCTTTTCTGAGTTCAGTGAACGAATAAATTTAACGTGAAGTATTATTGCGCTGGCTGTTTTGACCAATCAGAGGCAAAATCCGGGAGACAGCAAATAGTTCGGCTCCAGAATTTTTGGGTGATGAGATGCGGAATAAAAATGAACGCACCCGAATTTTGGACAGAGGCGCTCTCCCAGATTTGCAGACATCTAACGCTGGAACTCCACCAGACTACCGGGCGCCGGCCATGTCCCCTGCCCCCCATCATCACTCCCCCTTTCTCAAGCTAAGTTCTAGATCTTTAATTGATCTTCTCGTTTTGTAAAACCTAATTCCTTTTAATTATGCTTTTTGTATAAACCTAAATCTTTAATAAATTTATCTTAGGCGTAAAAGTTAGTTTTGTTAATTGACGATTCTTGTTTTATTTAACATTGGTCATGATGCGATGCATAATTATTGATTGATTGATTGCTTGAATATTAACGTCGCACTGTTCAGCTACACGAGGGCTTATGGCGACGGACCACGTAATTTTGAACCATGGTCAAGTGACGTGGACGACACCTGAGCTGGCACCCCCTCTCCTAACTACCACACCACACCAACGGGAGGACGTTTCAACTCTCGACAGATTTAACGTGCATCGCTGCCCTACACGGCGGGTCTTTAGTGGTACTGGGCTCGAACCCGTGACAAAGCAAGCCACAGTCCGATACCTATACCACTCGGCTACCGCGGCGGGCATAATTATTGAACCTGGGTTACTTAAACGAAATAAACTAAAATAGCATCGCATCAATAGTCATAGTGAACCAAGGCTTTCCAAATAAGGTGGCTGGGACATGCATTTCGATATAGAGATGAAAATCCTGTTAAAAAAATAACTTTCCAAATTTCAGAGGGGAAAAGGAAAAGAGGAAGCCATAGAACAAGCTGGATGGATTAAGTAGAAAAGTGGTTGAAGGACTTGGGAGTTAACCGTTGGAAGAATATAGCATTGAATAGATCAAGATGGTGTACACCAAGGATATCAAACTCAAAGGTTAACTTGGGCCAAAAAAACAAGGCTAACCTTAGGTGGGCCGCAAAAAAAATCCTTTTCATAGAAATGTAATAGGGTTATTTCGAATAATACGTTGTAATAAGCATTTTTAAAAGAACAAGAAAAATTTAATGTTTACGTCCTGACACTCGTCATCTCTTCTCTACTACTATCTTTCCTATTTCGAGAGAAATTTTGATATTTATTATTTTGTGCCGATATACTGGCCGAGCCGCGAGTTTGACACCCTTGGTGTAAGCTGACTGAGAGCCTTGGCGGGTAACCGGCAGTAGTGCTTGGAAAGAAGAAGAAAAAGAAAAGAAAGATTACTCACAAAAGACAAATTTTTCCTTTAAAAAGTAATACCAAATACTCTCATAATTAGTAATCCACTGTCATATTCCATTTCCAGAAAGAAGAATCAGTAGTGTAGTGGCTTCGAATCCCGTATTTAAGATATCCGACTACGTTCAGAGCCGTGGTTTTAAAAAAGCGCATAAATGGGTAATTTTCATGATATTTAGAGTCACTGAGATTAGAATATATGTATAAAATTGTTTTAAGGACATTTTGACAAAAAAAAATTATTTAAATACAATATTTCGGCAAAAAATTAATTTAGAATAACCTTTTTTCAAAATGTCCTCCTTTTATAAAAAAATGCTTCTAAAATAGTAATATTTTGCTTATATAAAATAAAGACTTCTCTAGAGAGTCTGGACTATTTTTTTTTTTGAAAAATTCACATTATTTTCAGAGTTGAAATTGAAATAATTATCGGCGTTTCTTTCTTAAGATGACAGAACACCTTTAAAACTCAATTTTTGGTCAAAATATCGATTTTTCGTTTATGGTCATATATTAAAATTCAATCTTTTATCTTTATAAATCTGTTTAAATTTTGTTTCTATCTTAATTAGAAGCCGAGTTACAGCTTTTTTAATGTTACTTGATCATGAATTTGTCTGACAGAAAATGGTTTTCGGCTAACCGGAAGTGGACCAAGTTGTTTGTTTACGTTTCTCTTTCATGGTATATGACATGAAATATTATAATTAATATACAAATATTTAGTCAGAAATTAAAATAGAACACTTCAAAAAATAATACCCCTAAATAAACCCGCTATAAAATACCCCTTTGACATTAAAAAAGTACACTAACGAAACTTTTCTTTGGTGTTTTTCTAATTTTAGAGACCCATAAGGTCATTAATCTGTATTTACAGGCAAAATTCAGGTTAATTCAAGAAATTTTTTTCAAAGGTCGTATAAACATTTAGATGAATGCAGAGTCCGTGAATCGATTCGTTACGCAGACCCCAAAATAAAGAAACACAGAAAATTTTTAAGAGCACTTAAAAAGAAAAAAAAACCAGTGTTTTAGAAGTTAAAGAGGGAAAGAGTTATAAATCTGGTTCCTTTTAATAAGAAAGTAAGTATTTTTCCTGTAGCAAATATTTGAATCCATATTAAACTAGACTAGAAATCATTCAGTTGCGTTCCAAAATTTTTAATTTCCAACCAATCAAATTGAGACAAGTTCAATTTATTAAACGAAATCACATCAGAGTACATAAAAAAACTTGAACACGCGTTTCCGATAATTATACGAACTGAGAAAATCTCGCTGAAAACTGCGACTGATTACTCACGTTTGTTCGTATTACTTCATACTGAACTTTGTTATTTTGAATTAAAATGCAAAACGTTTTGATCGGTGGCGTGCCCAAAATATTGTGTGCCAGTGGTTCGCCCATCCCTGCCCTAGGTTCGGTCCTGCATCCGATACGTTGCTATTTGTCTATCTTGTTGCTATTTTGCGACGCAGTATCCGAGTGGTCATTGTCAGTGACGTACATCAGAGGGATAAGGGGTTTAATTCCTCATAGATCAACAGGTTTTTTTAGTTTTTACCATAATTATTCCTCGACGTTTTCCTCTACGAGTTTTTTAGACTGTAACCTTCATTAGAGAAGTCTATGTATGCCACTTGTCATGGTTACGAAATCATGGGTGGGGGTCGTGAGTTTGACTTCTGATGCTACTGAAGGCCTGCCGTTAACAGAGACCGATGCACGTTAAATCTGTCACGGCTCGAAGTCCTCATGTTGGTATGGTGTGGAAGTTTGTGTAATATAGGTTGCTAGCTCAGATATCTTACCCTTTCCTTAACCGAGGTTCAAAATTATACGAGTTTGGTCACCAATAGCTTTCGCCAAGCTACAGAGCGCAGCGTTAATAAAAAGTCAAATCAAATCAAAATACGATGATTCGTGGTAGTGTGAAACATTGATAAAAGAAAAGGAGAGGAGTGGTAGAGGACAGCACAGCTGAAAGTACCACCCTAAAGAACATTTTCTGTAAATTGACAGTTTCCAAACGATTAATGATGTTCTTCATAATAATAATAATGTGCTAAGGTATCCCTCTACGTTCGGAATCGTGATTTTGCAAGAGCGTATAACTGGATAATATTTATGATATTTAGTGTCATTTAGATTAGAAAATGTATGTAAAATTGTTTTAAGAATATTATTACAATAATAAATAATTTAAGTACAACACTTTGACAAAAAATGAAAATAGAATGACCCATTTTCAAAATATTCTCCTTTCGTGAAAAATGCTTCTATTATAATAATATTTTGCCTGTGCATAACTCAGACCTATGTACAGGGGCTCAACTAGCATTTTTGAAATATATAACTTAGAAGTGGGTTTATCCGTGTGTGTTTTACGACAACAGAGGGGAGAAATTTTAAGAAAAAATCGCCGCTAAGTATAGCAATTGGTTGTAACTCTGAAAATAATGTGAATTTTTCAAAAAAAACCCCAGAAAAATCCGGCGTATAACGAGAACCTATACTTTGAAACTGTATTACTTAATTTTTAGGTGTATTCGCCGTATAACGCGCAACCCCCCTTCCCCGCTTTTTACGAAAAAAATTTGAAATGCACGAGTGCAATCTTCTTATGTTTTGAAGTCATTATTTATTGGATGAATCATTCCAGACTATCTTTTGAAAAAATAGTATACTTCTAGACAACCCTTAAGCACAAGAAGAAAGGGGAGGGACCGAATCAGCGCCATGGCTGGATTTTTCCCACGCTTTTCTATAAACCTTGATTCCTCCCCCCTTTCGTGTGATGTACGAGGCGAACGATTAATTTTGAAATAAATTAGAACAAACCTGAGACTTATTACGCTCGCTGTCTGTAGTAAATTCAATACTATGAATAATATTGAATACGCTTGAAACAGCGAGCAGTAAAGATGGGTCTTGGTAAACGAAGCGAAACACAGTGCCGGTTTCAAGATCTAAGTGATTCAATTTGCAAAAGATAATGGAAATCGTGCTGCAGCAAGGATGTTTGATATTGGCGAAAGCTCCATATAAGGGAGTGGGAAAAAAATGAAATGACAATAATTAACATGCCAAAGAAGAAATGTGCTTTAAGTAAAGGGGTAACGAAATGGCCTATTCTAGAAGAAAGTGTTGCGAACTGGGTCCTAGAAAATCGCCTGAATGGATTAATTGTAACAACAGTGTACGTTTATTTGCCTTAAAATGATAAAAAAAAATGCCTTTTCATGTTATCTAACAATGAAAGTTCGTTAGGTATGTTATTTCTTTTAAATAAACAGTATTTCGTTATATAAGTCTAAATTTTTTTAAAGCTCTCATTTTTATAGTCGGCGTATAACACGCACACCCCTAAATTTCGATCTTATTTTTTGCGTTAAAAGTGCGCGCTATACGCCGGATTTTACGGTAGTTCAGACTCTCTGGAGAAGTTTTTACTTTATATAAGCAAAATATTATTATTGTAGAAACATTTTTTTATAAAATGAGAACATTTTGAAAAAATGTTATTCTAAGTTAATTTTTTGCCAAAATATTGTACTTAAATAATTTTTTTTTGTCAAAATGTCCTTAAAACAATTTTATACATGTATTCTAATCTAAGCGACACTAAATATCATGAAAATTATCCATTTATGCGCTTTTTTTAAAATCACGGTTCCGAACGTAGTCGGATACCTTAAATGAAATTTTGTGTAATATATTTTAGTTAATTTAACATAAAATTAATGATTAAAAAAAAAACTTCCAAGAACTTTAGATGTTACTTCTTTTTAAATTTATGCGCTAAGCGAAGCAAAAAGGTCCGAGTAAATGTTAGTCGTATTCATGAGAAATCGCACCTATGTTTGTCTAAATTGAGATAAGATTTAAGCTTATCTTAGTGTTTATTGTGTTTTTTTTATATTAGTTTCTTTAAGAATCGAAACCGAGCGATATTCTTCTTATCTTAGTTGATAAAACTTCTATTTCAATCTTTAACTGTTTCGTGACAAGCAGCACAATTGGATATTACTGAATGCGTAACGGAAGACATGATTTCTGAAACAACAAATTAAGAGTTTAAATATTAAAAAATGAAGTCTATAGTTATTGTAGGCTCGGGTCCTGTTGGATCTTTCATGGCAGTGTTATGCAGACTATTACATTTGGAAGTGACTGTGTACGAAAAGCGTAAGGAGTATACAAGAAACATCAACCTAAAAATAAATGGCGATCTTTTTAAGGAAGTTCAAGAAGCGCTTACTCGATTGAATGTAGAAAGTAATTTTTTTGCTGAATTCTATAAATATCTACGTAGACAAAATGACAGAATTCTTATAAAGGATTTAGAAGAGAAATTCTCAGAAGAAGCTAAATCACTCGGGGCTAAATATGTTTTTGAAGAAGTCACGAATGTTTGGAATCTAAAAATGAATCACAGATCTGAGGATGTTTTGATACTGGATTGCACAGGAAGAAACAGTAAATTAAGAGAAATTATGTTTGGTAGCGACGAAACCAATTTGGTCAACACGCCACTTCAAAATGCAATGTACATCAACTTCAAATCAAAATTTGCTTCTCATACGTCATTGTATCAAGTGATGAAAAATGTTACCAGCATCAAGCTTACAGAAGCTGTGGTGAGTAAAAATAAAGATGCTGACGGTTTTGCGAATGCTACAATACCTGTTTTTATAACAAGCAAATTAGCACGCTGTTTCGATACAGAATTCCCAGACATAAATAGGAAACCTATAAATCCCTTCAAAGCCTCGACTCCAGTATCAGATACTATTTTTTTCCCTATAAGCTCCATAATTGGTAATCTTTTGGTTGATGATTGCTATATTGATTTAAATAGTGTGAATGTGAAAAAAATTCTCATCAGTTGTGGATACGCAAAGGCAAGAAGTAAGTCTTATTTTATATGTTTAGGTGATGCGGCTGCTTATTTGGCTTTTTTTAGATCTTTAAACATAGGCTTGAAACATGCATTCGAATTATTTATACAGTTGTCGATGTTTACTAAAGAAATAACTCCCTCGGTTGATTATGATGACTTAATGAAGCAATTCACTTATCAAAATCCGCATCTAAACCCGATAAAAGTATATCCGTCAGGAGCAAGAAACGTATTTTTCATCGTAACTAAAGTTCTTTGGTATGGTTGTTTCATTTTCTGCTCTACGAATCAAACAACCACAAGGTTAACAGACGTCACGGGTAGAACTGAAAGAGAAATTTATGTTTTGATATCGAAATATAATAAGAGGTTAACGAGTTGGGATTATGCCTTAAAAACCTTTGAAGAAAAAAGGGGAGAAGATATACAGAGTGAAATTAGCAAGAATAAGCTAAAAAACCTTTCTTTTGAATTTGCCTCGTTGTTCATAGACATAAATGGAAAATCAGTCTTCAAAATCAGTGAGGTCTTGCGAGAAGTAAGTGGCAGTCATTCGCTTTTCCGGAAGGATTTTGATTTCTTTCTCGAGTGCTTTAAAATAAGAAAATATCACTCTGGGTACTCAGAGATCAATAGTAATACAGTTGTCACCATCATACACAACATGTTAAAAAACATGGGGAAAAAATCATCATCAATTCTAAGTACATTAAAAGGATATTGTGCTGATGAGGAGCTTTCAAGTGATGAAAAATTAGAAATGATTGCATTTGCAATTGATAAAAAATTCGAGGAATCAAAACTAAAATTGGACTTGGAAATGGTGGAGAAGACAGTTGGGTTGTGGCCTAAACTCATTGGCTTACGTTTCGATTCATCAGAAGTTCGTTCGAATATCATATCAATCTTGATAAGAAATGAGCTTAGAGGATGCATGCGATTCTGTAGTCATAACGCAAGAACAAGCTATGACAACGCTGCAGGAACTTCTAATTTCAATGCACTCCAAAGAAATGACAATTTCCATTCAAACGAAAATATATTGCAAAGTGATAAACCTGTCATTGGAATTTTCCAAAGTGCACTTCAAAAAAGTGGGAGATTTCTGTCTCAACCGAACCTTTTTAAGAAAGGTAAAAATAATAATGAAGAGGATTATCAATTTATATATGATTTTTGAATAAAATTAGTGTTATATACAAAATTATATTCTTTATATTACAAGACCAAAAAGTGTTTCAAACAATAGCGATACTCAGCATCGAATGAAAAAAAATGAAAACTTTTACAAATCTCAATCGCTTTTTATATTTAAAGTAGAAAATATTTAGAGAGTGATTGAAAAATAAGCTCCAGATACAGGTAAGAGAATGAAAAAATTGGTGAAATTAAAAAAAAAATGTATTACTAAGAGGGTGCTACAAATCTATTAATCTTCATTTGTTTATTTAATAATTATTTTTAAAAAAATTTTGTTGGAATTAATTTCCACGATGCTTTATTATTAAATCAACACTCATTTTGAACCATTTCGATGAAAAAATTACTATAAATGAATTATCATGGACCCCTCCGAATTATTTGATATTTTCGTCAAACAAATTACTTTTTTCTGCAATTAATGGAAAATAGGTATTTAAATAATAATTTCTCCTCCAATGTTTTAAAGATCCAATTAGATAGCTTTGGAAACATCAAACCTTTATATCTACTGGACATATCTGCAAAGGCATAACTTTTGATTCCCTAATAATATTTTTTTAAAAAAGCACCTAATCAAATTTTTTTTTTTGGTTCTATAATATACTAACTATCAAAATGAGAAGACATTTTAGGTTAATGTTATATATTAGTAGTTGCATTTTGCTTTTTGTATTTTTTATGACATTTAATCAGATTTCAATTATATTTTAAAAAAATTACCACATTTTTTGTTAATTTTATATCTTCTGCTATTTATATTTTTTAATGTTTAATAACCAAATATTCTTTAAATTCTATGATTTATCTTTCATAAGAAGTACCTGAAATAAAGAACTTATCGGCAAAAGAATAGAAAATAATTTAAGAATCGCTTTTTATTTCTCAGTATTTACATGGCTCAAAAAAAATTCAATTGTTTTAAAAAAAAACTTATTCTTTAATTTATTTGAATAATAATTATTCTCGGCCCTATTCTCTAAGGATTTATTAAAAATTAGTATTTTAATAAACTTTTCAATTACATATTATTAGTTATTGTGTTAACAAGACAATTCAGAGAAATCATTGCAAATAAAAACTTAAATTGATGTAGAAATATATTAACATGTATGTATAATGTGTAAAAGTTGGAATATGAATGAAATATTAATTTGATGTAAAAAGTTTATCCTAAGCCTAAGGTTAAATTCTGCGAAAGTATGTTAGTGAAAACGTATTTTAAACTGTCATTGATGTTATATTTCATTATGGTAATGCTTTAAACATTCAATTTTTTTCTATTCACATAAAATTCATTTATCTCTTGCTAATAACGAATTATAATAAGAAAACTGCAAAAAAATATTCGAATTGTATAAATATTGGCTAGATGTATGTAAAAATGTTTCTCAAAAATTTCTATTTGTGATATGGTGTAGAGCAGGGGCATACACATACCTTTATGGGTGGGGTTGCATTTAAAAAAAATTGACGAAATCACCGAGACATAATATTTATGCTAAAAATTGAAACTCTTTGGTCTATGGGAGGGATTTGAACCCCAAAACCCCACTCCTGTGTTGAAGAACGCCGATTGGTCATTATATATATATATATATATATAATCAAATATAAAAGAATTTTTTCAATATATAATCATATACATATACATACACGCATATATAAATTTATACACACACATATACATATACATAAACAAAAATATAAAAATAATCATATAGTTATATACCTAAGATAACTAAAAGTAGGAAGGAGGTACATAGTATAAAGACAAATTCCTGGCCTTAGGAACCAAGATTGCAGGTTTAAACAAGTTTTTCGGCGCCAACCTTCACCTGTAATTTGTCATACTATGTACCAATAGGAAAGGAAAGAGTTATATATGTGTAGAATTTAAATATTAAATCATTAAACTAAAGAACATATGAACATAAACATAACCTACTAAAACGTATTTATAACGATGGCCAAGAGTGCAGTATCGTGTTCCCGCCAAATAGGGAAGGCAGAACCGCATAAAGTTAATTGCGATACGATATAAGAAACGATTAATTGCGATACGATATATGATAATAAGAAATATATATATATATAAAAATATATATATATATATATATATATATATATATATATATACTTTTAAAAAATCATAAAAATAAAAATAAAAATCATAAAATTAGCGTAAAATATAAAGAAACTCAAAAAAATATAAATATTAAGATTTTTTTTAAAAAAAGCCTGTGGCGCCATCTATATAATAATTGTATGATAAATTAGATGTCTAAATTTAATAAAACATTACAAAACATAAAAACAGTAAATAATTACATTAATACAAACTGTATATATATATATATATATATATATATATATATATATATATATATATATATATATATATATATATACTAGAGGACCCGACAGACGTTGTCCTATACACACATCTTAAATTCAAAAATTCCAAATTTTTATGAATAAGCTTTAACAATCTGGACCGCTTTGAGTAAAATTTGAGTGAAATTGAGTAAAATTTCAAACACTAATTACATCTGAATGTAATAATTTAATTAACACACGATTTATTTCAACAAAATAATAACACGAAGTGACAAAATATTTTCCTGAAATGATCACAGCCCCAACTGTCGGGACCAACTTGAATTATAATAAAAGATTTTTGAATATTCGATACTGCGATCGTAGCGCAGTCTGACAGATCCAATGTAAAACATTGCAAGATCAACAATTTATAAATAAAAAATTAATTAAATAAACATTTCTAAACCGAATTATAAATCTAAACCATTCTCGAGTCCACTGGAACAGACAAAAACTTTCATCAAATTTGGTCCAGCCGTTTAGGAGGAGTTCAGTTACATACACACGCACAGAAGAATTACATATATAAAGATTATTTGAAAAGATATTAATTAAAAACGCTAAAAAGCGTGAATCGTCTGCATTTTCGGAACAATAAAGACAGGGTTTGGCCAGTTTGGCTGAAAATAAATTTTAGACGCCAACTTACGTCTTTTTCAATTCCTACTATTAGCTCACGATCTCTATACATATTTTATTTGTTTGTTTATTTATTTATTTATCTTGGTGGAATTTTCAATCGTTTATAAAATACATTTTAAAGCGCTCAATTGAGCTGAAATGTAATGTTCATGATTATTTTGGATGACAATACAATAATTCAGTTATAATTAATAAAAATTAATTGATTAAAACTAATTATTTAAAAAATTACAACTACAGCCACGTTGGCGACTTAGTGACCCTTTTGGTGAATTATGTCAAAATTTGAAAAGGTTTTTTTCTCACGTGTTAAAGCATTCCGTCGAAAAGAAATTTTATATACACGATTGTTTTGGATGACAATACGATACTTTAATGATAATTAATAAAAATTAATTACCACTTAATGTTGTGATTCTGTCCTATGTATAAACATATTTATATTAATTGCAGCTATTTAATAAAAAGTGGCTAAAATAAATTTTTCTTGGTTGATCTAAGTAGGAATTGATTAAAAAAATTTTTTATATTACTTGTTTATAACTATAGCGTTGTTACAACAATGCAAATGAATGTTGAGTTGTATTTTTTGAATGTTTTTAATTAAAAGCTTTTTAATTAATTGCGATATCGGACCGAATTGTGAATCAAAACCATTGTCGAATTTACTTGAAACCACAAGAAAAAATTTCATCGAAATCGGTCCAGCCGTTTAGGAGGAGTTTAGTGACAAACACACGCACATAAGATTTTTATATATAAAGATATATATATAAATATATATATATATATATATATATATATATATATATATATATATATATATATACTAGCCGTTACCCACCCGCTTCACTGGGTATTTCACGATGTTGCATATATGTATACTGTTTACATATACATTAATTATTGATATCTAGCATTAAGGATTCGATTGTATTGAAAAATATATTTATAGCTGTTACACTCTCACCCCTTGATATAAAAAGAACATAAATTATAATATCTAATTTCTATTTATGTCTAAAATCGAAGTAGAAAGATTTTTTTCGCTCACTTAACCTAATAATCAAGTGCATTTCCACCAAAGCAACTTTCAGTGGATCTCTACTCCATAAAATAAACATGCGAGCTAAATTTCAAGTCTAAATCTAACAGAGCAAAAACGGAATTTTTATCATCAATACCTCGTTGACAGCATTCTTAGCGGATTCCAATTCAACAAAAGAGACATGCAAACCAAATTTTATTATTAGCAGTTCAAAAACGGGAATTTTGTCTATCAATACGCCCCAATAACTCACCCGCTTCCCCCTGGAGTTGATTTCCGTAAAATCCATTCTTAGTGGAACTCTATTCAACTAAAGAAAAGTGCTCAACAAATTTCAAGTAAATGAGTTAAATTCAAAAACAGGAATTTTTCTATAACACGCCTTAATCCCTCGCAACCCCACTCCTTTGGGGGTCCGTTTTCGCAAAAATATTTGTAAAAGGAACTTTATTCCATGAACGGAACATACCTTCTAATTTTCAAGCAGGGTTCTATTAGTTGAAACGCGGAAATATTTATCTATTACGCCCCTTAATCACCCTCAGTGACCCTTGGGGATCAATTTTCCCCAAAACTATTTTGTAGCGGATCTCTACACCATGAAAGGAATTAGCTTGCCAAATTTTAAGACTGTAGGTCTAATAGTTTAAAAATGGAAATAATTATCTATAACGCCCCTTAAGTCCCCGCAACGCCACTTAGGAAACGATTTACACAAAACCCATCTCATGACAGATCACTACTCAGTGAATGGAATCTGCTAACTCAATTTCAAGATTTTACGTCTAATAGTTTAAAAAAGGAGTTAATTGCCTATAACGCTTCTTAATTCTCCACAACGCCACTTGGGGTCGATTTTCACAAAACCCATTCTGTAGGGGATCTGTACTTTATGAAAGGGATCCGCTTATCAAATTTCAAGACTGAACGTCTAATAGTTTAGAAATGGAAATAATTATGTATAACGCCTCTTAAGCCCCCGCAACCACTTAAGAAACGATTTTCCCAAAACCCATCTTATAGCGGATCTCTACTTAATGAATGGAATCAGCTTACTAAATTTCGAGATTTTACGTCTAATAGTTTAAAAAAGGAGTTAATTGCCTATAACGCCACCTAATACTCTACAACGCCACTTGGGAGTCGATTTTGACAAAATCCATTTTGCAGTGGATCTGTACTCTATTAAAGGAATCCGCTTACCAAATCTCAAGACTGTGCGTCTAATAGTTTAAAAATGGAAATAATTATCTATAACGCCTCTTAAGCCCCCGCAACCACTTAAGAAACGACTTTCCCAAAACCCATCTTATAGCGGATCTCTACTTAATGAATGGAATCAGCTTACTAAATTTCGAGATTTTACGTCTAATAGTTTAAAAAAGGAGTTAATTGTCTATAACGCCACCTAATACTCTACAACGCCACTTGGGAGTCGATTTTGACAAAATCCATTTTGCAGTGGATCTGTACTCTATTAAAGGAATCCGCTTACCAAATCTCAAGACTGTGCGTCTAATAGTTTAAAAATGGAAATAATTATCTATAACGCCCCTTAAGCCCCCGCAACGCCACTTAGGAAACGATTTTCACAGAACCTATCTTATAGCGGATCTCTACTCAATGAATGGAATCAGCTCACTAAATTTCGAGATTTTACGTCTAATAGTTTAAAAAAGGAGTTAATTGCCTATAACGCCACTTAATTCTCTACAACGCCACTTGGGAGTCGATTTTCACAAAACCCATTTTGTAGGGGATCTGTACTGTATGAAAGGAATCCGCTTACCAAATTTCTCAAGACTGTACGTCTAATAGTTTAAAAATGGATATAATTATGTATAACGCCCCTTAAGCGCCCTCAACGCCCCTTGGAGGTCGATTTTTGTAAAAATCACTATGTAGGGAATCTCTACTTTAGGAAAGAAATCTGTGTACCAAGTTTTCACGACTTTACATCTAATAGTTTAGTAAAGGAAAAAATTATCTATAACGCCCCTTAAACCCTCGTAACGCCCCTTGGGGTTCGAACTTTGCAAAATCTGTTCTTAGCTGACGTCTACACCATGAAGGGAACCTACCTACCAAATTTCAAGTTTGTAGGTTTAATAGTTCCGGAGATATCGTGATTAGTCAGTCAGTGAGTGAGTGAGTGAGTCGCTTTTCTCCTTTATTTATATAGTGTTACGAATTTAGTCTTATTCTAATTCTTTCTACTCATTTGTGTTCATTTCTACAGTTTAATTTGTCGTATCTAATGTGATTTCAACCCTGTTTACCTGTAATATCATTTCCACTGCATTGCACGCCCCCATGCTTTAACATTGGTTTAAATGGTAAACTCGCCAAATATTGCAGCTAGCGCCAAGTTGGCGACGGATTTGGCGACTTAATTTTTGGCGCCAAATATGGGCGATAAGCTTGGCGACCATGGCAACCCTGCTCCTAATAACCCTGTCTGGCAACCCTATCGCGGTATTGTAACACTATGTATTGAGCTTTTCTCGTACGCTCCGGATTTTTCTAGACCTTTCTATTTCTAGATTATTCTGGCAAGTGCAAGAGGTTTCTGACCGAAAGGTATAAAAAGGGCCCGGGCCGGCTAGTCAGATCAGTCAGATCTCAGCTTTCATGCAAGTGATACCTCTCTGCTTGAGAGAGACGATTGCATAGTGCGTGTGTTATTGCTTTTATTGAGTTATTATTTTTGTGCTGAGTGTTTACTATTGTTTTTGTTAGTGTATTGCATCTGTGTTATCAGTATTTTCATCGATTGTACGTGAATTTCTCGAACTGTTCTACAATTTGTGGAGGACTGTTTTGGCAAAGAATAAAATTGTTTTGGATCCGCTCTTCGGCTTCAATCATTTCGAACCCCGAAAACGCAACAATTGGTGTCAGAAGTGGGTTGAATGCCAACAACAAGAGCGATGGAGGCCCAGTTCCAGACTCTTCTAGAAAAATTGTCTGAAATGAATGCCAATATGGGCGAAATGAAATCGGAGTTGACCGCCAGCATGAATGCCAATATGGGCGAAATGAAATCGGAGTTGACCGCCAGCATGAATGCCAATATGGGCGAAGTGAATACCAAGCTTACTAACGTAAACGAGCAGATCAGCGCCAATAGCGAAGTGAATTGAAAGCTTACTGACTGAGCAGATCAGGCAATATGGACGAGTTGAATTGACCGCGAACAAGGAAGAGTTGAAAAGTGATTTGAAGGGCATTGGCGACAAATTGACGACTATGGACAAGAAATTTGAAGAAATGGAAGGAAGAATCGAGTCCGTTGAAAATAAATTCGAAGATATGGAGAGCAAACTAGAGGCGAAAATTTTCGAAAAGGTAGAAGAAGTTTCCATCTCGTTCAGGAGTGACCTAGAGAAATTGAAGCAGAAAGTCATGACTGGTCAAGGGGATGAATTTAAGTTTCAAGCTCCTTATTCCAAGCCTTCCATCAAGCTTTCTACATATGACGGAAAGTCCTCTTGGCAGGTGTATAAGACCCAATTCTCCATAGTGGCGGATGCAAACCAGTGGGACTCTCAGACCAAGGCCTGCCAGTTAGCTGCTTCTCTTCGAGCCGACGCTGCTGACATTTTGCAAACTTTGCCGGAAACACAGCGGCTGGATTTCGACGCTCTCGTTAATGCTCTGGAGTTACGCTTCGGAGAGAAATGTGTGAAGGATTACAGCAGACTCCAGCTGAAGTCACGGCAGCAGAAAGTGTCCGAAACTCTCCAAGAACTGGCGACGGACGTCGAGAGGCTTTCTCACTTGGCGTTTTTGACTGTCCGACTGAAGTAAGAGAAGTCCTGGCGCTGCAACACTTCATCGACGGGGTGCGTGATCCGGAAATCCAGAAAGCTCTCCGAATGGCGGATCTCAAGGACTTAAAGGGGGCCCTAGTGTTTGCTATGAAATTCGAGGCAGCCCAGCAAGCAACACGAAAGGACAAACACCCCATACGAGCCGTCAACGAATCGGACACGTCGAACTCAAGTGTGGAGCGGTTAGAGCGACAGATGAGAAGCTTCATGAATAGAGTTGAGTCTTTGATGTCCCAGAAAGCAGACGGGAAGAAGACCCTTAAATGCTGGACCTGCGGTCGAGAAGGGCATCTGCAGAGAAGCTGCCGGGCACGCCAAGGCGCTGAAACTAATAGCGCCTCCCAGAAGGAGGTGTCGGAAAACTAATTAATGGCCATATCGTGGGGCGGAGGTTGCCAGATTTTGGAAAGCCCCATTTTCCAGTGTGTCAAATTTCGACAAAGAGTACCGGTGAGAATGGAATTTTTATAATGGGACATGTTAACGAGCTTCCTGCAACATGATCATCGATACAGGAGCCAATGTGTCTATCATTCGGAACGATCTGGCTCAAAAATTAAAGAGAAACTTATCTGGACCCCGCCCCGCGTGGTGCTACAGACCGTGACGGGGGAAAAGATTGATATTCACGGAAAATTAAAAGTCAAGATCCAGTTTGGAGACGCTACCTACCAACATGCTGTGTATGTCGCAGATATTGCAGACCCTTTCATTCTTGGACTGGACTTTCTAAAGGAGCATGGTTTCACTCTAGACTTCAACAAGAACGAATTACGTTCCATACACGAAGAAGTCACTATATTCAAAATTGAACACAGGTCAGAATCTATTCGACAGGTAACCGCTAACGAGAATATTACCATTCCCCCAAGGACTGAAATCATAGTACCTGGATACATCGGTAACGATGTGAGTTTCAACTCTGGCCTAATTGGATCTGCGGAAAATAAAGCGAATGGATTGCTAATAGCTTCGACGCTAGTGGACCTTTCCAGAAAAACTATCCCGGTAAGAATTTGCAACGTAACTGAAAAACCTAGAGTGTTCCAGAAAGGTGAAGTGTTGGCAACCTGCAGTCCAGTAACGTGTGTCTGCAAAAGTTCGAGCTTGCTCCTATCCAACTCGCCTCAACAGTTGACTCCCGACCTTCTAGAAAATGCTGAATTGTCCCCCGAACAGAAAAGCTCCGCAGAAAGACTGTTCCAAGAATTTGAAGACGTGTTTTCTAGAAACAGTAGCGATATTGGCCATACTACAGTGACACAACACAGAATTGATACAGCAGACCATCCGCCGATTAAACAGCACCCAAGACGCTTGCCGTTTGCTAAACAGGAAGAGGTCGGAACACTACTACGAGAGATGCAGGAAAATGACATCATAGAACCGTCTTCGAGTCCGTGGGCATCTCCAATCGTCTTGGTTCGTAAGAAAGATGGCTCCACAAGATTTTGCGTGGACTATCGAAAACTTAACGACGTCACCAAGAAGGACAGCTACCCTCTTCCAAGGATAGATGACACCCTGGATACCCTTTCCGGTCATAAATGGTTCTCGACTTTAGATTTAAAGAGCGGATACTGGCAAGTGGAGATCCATCCCGAAGATAGAGAAAAACAGCATTCACTTCCGGCCAAGGACTATGGCAGTTCAAAGTCATGCCGTTCGGGCTCTGCAATGCGCCAGCTACTTTCGAGCGCCTGATGGAGACCGTGCTAAAGGGTCTGACTTTTGAAGCTTGCCTTATTTACCTGGATGACGTCATAATAGGAGGGCGTACGTTTGAAGAACATCTTCAAAATATCCGGAAGGTGTTATCAAAATTAAGCGACGCTAACTTGAAGCTAAACCCTTCGAAATGCAAGTTCTTCCAGAAAGAAGTCAATTATCTGGGACACATCATCTCTGCAGAAGGTGTTCGTACGGACCCCGAAAAAGTGTCCGCCGTAAAGAATTGGAAACGCCCTGAAAACCTCCGTGAGCTGCGAAGCTTCCTGGGACTATGTACTTATTACCGAAAGTTTGTGAAAGGGTTCTCTAACACAAGACCCTTGCACAAGCTAACAGAAAGTAAACAAAAGTTTCAGTGGACAAAAGAATGTGAAGATTCCTTCCTCCAGCTTAAAGAAGCTTTGACGTCTTCACCGATCTTAATATATCCACAACCGGACAAGCCATTTATCTTGGACACTGATGCCAGTAATGAGAGTGTCGGAGCAGTATTATCTCAGGAAATAGATGGCCAGGAACGAGTCGTAGCTTATTGGAGTAAGTGTTTATCGAAACCGGAAAGAAATTATTGTGTCACTCGAAAAGAGCTACTGGCTATTGTGAAAGCCATCGAGCATTTCCATCACTATCTCTATGGCCAAAAATTTCTTCTACGTACCGATCATGCCTCTTTAACCTGGCTAATGAATTTTAGAAACACTGAAGGCCAGGTAGCCAGATGGATACAACGGCTCAACGAGTATTACTTTGACATCAGACATCGTAAAGGCTCCTCGCGCATGGAAATGCTGATGCCCTTTCAAGAAGACCATGCCCAGAAAATTGTCGTCATTGTTCCAGAGTAGAGACCAAATATGACTATGCTATACGCCAGATAACAACTTCAACAGCGACGCCACCCGATCCCTGGAGTGACGAGAAAGTTCGAGAAGACCAGATGGCGGATCCTGATATTAAACCCCTTATAGAGTTTATGGAGTCTTCCAGCAATAAACCAAGTTGGCAGGACATCTCGGCTTATAGTCCTACAACTAAGCAGTATTGGGCCCTCTGGAATTCTCTACATCTCAGGAATGGTGTTCTATACCGAAAATTCGAATCAGAGGATGGAAAGACATTCAGGTGGCAATTAGTACTTCCTCGATCTCGTATCCCAGAGGTACTCAAAGAATTGCATGGCAGCCCAACAGGAGGTCATTTCGGCGTCATGAAAACTTTGCACCGAGTTCGAGAGCGATTTTTCTGGGGTAAAGTGAGAGCTGACGTGGAACAGTGGTGCAAGTCCTGTGATGCCTGTTCAGCTCGGAAGGGGCCAAAGATACGTAGCCGAGGCAAGCTGCATCGCTACAATGTTGGAGCACCCTTCGAACGTATCGCTTTCGATATCCTGGGACCTCTGCCAAGGACTGCGTCTGGTAATAAGTACCAACTTGTTGTCATTGACTACTTCACGAAATGGCCCGAAGTGTACCCCATTCCGGATCAGGAAGCCCCCACCGTAGCGGAGGCTGTAGTGCAGCACTGGATATCGAGATATGGGGTACCTCTTCAACTTCATTCCGATCAGGGAAGAAATTTCGTCTCTGCGGTATTGAAGGGGGTCTGTGAACTACTCGGAATTGACAAGACCAAGACCACACCTTTGCACCCACAGTCAGATGGCATGGTGGAGAGGTTTAATCGTACCATCCTGAATAACCTCTCACTGATGGTCTCCAAGAACCAACAAGACTGGGACCAGAAAGTTCCTCTCTTTCTGCTAGCGTACCGCAGCGCCGTTCACGAGACTACCGGATATTCACCATCCCAGATGCTTTTTGGCCGGGATCTTCGTCTCCCTTGTGACCTGCTGTTTGGTCGCCCTCCGGATACACCTTCATCGCCTGAGGAGTACGTGCAGAATCTCCAGGCACGTTTTGAAGATGTACACAATTTGGCTCGAGAACGAATCAACCTGAGGACGGAGAAAATGAAGACTCGGTACGACACAAAAGCCACAGGACATCAATTCAAGGAAGGTGACAAGGTGTGGTTCTACAACCCGACTCGACGCAAAGGACTTTCTCCTAAGCTACAATCGCATTGGGACGGTCCTTATACAATTTTAAAGATAATAAACGACGTCGTAATCCGGATCCGTAAGTCAATGAATTCGAAGCCTAGAGTCGTTCATTACGACAGGCTTGCTCCATAATATGGACATATTTCTTAGTGTGTCAATTATCGTGTAATTTATTTTGACCATGGTCTTGTATAAATAAGTTAGTGTGTAAATAATCTTGTAAATAATTTTGTTTATTGTTTTCTAAGTGTTTATTTTGTACTATGCATTAGGTGTTTATTTTGTACTATGTATTACATGTTTATTATTGCATATTCATTTAGTTGTTTTTAATCAATTGCTTTATTATTATGTTAACGTCTGATGAAGGGTTGTACTGCCCGGGACGTGCAGTTCTTGAGAGGGGAGCAATGTTACGAATTTAGTCTTATTCTAATTGTTTCTACTCATTTGTGTTCATTTTTACAGTTTAATTTGTCGTATCTAATGTGATTTCAACCCTGTTTACCTGTAATATCATTTCCACTGCATTGCACGGCCCCCATGCTTTAACATTGGTTTAAATAGTAAACTCGCCAAATATTGCAGCTAGCGCCAAGTTGGCGACGGATTTGGCGACATAATTTTTGGCGCCAAATTTGGCGATTTATCGCCAAATGTGGGCGATAAGCTTGGCGACCATGGCAACCCTGCTCCTAATAACCCTGTCTGGCAACCCTATCGCGGTATTGTAACACTATGTATTGAGCTTTTCTCATACCTTCCGGATTTTGCTAGACCTTTCTATTTCTCGATTATTCTGGCAAGTGCAAGAGGTTTCTGACCGAAAGGTATTAAAAGGCCCGGGCCGGCTAGTCAGTTTAGTCAGATCTCAGCTTTCATGCAAGTGATACCTCTCTGCTTGAGAGAGAGACGATTGCATAGTGCGTGTGTTATTGCTTTTATTGAGTTATTATTTTTGTGCTGAGTGTTTACTATTGTTTTTGTTAGTGTATTGCATCTGTGTTATCAGTATTTTCATCGATTGTACGTGAATTTCTCGAACTGTTCTACAATTTGTGGAGGACTGTTTTGGCCAAGAATAAAATTGTTTTGGATCCCACTCTTCGGCTTCAATCATTTCGAACCCCCGAAAACGCAACAAATGAAACTGAACCATCTGCCAGTGAGAGAAAAATTGTAAACATGGATATTTCATATTCGGATGAGGCTTTTTCTGGTTTCAGAAATGTTATTGTGGACATTAACCTTTTAGCTTGTGTGTTTTTTGAAGCTGTAAAATGTATAAAGTGTGAAAAAAAAACAGGACTCAGGTTGCACCTCAGTGAAAGTAACTGTGGTGAAGCTGTGAAGTTTCATTTAAAATGTCCTTGTAAATATAACTATATTTTTTTTTTAACTCCAAGAAATGCGATAGTTCTGAGAATTACGAACTGAATACCCGGCTAGTGTATGCTATGCGATGCATAGGTAAAGGTGCTGAGTCTGCTAGGATGTTTTGCGGTATCATGAATCTTCCCCCGCCACCCACAAAATTCTCAAAGTACAACCACATTTTACTGCAGGCAACAAGAGAAACCTGTGAACACAGTATGGCAGAAGCTGTTCGTGAAGCCGTTGATGAAAATGATGGAAAAAGGGACCTTGCTGTTGCTGTTGATGGTAGCTGGCAGAAGCATTTTTCTTCGAAGAATGGCTTGGTGACAGTCACAAGTGTTGATACCGGCAAAGTTATAGATGTCGAAGTTTTCAAAACATTGTATTTGTCCGAACAAAACCAAGCATTTTCAAAATTGAAAAAAGAGAAATTTTGAAGGCTACAGCGGTAAGATGGAAGTAGCTGGAGCTCTATCCATTTTTCAGCGTTCCCAGTCTCTCTACAATGTTCGGTACACAAAATATTTAGGAGATGGGGACTCCAAAACTTTTACTTCTATTGTCGAGAACAAAGTATATGGTGACCATTGCTCTGTCGAGAAAATAGAATGCATAGGTCATGTTATGAAAGAATGGGGACACGTCTTCGACGCTTGAAAACTAAGATGAGAGGTCAAAACTTTCTGAAAAGCCTTTATGCGGAAGAAATAGATTGACATAAAGGCAGAAATCGACCGTCTGCAAGCATATTATGGTCTAGCTATCCGCAGAAACTTTTCTAGCGTGAAGGACATGCAACAAGCCATATGGGCAATATTTTTACAAAGCTATCAACCGATGAAAAACCTCAGCATGGATTTTGTCCCTCTGATTCAGATACGTGGTGCAAATTTAAAAAGAAAATTGCTTGGGGAGACTTATCATCACAAAAAATAGTTTACCTGTGGATGTTGTGGAGGCCATGCGACCTGTTTTTAGGGATTTAGCTAATCCAGAATTGCTAAAAAAAGTGTTTACATGGAGGTACGCAAAACCTAACGAAAGTGTAAATAATGTAATATGGTCTCGTGTACCGAAGAAAACATTTGTACAATTAGAAGTTTTGTCACTGGGTACATATGATGCAGTTTCCTCATTTAATATGGGGAATGTATCAAAACTAGAAATTTTGAGAGAAAAATGTGTATTGAGCCTGGTGATTACACGGTACAGGCGATGGAGTGCCTCGACAAACAGAGGCTGTTACGAGCAAAATACTATTGTTTACAAAAAACAAAGGAAGTTAGGAAGGAAAAAAGACTTAAAAGGAAGAAAGAAGATGATGAGCTACTAAAAATGCTGATGATTTAGAATATGGAGCTGGCATGTTTTAACTAAAAAGTAATTATACGTTAAAATCAATTTTTCTCAAAATGTCAATTTTTGATGTTCGATGTTCCTTTTCTTAGAAACTACTGTTCACAGGTATGTAAATTTTTTATGATATTGTTACGAATTTAGTCTTATTCTAATTGTTTCTACTCATTTGTGTTCATTTCTACAGTTTAATTTGTCGTATCTAATGTGATTTCAACCCTGTTTACCTGTAATATCATTTCCACTGCATTGCACGGCCCCCATGCTTTAACATTGGTTTAAATGGTAAACTCGCCAAATATTGCAGCTAGCGCCAAGTTGGCGACGGATTTGGCGACTTAATTTTTGGCGACAAATTTGGCGATATATCGCCAAATGTGGCGATATGTCGCCAAATGTGGGCGATAAGCTTGGCGACCATGGCAACCCTGCTAACCCCTAATATCCCCATTGTAACCCTATTGTATTGAATGTATTACTGTATTGAGCTTTTCTCGTACGCTCCGGATTTTTCTAGACCTTTCTATTTCTAGATTATTCTGGCAAGTGCAAGAGGTTTCTGACCGAAAGGTATAAAAGGGCCCGGGCCGGCTAGTCAGTTAGTCAGATCTCAGCTTTCATGCAAGTGATACCTCTCTGCTTGAGAGAGAGACGATTGCATAGTGCGTGTGTTATTGCTTTTATTGAGTTATTATTTTTGTGCTGAGTGTTTACTATTGCTTTTGTTAGTGTATTACATCTGTGTTATCAGTATTTTCATCGATTGTACGTGACTTTCTCGAACTGTTCTACAATTTGTGGAGGACTGTTTTGGCCAAGAATAAAATTGTTTTGGATCCCGCTCTTCGGCTTCAATCATTTCGAACCCCGAAAACGCAACAATTGGTGTCAGAGGTGGGGTTGAATGCCAACAACAAGAGCGATGGAGGCCCAGTTCCAGACTCTTCTAGAAAAAAATTGACTGAAATGAAATCGGACTTGACCGCCAGCATGAATGCCAATATGGGCGAAATGAAATCGAAATGAAAGTTGACCGCCAGCATGAATGCCAATATGGGCGAAATGAAATCGGAGTTGACCGCCAGCATGAATGCCAATATGACTGAAATGAAATGGACGAGTTGACCGCGAACAAGGAAGAGTTGAAAAGTGATTTGAAGGGCATTGGCGACAAATTGACGACTATGGACAAGAAATTTGAAGAAATGGAAGGAAGAATCGAGTCGGTGGAAAATAAATTCGAAAACAAATTTGTGGATATAGAGAACAAATTTGAAAATAAAGTTTCGAAGATATGGAGAGCAAACTAGAGAAATTGAAGCAGAAAGTCATGACTGGTCAAGGGGATGAATTTAAGTTTCAAGCTCCTTATTCCAAGCCTTCCATCAAGCTTTCTACATATGACGGAAAGTCCTCTTGGCAGGTGTATAAGACCCAATTCTCCATAGTGGCGGATGCAAACCAGTGGGACTCCCAGACCAAGGCCTGCCAGTTAGCTGCTTCTCTTCGAGCCGACGCTGCTGACATTTTGCAAACTTTGCCGGAAACACAGCGGCTGGATATCGACGCTCTCGTTAATGCTCTGGAGTTACGCTTCGGAGAGAAATGTGCGAAGGATTACAGCAGACTCCAGCTGAAGTCACGGCAGCAGAAAGTGTCCGAAACTCTCCAAGAACTGGCGACGGACGTCGAGAGGCTTTCTCACTTGGCGTTTTCTGACTGTCCGACTGAAGTAAGAGAAGTCCTGGCGCTGCAACACTTCGTCGACGGGGTGCGTGATCCGGAAATCCAGAAAGCTCTCCGAATGGCGGATCTCAAGGACTTAAAGGGGGCCCTAGTGTTTGCTATGAAATTCGAGGCAGCCCAGCAAGCAACACGAAAGGACAGACACCCCATACGAGCCGTCAACGAATCGGACACGTCGAACTCAAGTGTGGAGCGGTTAGAGCGACAGATGAGAAGCTTCTTGAATAGAGTTGAGTCTTTGATGTCCCAGAAAGCAGACGGGAAGAAGACCCTTAAATGCTGGACCTGCGGTCGAGAAGGGCATCTGCAGAGAAGCTGCCGGGCACGCCAAGGCGCTGAAACTAATAGCGCCTCCCAGAAGGAGGTGTCGGAAAACTAATTAATGGCCATCTCGTGGGGCGGAGGTTGCCAGATTTTGGAAAGCCCCATTTTCAAGTGTGTCAAATTTCGACAAAGAGTACCGGTGAGAATGGAATTTTTATAATGGGACATGTTAACGAGCTTCCCTGCAACATGATCATCGATACAGGAGCCAATGTGTCTATCATTCGGAACGATCTGGCTCAAAAATTAAAAGAGAAACTTATCTGGACCCCACCCCGCGTGGTGCTACAGACCGTGACGGGGGAAAAGATTGATATTCACGGAAAATTAAAAGTCAAGATCAAGTTTGGAGACGCTACCTACCAACATGCTGTGTATGTCGCAGATATTGCAGACCCTTTCATTCTTGGACTGGACTTTCTAAAGGAGCATGGTTTCACTCTAGACTTCAACAAGAACGAATTACGTTCCATACACGAAGAAGTCACTATATTCAAAATTGAACACAGGTCAGAACCAATTCGACAGGTAACCGCTAACGAGAACATTACCATTCCCCCAAGGACTGAAATCATAGTACCTGGATACATCGGTAACGATGTGAGTTTCAACTCTGGCCTAATTGGATCTGCGGAAAATAAAGCGAATGGATTGCTAATAGCTTCGACGCTAGTGGACCTTTCCAGAAAAACTATCCCGGTAAGAATTTGCAACGTAACTGAAAAACCTAGAGTGTTCCAGAAAGGTGAAGTGTTGGCAACCTGCAGTCCAGTAACGTGTGTCTGCAAAAGTTCGAGCTTGCTCCTATCCAACTCGCCTCAACAGTTGACTCCCGACCTTCTAGAAAATGCTGAATTGTCCCCCGAACAGAAAAGCTCCGCAGAAAGACTGTTCCAAGAATTTGAAGACGTGTTTTCTAGAAACAGTAGCGATATTGGCCATACTACAGTGACACAACACAGAATTGATACAGCAGACCATCCGCCGATTAAACAGCACCCAAGACGCTTGCCGTTTGCTAAACAGGAAGAGGTCGGAACACTACTACGAGAGATGCAGGAAAATGACATCATAGAACCGTCTTCGAGTCCGTGGGCATCTCCAATCGTCTTGGTTCGTAAGAAAGATGGCTCCACAAGATTTTGCGTGGACTATCGAAAACTTAACGACGTCACCAAGAAGGACAGCTACCCTCTTCCAAGGATAGATGACACCCTGGATACCCTTTCCGGTCATAAATGGTTCTCGACTTTAGATTTAAAGAGCGGATACTGGCAAGTGGAGATCCATCCCGAAGATAGAGAAAAACAGCATTCACTTCCGGCCAAGGACTATGGCAGTTCAAAGTCATGCCGTTCGGGCTCTGCAATGCGCCAGCTACTTTCGAGCGCCTGATGGAGACCGTGCTAAAGGGTCTGACTTTTGAAGCTTGCCTTATTTACCTGGATGACGTCATAATAGGAGGGCGTACGTTTGAAGAACATCTTCAAAATATCCGGAAGGTGTTATCAAAATTAAGCGACGCTAACTTGAAGCTAAACCCTTCGAAATGCAAGTTCTTCCAGAAAGAAGTCAATTATCTGGGACACATCATCTCTGCAGAAGGTGTTCGTACGGACCCCGAAAAAGTGTCCGCCGTAAAGAATTGGAAACGCCCTGAAAACCTCCGTGAGCTGCGAAGCTTCCTGGAAACTATGTACTTATTACCGAAAGTTTGTGAAAGGGTTCTCTAACATCGCAAGACCCTTGCACAAGCTAACAGAAAGTAAACAAAAGTTTCAGTGGACAAAAGAATGTGAAGATTCCTTCCTCCAGCTTAAAGAAGCTTTGACGTCTTCACCGATCTTAATATATCCACAACCGGACAAGCCATTTATCTTGGACACTGATGCCAGTAATGAGAGTGTCGGAGCAGTATTATCTCAGGAAATAGATGGCCAGGAACGAGTCGTAGCTTATTGGAGTAAGTGTTTATCGAAACCGGAAAGAAATTATTGTGTCACTCGAAAAGAGCTACTGGCTATTGTGAAAGCCATCGAGCATTTCCATCACTATCTCTATGGCCAAAAATTTCTTCTACGTACCGATCATGCCTCTTTAACCTGGCTAATGAATTTTAGAAATACTGAAGGCCAGGTAGCCAGATGGATACAACGGCTCAACGAGTATTACTTTGACATCAGACATCGTAAAGGCTCCTCGCATGGAAATGCTGATGCCCTTTCAAGAAGACCATGCCCAGAAAATTGTCGTCATTGTTCCAGAGTAGAGACCAAATATGACTATGCTATACGCCAGATAACAACTTCAACAGCGACGCCACCCGATCCCTGGAGTGACGAGAAAGTTCGAGAAGACCAGATGGCGGATCCTGATATTAAACCCCTTATAGAGTTTATGGAGTCTTCCAGCAATAAACCAAGTTGGCAGGACATCTCGGCTTATAGTCCTACAACTAAGCAGTATTGGGCCCTCTGGAATTCTCTACATCTCAGGAATGGTGTTCTATACCGAAAATTCGAATCAGAGGATGGAAAGACATTCAGGTGGCAATTAGTACTTCCTCGATCTCGTATCCCAGAGGTACTCAAAGAATTGCATGGCAGCCCAACAGGAGGTCATTTCGGCGTCATGAAAACTTTGCACCGAGTTCGAGAGCGATTCTTCTGGGGTAAAGTGAGAGCTGACGTGGAACAGTGGTGCAAGTCCTGTGATGCCTGTTCAGCTCGGAAGGGGCCAAAGATACGTAGCCGAGGGAAGCTGCATCGCTACAATGTTGGAGCACCCTTCGAACGTATCGCTTTCGATATCCTGGGACCTCTGCCAAGGACTGCGTCTGGTAATAAGTACCTACTTGTTGTCATGGACTACTTCACGAAATGGCCCGAAGTGTACCCCATTCCGGATCAGGAAGCCCCCACCGTAGCGGAGGCTGTAGTGCAGCACTGGATATCGAGATATGGGGTACCTCTTCAACTTCATTCCGATCAGGGAAGAAATTTCGTCTCTGCGGTATTGAAGGGGGTCTGTGAACTACTCGGAATTGACAAGACCAAGACCACACCTTTGCACCCACAGTCAGATGGCATGGTGGAGAGGTTTAATCGTACCATCCTGAATAACCTCTCACTGATGGTCTCCAAGAACCAACAAGACTGGGACCAGAAAGTTCCTCTCTTTCTGCTAGCGTACCGCAGCGCCGTTCACGAGACTACCGGATATTCACCATCCCAGATGCTTTTTGGCCGAGATCTTCGTCTCCCTTGTGACCTGCTGTTTGGTCGCCCTCCGGATACACCTTCATCGCCTGAGGAGTACGTGCAGAATCTCCAGGCACGTTTTGAAGATGTACACAATTTGGCTCGAGAACGGATCAACCTGAGGACGGAGAAGATGAAGACTCGGTACGACACAAAAGCCACAGGACATCAATTCAAGGAAGGTGACAAGGTGTGGTTCTACAACCCGACTCGACGCAAAGGACTTTCTCCTAAGCTACAATCGCATTGGGACGGTCCTTATACAATTTTAAAGATAATAAACGACGTCGTAATCCGGATCCGTAAGTCAACGAATTCGAAGCCTAGAGTCGTTCATTACGACAGGCTTGCTCCATATTATGGCCATAATTCTTAGTGTGTCAATTATTGTGTAATTTATTTTGACCATGGTCTTGTATAAATAAGTTAGTGTGTAAATAATCTTGTAAATAATTTTGTTTGTTGTTTTGTAAGTGTTTATTTTCTACTATGCATTACGTGTTTATTTTGTACTATGCATTAGGTGTTTATTTTGTACTATGTATTACATGTTTATTATTGCATATTCATTTAATTGTTTTTAATCAATTGCTTTATTATTATGTTAACGTTTGATGAAGGGTTGTACTGCCCGGGACGTGCAGTTCTTGAGAGGGGGGCAATGTTACGAATTTAGTCTTATTCTAATTGTTTCTACTCATTTGTGTTCATTTTTACAGTTTAATTTGTCGTATCTAATGTGATTTTTAACCCTGTTTACCTGTAATATCATTTCCACTGCATTGCACGGCCCCCATGCTTTAACATTGGTTTAAATGGTAAACTCGCCAAATATTGCAGCTAGCGCCAAGTTGGCGACGGATTTGGCGACTTAATTTTTGGCGCCAAATTTGGCGATATATCGCCAAATGTGGCGATATGTCGCCAAATGTGGGCGATAAGCTTGGCGACCATGGCAACCCTGCTCCTAATAACCCTGTCTGGCCCTATCGCGGTATTGTAACCCTATTGTATTGAATGTATTACTGTATTGAGCTTTTCTCGTACGCTCCGGATTTTTCTAGACCTTTCTATTTCTAGATTATTCTGGCAAGTGCAAGAGGTTTCTGACCGAAAGGTATAAAAGGGCCCGGGCCGGCTAGTCAGTTAGTCAGATCTCAGCTTTCATGCAAGTGATACCTCTCTGCTTGAGAGAGAGACGATTACATAGTGCGTGTGTTATTGCTTTTATTGAGTTATTATTTTTGTGCTGAGTGTTTACTATTGTTTTTGTTAGTGTATTGCATCTGTGTTATCAGTATTTTCATCGATTGTACGTGAATTTCTCGAACTGTTCTACAATTTGTGGAGGACTGTTTTGGCCAAGAATAAAATTGTTTTGGATTCCGCTCTTCGGCTTCAATCATTTCGAACCCCCGAAAACGCAACAATATAATTAAAAATGCAATATCTGCCTATTCAATTAAAATTATAGCATTATAATTAATTACTAACCACACAAACAAATTTTGAAAATTTGTCCAAGTGATGTAGTGTGAAAGAGAAAGTTTATTCAGACAGACAACAAATGTGTCTTATATGCATATAGATTTGTTTGAATTCTTGTGTTTTATCACTTTTGTAAGCTTCATGACATACTTTATGGTGTGCCAGTATTTTAAAGCTGACTGAGCCACAGCAACATTTAGCTGGGTATAGCTAGTTATAACATAAAATTAAATCTTAAAAAGATATCAAAAATAAAAGACGATGCAATTTTTTGAATAAATCAGTATAAACATTTTCATACAAACACAATATATATATTGTAAAATATTTATTTTGCTATTTGCATTTCAGACAGACATCAAACAAAATTTTAAAAATTGTCAAAAACAGATAAAAAAAACATATTTAAGAAAAATACCACTGATTAATTTTGCCAAAGACATCGCTATGTGCAAAAAAATATTTGCAGTACATAATAACCAAAAAAAAAAATGTAAGTACTAAAATATAAAAACAAAACAAAAATTATATATTGAATTAATTAAGGATTACTGGAAGGAAGGATAAAACAGGCTAAGATAATACTCATAATATTAATTTCATATTGGTTGGCTACTCATTTTTGGCATGATTTTGAAATCACGCCAAATTGGTATGTTGCGGCCAGTCTGTTATAGTAATGCACAGAATTAAAGGTACTTACGTATTATTGCAACCTATTGGTGACATTATACAAAATGAAGCACATGATTGCCAATTCAACGCATACAAAGTTGGGATTGCCAAAGCGGCGAGTTGTCTTGAACGTTGGCGACTGTGCAAAAATACGCAAGTACTAAAAAAATTATCCAAAGTATATATATCCCGAGCATAAAAATAAATTGAAAAATGAAGTACAATACTAACATTAACCGACATAAAAAGAACTGAACTAACTTTATCAATGCAAAAGCATAATTTGAAAAAAATAAGGTACTTACATATAACCGCAACCTATTGGCGATATATGAAACGAAGCACGACTCAAAATTCAACATATATATATGACATGTAAAATCGGGGTTGCCAACTTGGCAAGTTATTTTGAATGTTGGTGATTGTCAGGATAGTACATAAATTCCAAAAATAATTTATCTTACGACCACCTGCTTCCTCAACAGGTATTTAAGCCATTTGTCTGTTTTGCTCATTCTCTGATGCCTATTCCAGTTTGATATGTAATTACTACCAACACTGCTTTTGCTTGGGCAGTATGATTACCCAAGTATGATTTTCTGCATGGCAATTTTATGCACTGAAGCCAATAGTATACCCTTAAAGGTTAAAATAAAGACACACGAAATTGCAAAGAACCATATTATTCGATCAAGTGTAGTATAGGGGGGCTACTTGGCGCAGTCCTTTACTTTGGTTACTAAAAGTGGTCTCCAAGGTACTTTTTTCGGTATTATTTATTTTAGAATGAATTCGATATCTCACCATGACATTTAGATAAAAATCCGAAGAAAAATCGCCAAATCCAAAGTGCCCCCCATACTACATTTGAACCGAACTGAAATATAACCCTTATCAATGAGAAGTTTTAGTTTGTCAAAATTATAATCTTCGCATTCTAAAGAAATAAATAAATAAGTTGTAATTTTCAAGCAAAATCACACACATAAACATCCCGCGATAATACCTAAATGTTGCCAAAACAACAAAACAAAATTTTAGTTGTTAAAGAATAATCCTTAAAAAAATGATTTATTCCAAAAATAATCCTAATTAAATATCAAAGAATAGAAAAAATTGAATAAATATTCCAACCGATAAACATAGCTACAGTAAAAATATGTAATAATCTTGAAAAACTGCGTGTAAAGTATAAATTGTCCACTTAGTGAGAAACGTGACTACATATGACGTCATAACACTGGAAAATCACTTAAAAATTAAATTTTAAAAAATTTGGAAGGAATTATGAACGCCAAACCTATTTAAGAACCTTTCTCGTGTAATTTTGTGTACGTGTACCAAGTTTCACGTTATTTGAGTGTCTGGATCTCGAGTTATGAAAGAACAGACAAACACACACACACAGACAACAAATGCGTCTTATATATATATAGATATACACTAGCTGGTATACCCGTTCTTCGCACGGGTGAATTTAAAAATTAAAAAATACAGACTGAAGGATAAGGAAGTTTTTAATGAGTTAATTTTTCGTGAATTGTATAAATTAAACAAAAAAAAAGCTTTATACATAACTCAACTGAACGAAAAAACCATGTTTGCTAAATTTTAAGTCTTTAGATATAATTGCTGATTTTTTTATTATTGTTATTACTATTTATGACGCCCCGTAACTTTCTTGTGGGTCGATTTTTGAAAACACCTACCTGCTCAGCAAAAGTAACACATTGTTACAAATTTTGTGTAATAAACGCTAAAAATAGTGCAAATAATTTTTATCTGGATGTGTAATACGTTAATATTACTTTCTGATGCATTTATTCTATGTTAAATAGCTCTTACCCGCGACATCGCCCACGTGGAATTTAACAAAAAAGTGTTTATTCACTTCGCAGAGTTTACGAAAACTTTTCTTCTGCTTTGTGAATCTATGTATCTTTTTTGTTTTATTTTGTTTTCTTTGTTTTTTGTTGAGCAATATATATATATAAAGGGTGTTTTTTAGAGGTATAGAACTTTAAATTGCAATAAAACAACGATTTATTATTCGATTGACATGAATTTTTTTTATTCGAAAGATAATCTTGTGGCATTACATTTTAAATATGATTTCTGGCATAGGACTGCCACGGCTGGCTCGGATCTAGTCCAATCTGGACGTCCACTTTTCGATGACTTTTTCCAACATTTGTGGCCGTATATCGGCAGTAACACGGCGAATGTTGTCTTCCAAATGGTCAAGCGTTTGTGGCTTATCCGCATAGACCAATGACTTTACATAACCCCACAGAAAATAGTCTAGCGGTGTTAAATCACAAGATCTTGGAGGCCAATTCACTGGTCCAAAACGTGAAATTAGGCGGTCACCCAACGTGTCTTTAAATAAATCGATTGTGGCACGAGCTGTGTGACATGTTGCACCGTCTTGTTGGAACCACAGCTCCTGGACATCATGACTGTTCAATTCAGGAATGAAAAAGTTAGTAATCAAGGCTCTATACCGATCACGATTGACTGTAACGTTGTGGCCTTCATCGTTTTTGAAGAAGGATTCCACCAGCCCATAAAGCGCACCAAACAGTCAGTTTTTCTGGATGTAACGGTGTTTCGACATACACTTGTGGATTAGCTTCACTCCAAATGCGGCAGTCTTGTTTGTTGACGTAGCCATTCAACCAGAAGTGCGCTTCATCGCTAAACAAAATTCGCTTATGAAAATCGGGAACAACGGCAATCTCGTTTTGGGCCCATTCGACGACAATTTGAAAGCGTTGTTCAGGCGTGAGTCTATTCATGATGAATTGCCAAACCAAACTGAGAATAAATCACTCGACAGCTGTTAAATCGGTCGCCATCTTGGAAAGTAATGCCAACTTAAACTTCTATACCTGAAAAAAAAACACTCTTTATATACATAGCCAGGGACTGTAGTATATTTTTAATTATTTTTAACTGGAATTTTTAAAAATGTTATGTTAAATAAATATGATCATGCATATTGAATTAAAAGCAGGTAATAATTGTTTTAAAAAAAAAAACCCACCTTATTTGAATAAAAAGGCATGTAAAGAAATCAACTACACTTTATAAAAATATTTACTGATAAAGGAATATGTGTCTAATACACTTTCGGACTTCGTTTTAATGAATTTTTCTTTTCACCGATAGAAATGAAGAGAAAAAAAGCTCAATAAAACGAATAATAAACCCCGAATTAACGAATCATTTCGACAGCCAAAGCAATTTTTGTATTAGTTTAGGTCGAAAAAGATGGAATTCCTTTACAAATGACATCATCTTTGACCAGAACTGCAAAAGACTTTTCTTGAAGTAGGAAATTTCAATAGTGAAGGGTTAAGCCCATTATTAGACTTTACAGGTGTAGATGTAGATGAGTCATGAGTGTAATCTACCGCGTGAGTTTGGAATAGGATGGAAAATTCCTTTAACTCATCCCACTCCATAACGCAAGGGATGTTTTAAGAGATTTTATTGTTTGCTGTCTTTTTGAGAGAGTGAGGTGCATTATAGGTACAGGTTTGCAGAAAATATCGTTTTTGAAAATTTAAGAAGCATAGCAGATTGTCGGAAATGAATACATAGCAATTTTTCTGCAGAAATTGATGATGAAACTCCTATCAAAATTGATACATTTCCTAATGCTTTACATTGCTTGGAAACTGTGAAAACATACCTCATGCAGCAGGAAGTAAAGGACGCAGTACTTTCTTCTCTGGATAAAATCTGTGATACCCCGCCGCCCTGGGGTATCATCTCATCATTTGCGTGACCTAGATTTGTAGGAATAAATGATTGATCACTCAAATTCTCCATAATAAATCTAATTTATTTGTATAAATATATATTGATCAACGCAACACAAGTCTTACTAGAGTGATATGATTAGGAGTGATACTACGTAATTATCAATTGTAAGTAAATAACGCATGAAATCCTACTCACTATCTTTATGTTAGAAGTTAACCTAAGAATCTTTATCTACTGTAGATTCCTTAATAAGCTGAAGTCCGTTCTATAATTAATCTTTTACCAATATCTCACGGCGATCAGCATCTCGGCTTTCTCTATCTCTTCTCTTTTATTCTATTCTTCTACTATTATTATTCTATTCTCTTGCTATCCGACTTTTATTCTACTATCCGGCTTCTATCCAACTTCTATTCAACTAAGACGCGAATGCTAAAGCTCCCTTATATATCTATTCACTAATCTGAATATCGCGGTTTCTTCTTGAGATGATCGGATTGAAATAATGACATTCTGGCCCCAAAGATTCTTTAAGAGGATTAGTAAGAATATCCGATAAAGCCCCGTCACAAATCGGAAAAGAACTCTTTCGAGTCAGGAATAAAAAAGATAGTCAAACATCAATTAGTCAATTTTGTAAAATTTCCTATTAACTGGTTCGTAATAATTCGCTAATAGTATTTTTAGCAGCTGAATAAATGTGTGTAATATCTGATAATAGATATTTTTTTGTTTAGTTACTTATAGAATTTCCAAACGGTATAAATGCAAAAAATTTGTACTTTTTTAGACCCTGATATTACGTAAAACCCTGATTTAACGAATAAAATGTGCGATCCCTGTGAATTCATTTAATCTGGGTCCAACTGTATTTATTTGTATCACTGTGTTACATTTAAAAAAAAGTCTGAATTATGCTTTATATAATTTTCTGTAATCTCCCGAATTTTCAAAGCTCTAAAGTTATAAAAATCCAGAGTTATGATAATTTTTATACTCATTTTTATTCACATCCCAATGGAAAAAAAAAACAACTTCAAACTGATCCATTTCAGAAAGAAAGAAACTAGTTTATCTTCATTAAATATGCAGTTTTTTTTTCTATTGCGCTAAATGCTTTGGTATTTTTTCTGCTTATTGATATTAGTACATGAGAAACAAAAGTTGGTATACATTTTGAATCAAAGCAATATTTATTTCTCAAAAAAATAGTTGGATTTAGAATTTTTTACGTTTTTTAAGGAATTTTTATTAAGCATTTATAAAAAATAATAAAAAGTATTTTACAAAAATCACAACATGTTAGCATAAAACCCACACCAACTTTTGTTATGCATAGTTTGACGTACACACATGAAATCAAGAGTTTCATGTGTGTTCGTCTATTATTGTAGGGGAAGAATAGCATTTTAAAATCCCTCCAAACATTTAATTTTTTCTTTAACAAAAATAAATGGTTGGCTTTTTGTAGTATTTTGAACACAAAAACCGTTTCATGTAATACATATATATACCGTAAAATCCGGCGTATATCGCGCACTTTCAACACAAAAAATAGACTCGAAATTCACGGATACGTGTTACACGCCGAGTATAAAAATGAGACCTTTAAAATTAATAAGAAAGATGATTATAGAACAAAATTAGACTTCTACATAGATCGAAATACGCTTATTTAAAAGAAATAACATTCCTTATGAACTTAAAGGGTTGTTGTTCTATAAGTATGCTATTTTTTTCAAAAGCTTGGAATAATACATCGAAAAAATAACTTCAAAACATAAGAGTACTGCGCGCTTACACATTTCGGGTTTCTTCGCAAAAAAGGGGGTTCGCGTTATATGGCGAATATACCTAAAAATTAAAAATTGCAGCTTGAAAGTATACCTGCGCGTTATACGCTGGATTTTACGGTAGGTTACAAGCAAAAAAATTGTAAAGATAATTAAATCTAACAATAAGATTTTTTTATAAATCGTTCTATGTACCCATGAGTTTTTTTTTAGCTTCCCTTTATAAGTTTCACTTGTATGTAACAGAATCTTTGAACTCAATTTTTACCCACTTAAAAAGGTCAGATTACTTCGAAATTTTGCTCACTTGTCCAGGACCGATGACAATACAATAATTTTGCTCCATTGTCCTGATCAGGATCATCAAGACTAACGAGTTCCCATTTTAAGATCCCATCCCGCATCTGGCGACTAATTCTAGATCCCATTTCCAGATTTGGCGACTAAAAGATTAAGGTATGTGACTACCTTCGGAGCACTTTTTTTAAAAATATATACATTTTCAACTAAATAAACACTTTTTTATTTGAAATAGTGCTTAAAACTAATAATTCAAGTATGATTTTCGCAAAATTAAAAATAATTTTGGATATATTGGGAATTTTGAGTTAAATTTTAGTGAAAAATTGCAGTTACGGTAAGGCTTGTATTGAAAATTCTAATCAATATATTCGAATAATATCTATACATTACATAAATAATATCATTATCTGTGTTTATAGCTATCAGATTTGTAATACTTTTGAAAGGTTTTGAAATGTGTCACACATTTTTTATGCAAGAACTCAGTGTTTTACAAAAAACTAATGTTATTTTCTCAGAAAAAGCGCAATAAAATACATAAATATATCCACAGAGATTAAATTATAGTCTAAACAGGAGATATAAAACTAAATAAAACATTTTCGGAAAATTTTAATTCAATATCTTAAAAAGAACTTTTGTAGTGAACTTTACCGTGAAGTAAGAAATTGAAAAACAGTTTCTCAGAAAATGCATTTAAAAATTTTAATATAGTATAGAAAATGCTCTACTAACTGTATATTTTTTTAACTCGCCATATTTATAGCTCAAGATCTTTTTAGATTCATGCTTAACTTATTTGGACTTTTTTTTCAACTTTTGATGTTTTCTGGAGAGTTTTATAGACTATAACAAATGTCGTTTTTAGTGAAATTTTAATGAAAAATTGCAGTTACACAAAATTTTAATAAATGTATTCAAATAATATTTATACAGTACGTGTATAACATCTTTATGTATGTTAGAAAATATATGAAATACTTTTGAAAGTTTTTTAAATATGCCAAATTATATGCAAAAACATGATTTTTTAAAAAATTATTAACTTTTTTTTATAAAAATGCAATAAACTACATAAATAAATATAAACACAAAGATTAGATTTTGATTCATAACACAGATAGAACTAAATAAAACATGTTTTTAAAATTTCAATTCGGTATCTTAAAAATATTTTGTGTAGGAATCTACTTCCGGTTTTGTAAACTCCATTTCCGGTTTACTAATTATGCTATAACTTTGCTTCTAAATATCGTAGAAATAAAAATAGAGTGTTTATGGAATCTTAAATGTATGGGCTATAAAATAAAAACACAAAAGAAATTTCGAAACTTTTCACCCAAACGGCGAATTTACATTCTTAAGCTACAATTTACTTCGATTAACTATAAAAGGGTGTTTTTAAGTTTTTTTTTTAACTGTATTTTATTATTTCTAACTATATACATGCATGAGCAAGGTCCAGATATTATTTCTTAGTGTAAGATAAAAATAAATTATCGATTATTTAAACTAGGGAATCTCAAAATACTGTGCACATAGCTCGGACATAGCTCGCAGTGCGTGCTCGGACAAAAGTTTCCCACACACACAAAAAATTTTTTTCGAAAATGTCAATCATGTCATTGTGTTCCAACCTTCATTAATGAATTAACATGCTAACATATGTATCTTTTCTAACCAAGAAAATATAAATTTCATTTCTTAAATCGAAAATATGTCGCAGTGTTTTGTTGTGCGTGAAAGCCATGACTTCGGTAAGTAGTGTCTCATATGCAGAATCCATCTAATTAAGGAGAACTAAAAAAAAAGATTGTTTAGGCTGTTTTTTTTAATGTATTTAGAATAGCAATATCTTGTAATATTTTGTGCAATTCTTTATCAATGTTTTGCAACAAAAGCGGGTCGATATATCACGCAATGGCTATATATGAAATGGGGAAAGCAAATTTTCTTAATCAACCCTAATAGTTCTTTTTACTGCGTGTTAGTGCTGAGCCATCATTTGAACGAACTTCTATATAATGTGTCCCGGCAAGGTTACTTGTTTTAAAATATTTATCATTAATTTCAGATATTTTTCATTTGCTTTTCCTTCCAATATTTTACAACGGAAGAAATATAATATATAATCTGCATAAGAGTATCTTACATTAACAATTATTTTAGACAGTTTAACAATGTCAGTAGTTTCATTCAATTACAGAGATAATATAGAAGAGCTCAAAGTTCGATTTTCTTGAAAATTGTTCGATTTAACAATGATATCGTCTTTAAATCGTTACCATACTAAAACATCCACGTGTGTTGTTTTCCATGCAACAGTACTCATCTCGCGGGAAATTGAATTCTACAGGCGAAATTCGCTTTAGAGTATGAACTTGAAAATTAGATTTATAGGCAACACTAGGACAAGTGGTCAGTGTAACCAGATTGGTGACAATGTCGCCCTTGGCGGAAAATGGTATCGCCAAGAAACCATTGAGAAGTCTCTAGGATCGATCCTTCCAAAATTTCTATGACGTTGTATAAAGGGACTATTGAGACAACAGTTGAATTCCGAAGAGAGTTCAGTCGTGTGCGTAGACTGCGATAAAACTGACTTCATCTGCCCAACTTCCTGCTAGTGGAACTGTTCTAGAGAGCCGTTTCTAGAGCGCTGAAATTCTTCTTTATAGCGACTGTGTTTTCATTTACAGTAAATAATCTGTTAGGACATTTTTTTTTAGTATATACGTCAATTTGTCTTCATATTGTCATTTATTTGTCTCTATTGTCCATTAATAATTCTATTATAATTCAAATTGTCAGCTGCTTTTATACCCCCGCAAATTTACAACAATATTTTTCTTCATGCATGATTAGTGTCATTTTAATAGATGATGGAAGAATAAGAGGGATTCTCTTATGTATAAAACTTCTAGGATATAAACTTCTTAGATATAAAACTTCTAAGGATGCCCATAAAGCCTCCTAAGGAATTGATGTCGCCCATCCGGTATAGAGGTTAGCGACGCTGATTGCTGTGCCGTAGGGCCAGTTTATCCACTGGGTGCTTGAGACGGGCGCCCAGGGGCCCGGATAAGCCGCACTTAACCAGACTTTCTGGGTATAAATTTCGATCCTCCTGCGCCAAGGGGGCCTGTAGATCTCCTGCACCCAGGACACGAAATGAGCTTAAACCGGTACTTCGAATGGCCTGGATTCGAATTCCGGAGAAGGCATGGATGCCTGTAAATGTATCGTATATTTGCGACATGAGGGTACTCTGAATAGCCGTCGAGCCGCAAGTCCTCTCGTGAGGTTGGTGGAAGAGGAAGAGAAGGGGGAGTACCCTAACTCCCCCAAGGTGTTTCTCTCAAAATTGGGGTGGGACCGAACAAAATCGTACTGTCACCTGTATGGTGCTAAAAGCTACAGCCAACAACAGGCGTACATCTGGCCCCTTGCCATGATGGATTTCGTGGACCTGGATCTGACGCAGTCTAGATTAGGTGGCAATGAAACAACAATAGGAATTGCATATTTTTTAAAAAATGCTTTCTTACATTTTTTTTTAATATGTTTACATTTATTTGCCGATTCTTTGCTTGGATACTCAAATGTCTTTTTAATTAAGCAAATTTCTTCCTTTAATTTGTTATAATTTATCTCTTGCAATTAACATACAATAGATTAGTAACACTACATGTATGTCCATATTTAATACACACTTCTTGATACTTTTTAAGCAAAAATACTGCATTTGGATTCATCCACAATTTTCTGATTTCTTTGGAAGTTGGCTCACTTTACTTTGTATTGTCACTGTTTTCATTTTTTGGACATTGGGAACATATTTTTAGCTATTTATCTGTTGTGATCAATGCGGGTTTATCCATTGGGCGCTTGGGGCGAGCACCCAGAACCCCGGAAGGGACTTAGGGGCCCGGATAAACTGGACTAACTAGATTTTCTGGTTATAAATTTCGATCCGCCAGTGCCAAGGGGGAGCGTAGATCTTCTGCGCCCAGGGAACGAAATGAACTTAAACCGGCACTGATTATAATGGCGTTAAAACAAAAATATAAAAAATGCAGCTACCATACAGGAAAAAATAAAATTCAGGATTAATGTGTATAAATCAGCTTTGCAGATAGTTATTTGTAGCTTATGCAGATCAGGATTAAAGAAAACAAAAGATACAATAAGAGAAATATCTCTTTTTGTATCAAATGTACATGCTCACTACTTAAATAAAAAAAATACAGAAACAACTTATACGTAGTACTCGAGGCAAGTAATTGGCATTAGCAGTCGAACATCTATATTGTTGCAAATCTGAGTGGGGGAAAGCAGCCTACGACTCCAGTTATTTGAAATATAACAGATTTATTAATGGAACAAGAACGAACAGAGATGACTACACGGAAACAACCAACGTATGCACACTAAGAAATATAACAGATTATTTACAGTAGTAGAAAAAGTACTCGTTATAGAAAACACGCTTTACAACGCTCCTGAAACGTTTCTCAAGAACAGTTCCACTTGCAGGAACTCAGGAAGATAGTCTCTTTGTTTTATCACAAACAACTCAAAAGCAGATTCTAATTTCGTTGACTGACTTCTTAACTCCACTAACCTTTATAGAGCCTCATAAAAATTTCTATAAGGGTCGATTCCAGAGCGTTCTTGATGGTTCCATGGCGGAATATTTCACAAAGTTTGTCGCCAATCTAGTTACACTGGTTCATCCTCTGGGATTGCCAAAATCTTCTTTAAAGTTTATGCTGGGAAGCGAACTTCCTGTGAAGATCAATTCCCCCCCTCCCCCGAAGGAGGTTTTACTGCGGGGAAACAGCATGCATGGCATGTTTCATTATTATGCATAGTGGTTACTTTGAATTATAGAATGCAAATGTTGGAAACATTTGTTGTATCACAAAAATGCAAAGAAAATACAAAATTAATTACAGAGATTTAATACGATTATGTTTAACATTACTAACTCCAAAGATAAGAAAATGTATATTAAAAAATTAAAATTATTGCCTATTTTTCAAAATTCGTGTTACTGTGATTTTAATTTTGTACTCATACTTAAAAAGCAACAAAGAGCAGATAGAAGTTATCCAATACAAAACAATTTAATAAACTAAACAATAAATGTATAAGTAAATAATAAAATATTTTATTTATCATGGCAGCACAACTATAAATAAAAATTTCATACAACAAAAAAAGTAACATACATTAATATAAATGGCACAAAATCTTGTCTTTATATTTTTAAACATATATGATATTATAATAATATATTTATTGAATTTAAAATATTTTTTATTGACATGATATAACATCACAGTATTAAGTCTTTATATCTTGACATAGCCATAATGAACTCGAATTTCTTTTTACTGAAGGGAAATCTAGTTTTGTTCTGTTTTTGCTGTTTTGTTTTTGTTTTAAAGTTGCTTTTCCTTGTTCTTTCTTTATAAACTTTTCGGAGGGAAAAATTTAATCTCTTTAAAATCTTTAAAGAAATAGGTTTGGAAGGTTTGTGTAATTACTGTTTTTTTTTTTCATTTGAAGTTAAAAAATTATAGACCTTTAAATCAATTTTAATTAACTGTTTTAAATATAATTTGAACAAAACCTCAACTACAATACAGTTTCCAAAATGAAAATTACAATAAAATTATTTATTATGTATCATAAATTCATACACAAAAAAAAGGATATTTAAAATGAATAGCAATTTATTTCCATAAACATGTTCTGATATCAGCATATGTTCTGCCTTATTACCAGATCTATTTTGTAGTTAAAAGTATACAAAGAATTAAACCAAAATTCATTTCATAATTCAATATGATAAAATGAACTTAAAAAATTATCTGACTTAAACATATCATTCTATTATTGTGTTTAATTCTTCAAAATTTTGTTGAAAAAAAAAGAATAACACATACATAAATTACATGTAAAATTAAAACAACAACAACATATATTAGCCATTTAAAAATAAAAAATAAATACAAAAACTGCTGTTTGTAAAAAACGCACACACACACACACACAACACCATGAAGGAATCATCAGAATTAAATGAAATTTAATGCACAAACTACTTGTATTAGTACAAATAAATGACGGAATTTTCAAAGCAAGAAACAATATTAAGTGTCCGAAATCAGTATTTGGTGTCACACGCGCTGCAATATTCGTAGCAAATTGGATCGTCACCGCCATGCGGAGCAGGTGTCGATCGTCGCGCGCTGACGTCACCTCCCGTCGTCCACTGCCAGTTTTTCAAGTTGTGGCAAGTGGCATGTAAATTACGGAGTTCCTGTCTCTAAATGAGAGACGTGCCTCCTCATCAGCATTAATAAAAAATAGATCTTAATGGATGGGGTGACATAAAGTAAGAGATGAGAAAAATTAAAAGAGAGAAATAAATATTGGGCAGAACATAAACTGCTAAAAAGTTACCCTGCTGACTGCGATTTGATTGACCAGAGCCAGTCAACGCAGAAAATGGGCGTGGAAATAGATTGGGTCGTCTTGAAAGAACGGGCGACCCGAGACAAGGAGATCTTGGAATGGAAAAATTTCCAAGATCCCACAGAACATGAAAGTGAAAAAAAGGGGGGAATAAAATAAATTCCGAATAAAATTTAAAGTGAACCAACTTGCACAATTGCCTGTAAAAAATGGGGGAGACCAAAAATAAGTACAGTATAGGACAGATCGCGGTATAAGAGCTTATAAACGCAATGAAGTCAAATACGTGATAAAAACATGGTAAAATGATAAAAAGGAAACAAGGAATATCCAGCTCTCAAAAATATGGCAAATGCTCTAAGGAACAAATTAATTAGTGATTCCTGGATGTGAAACAAATTTTTTTCCAGTTGTTCAATACTCGTCGATCCACTGCTTCCAAACTCTCATCACAGTGCAATTGTTCCGCTGCACACGAGCTCCTATTGCGCGAAAAGAAAATCCTTCTTCTCGAAGGCCGATAATCCTTCTCCGTTCAAACTCCTTAAGTAGATGGAATTTCTCCTTATTTCATCATGGAGGCAGACTTAGGTCTCACTAAACGTTCACCACTAACAAATAATCATTAATTATTTTCAACGTCCCGCTACAGTCCTCTAGTTATACGCTTTCAGCATCAGTTCAGAGGGCGCTGCGTACGCTCCGCATGCGCGGTGGCTCTGAAGCTTAACTATTTTACGTTTCTGCCTTCATTTTCGGTGCATTGCGCCGTCTTGGAAGCTTTTTTTTTCTCGTACTCAATGCATTTTATTATTTAAAATTTTTATTTTCTCCAAATCTCCAGTATTTTTATTATATTTTTTAAAACATTTAATTTTAACAAAGGGCAATAGTCAATCAAATACCTACTGATATGAGGTTGTAGCTCGAAAGAGCTGGGTACTCAAGTCATCCACCCAACAATATATATTTTACGTAACATCCTATAATTGATATTTGCTGCAAAGTTCCTTTAATTCTGATGATTCCTTCATGGTGTTGCATTTTTTACAAACAGCAGTAAATAATCAAACACATGGCTTTTAACTTATCCACATCCCCATTTGCAATATTTGGTGGATTTAGCATGATTCTGACAAACTTTTGAGTAAATACAGATAAATGAATTCACAAAGATTTACAAGCTTTATATAGTTTATTGTACTTTAGCTGTTCAGAAAGTTTTCTTTTTCTTTTCAAAAGTAATTTTCAGCTAAAAGTTATCTTTATTGCACTATTTGATATATTCCGAATCATTTGCTGACATCGATCTTTTTATACATAAAGTATAAAGCAAACAGTTATTCAAAATAATCATAATAAATTGAAGCAGAAATTATTAAATTGATGAAAAATAAATTATCAAATATCTTTAGAATATAGCCTACAATATATATTATAACTACAATTTTGATATTATAACTTATTTCAAAGTTATAATATCAAAAGCTGCAAATGAATTGTAAGAATATAGTTGGTAACCAGTTTGGAGAAGACAGAATCATATTTTCCAATTTATGTTATGAACTTATTAGGTAGAAAATTCAGGAACTAAAAATTTGAAGAAATTTTTAAACAATATCCAACAATTGTAAATATATAAATATTGTGGCAACATAGGACTTTTCCTTTCTAAAAAATGTATTTTTTATATAAAAATTGATTTGCTTTTTTTAATACTGTTTATATAAAGAAATGCTTTTTGCAAATTCACAAAATCCCCAATGAATTAGTTACTTTTAGAAGGGATACATATAATTTTTCAAAAATAATCAAAATTAATTATCAAAACAAACAGGATTTAAAAAATCATTTTGGGTTAATGTATAAATTTTGAAGGAACTATTCATATTGGTAGGAACACATGTTTGTGATGATGGATATGATGCAGTTTTTTTACTCTCCTTAGACACAAATAATTTACTATCGAGAGACAATTTATCATTGGTGACATCTGTAGTATCTTGTGGAGTATATGAAAAAAAGGAGGGTTCTTTCAAAGACTGAGGACAAAATCGAGTTAAAAGAGTTTGAATTTTTTCTTTTAATCTGTATGCATCTTCTAAGGGTAGTTGTTGTAGCTGAGAAGCTACATATAATCCGAATACTGTAAATTCACTAAGATTTGATTCCTTTGCGGATATTCTTTTGAGACCATCTACTGAATTATTTAAAGATAAGTCCAAACTTGAACTTTTTTCACATTTCATTACATTACACATATTTTTGTTTTCATATATTACATCAAATTCAGATGCTGTGCAAGTTGAATTTGAAGAGTTTTTATGTTCCAGAGTTCCCAAAGGAACTTCAGAATCTGTTAATTTTGAAGCACAATTTTCAGCCTCTTCAGAGTCTATAGAGATAACCTGTGCTAGACTTTGATCCTAAAATGGAGAAAAATTTAAATACTTTTATTTTTAAATATTATAATAATTATAATGACTAAAATACTTCATTATATATAAATTAAACATGAGAAAATTCTGAAAAAAATTTACGAAAATTATAGTATTTTTTTAAGGATTATTAATATTGGTATTAAGTTTAACAATTGAATATTGGTAACTAAAAATCTTATTGATCATTTAAAATTAATTCCACCATTGAAGATGGCAACCTTAAAAATCTTGAAGAGGACAACTCTGATGAAATTTAATTTTGACTTGGCAAAATCATTTTAACATTATATTGTAATTTAATTATTGCTAAGCAACGTGTAGATAATCAAATCTGATTTTAATAGCCATAACTGTAGACCCTAAGAAAAAGAAGTGCTATCCCTAGTTAATGTATGAGATTACAATTTTAATACTTTATATAACTAATAGCCCCTTTTCTTTTTTAAAAAATTTTTATAGTAACCTTTATATAACAATACAGTTTTAAAGAAATTCTTTTGAAAAAATAATCAAGGGACTCTCTACACAGTTTTAAAATAAATCTTATTACAAAACTAATATTTACTTAATAATATTGACAAGGTTTTGAAACAAATGAATATTTTGGAGGTAAGAAAGCAGCAGAAAAGAAGATTCAGGTTATGGAAGAACTTTTCTTTGATCTCCTCTCTTAAAACAAACCTCTTAATTTACCTTTTTTAAACAATACACATCACTTCCAAAATTTAAAATTTTTTATTTTTTAATAACAGTAGAGATTTTTCATTTATTAAGATAGTCTTCACCAAATATCAAAGAACTTACATCCAACTCTGAATAAATTTTCAAAAAAAATTAAAAGTATTTAACATAACAGAATAGGACATAAAACAAAAATCCCAATATATACATTAGAGAAAATTCATTATTCAATTACTTATGAGATATAAAATAATATATGATACTCTCTCTATAGCATAACAAATTCAGAATGTAATATTATCGTAGGGGTAATTTTCAATTTGAAAATGGTTTCAAATTTAAACCCTTTTTTTAATATTTATGAAGACAACCTTAAAGAATTTGAAACTTATCAAACATCTACAATTTATAATTTTGATACAAAATAAAATACAAATTCATCAAAAGAATCTAATTTTCAGAATGATAGTTATATAGGTTTTTAATAATAAGATAATTATTTAATTTTAATACTAATAATATATTTTTTTAGCAAGGACTTAAAAAATGAAATATAATTAGCTAAGTTACAAAATGCAATCATTTTCCTACCAAAATAAAGTTGATAAATCTATATTAACTGCATTAAGTAAAATTGATACTTTTCTATTTTGCTGGTGCAAATCTCGCCAAGAAGGGTTTATTGACAACAGAACCAATCCTAGGGCTGTGTGTCCCTGTACAAAGACCTAATGTACCACCCATTTAGAGATTTTTTTTATATTTTGACTAATACTTATTGACGTTATAAACTCCTCTACTTGTGTAAGAGTAAAATTAAAACATTAATAAAATTTCAAATGTACACAAAAATAACTTCTTTCATCTATTTTGTTTTTCTAAATTTTGCAGTTAGTATTAAATTGAAAAGTGTTAAGTTCCCCAAATACATATTGAATTTAAACACTCCTATGTCTTAGGTAATATTAATCATACTAGATATTTTCTTAAAGCAACTTTCAAAAAATCCAATCCACACCTGCCAGCATCACTGATTGAAAAAACCCCTATTTTTGCAGTACTGATGGCTCTGCCACAAACTTTGCTATCATAGGAAGGATGTGTATAAAGAATAGACATTAATGAACTATAAACCAACACACAGTCCACTAACATTCTAATTTTTTTTAAACTATGCTATGTTATTGGGAAATTGGGATTTATTGAAAAATCAAAATAACTATTTAAAATTCACAGCATATTTATTCAACTTATTATAAGTTTTATAATGAGAAATTCATAAAAAAATTTTCTTGATTTTTCTATAAAAAATTTGCTATATTGCTTGATTTGTAAAAAAATTTGCTATACCCAGCCACCTCTCGTTTTGGCCACCCGCTTGCAGTGCACATACTGCACACTGGCTAAGATCGGCCCTGATTTTGGCAAACAATACACTATATACACATAAGAAAATGTTAGTTCTCATTGGTTTTTCATCTATTTTTGATGTATTATGAAAAAGATATTACTGATAAGAAAAGATCACGACTTGTTTTGAAAATGTGGCAGTAAAAGGTTACTAGTTAGAATATTCTATTTGGCATCAGTTGTATAATTTTTGGCAGCTTTATCACTTGCGCCAGCAAAACAAAAAAGTACCGCAAAATCTTTGAATGATAAAAAATTGTGAAGAGTAAATTTTTATTTATATTGTAATAAGATGCTTTTTGTTTAAATTTTTTAAAAAATGTACTTAGGTACTATCACAACAATGCCAACATTCAAGATAGCTCGCCAAGTTAGCATCCCTGATTTCGCATATGTCGTACATGCTGACTTGGCATCCATGTACTTCCTTTCATATAATGTCACCAATATGGTTGCGCTAATACGCAAGTACCAAAAAAATTTCCATTTAGCTGTAAATACAATTCAAATTTCAAGCTCTCTGGCACATATAAATGCCTCCCTTGCCAAACAGATTAACTCCATAATACAAAAAGTAGAGAAAAATTATACAATAATGTACATTTTTAAAATTCCTTCCAAATTATGAGTTCAAATAAATGTCATACAGTAAAAAATTATTATTTGGGAGTATTAATAGAGATATTTGTTTTGAATATATGCATCTAGAAGTAAATAAAGTACTTTAACACCAAAATTTTAAAAATCAAGAAAATTGAGTTAATTAATTTGGCAAATAAAGCATTGATACACCATTAGTCAATCAAGCTAACCTGACAATGTTAAGAGGTAATATGACTTTTATATTGAAATTATTACAAAAATTTAGGTAAAAAATTGATTTTATTTTTATAATATTCAGAAAAAAAAACCTTGAAACTTCATTATACTTCTTTAAAAGTAACGTAATTAGGATTACACTTCTATTTATCATGTGAATTTACTTCAGGATTTCAGATTATTTAAAACTTACAAAAGAAAAACAAACATTAAATTTTCATATTATAAATAGAAAAGTCACAAAATTCAAAGTACTCTCCTTAGCAATTTAAACAGCTTATCAACAAATTAACAAACTTTAATAGAAAGAATATAATATGTGATAAATTCATAATCATTTCTATATTTCGACATTTTTTTAATATGCAACTAGTATTTTGTGTTATTTAAGCCTTTGCAGTTCATTAATTATAAAATAATAAAATTAATTATATCCAGATTACATAAAATAAATCCATATACACAACTGTAAAATATTAATGTGATGTTGTGTTTTGCTATTAGTAGATAACAAATTATATTAAAATTAGTTATAATATGTGGAAACAAATTCCACTATCTTAAATTCTTTAGCTCTCACTTTAATTTCAGCAGTTTCCAGACACAAAGGAGATAAATGACTCTGTGAATCAGTATCTTCATTGAATAAATTCTCTGAATCCTTTTTTATAATTATTTCTAATTCAAGAACTTTGCTAACTGGAAACTTGTTGATTGACTCTGGAAACACTGATGGCACTGCACATCCTTTTAAGCGTCTTCGCTTACTACATAATGGCGAAAAGTCTGTTTCTTTAAAATGTTTGCTACATACTTTATTTTTCATTTTTTCATTCAAATGAAAATCTGAAGTAACCAGGGTTGTAATTGCCTTTAACCACCGATTTCTGTAATGATTTTTTGTCGGAAATTCATGAAATGACAAACCTGGTTCTTTATCAACGCTACTTGAGTAGCAATTTGGAATGCAACAGTAGCTACGCATTCTACTTAATTAAAATATTAACACAAAAACATTTTAATAAAATTTTTCGGTTATTATAATAAATTGATATAGGGATTCGGCTCTTTACAATCACATCATTGCTCAATCCTGCACATGCGCAATCTGACACACACAGAATATTTTTAATAAACAATAAACCAAAACTGAATGAGCTATCATCCTCTTTCCGGTCTAATGCTAATCAACGAGAAAACACACATCGACATTCAATCAAGTTTTCTAAACTTTCAATGCAAGGTTTTGTATCTAATTTTGAACTTTATCAACAAGTAGTGTGTTAAAGTGTAGGGAACTTTAAGGAATAGTTATTATAATTGCATGTTTATCGCAAATTTTGATGTACTTATCGTTCGTAGAAAGCACATTTTTTTTTCAATCTCATGTTTTCTCTTTGTATTTTTTTCAATTATCTTATTAGATTTATATCTCAAATCCTCCTTTTTTTTATTAATTAATATAACCATAAATTAGTTTATTCTTGTACCGATTCAAATGCATTCTGATATATCATATTGCCTCTAAATGCTGAATAATTTATTAATATTTATTTATCACTTTAACTAACATCCCAAGCAATTGTTTTTTCATTTATATGTTATAAACTTACAAATTTTCGTTGAAAAATTTTGTGTTGCTTTGTATGCTTAATGAATTTCGCCGCAATAGTTTAAAAAGAATATAGATGTATCTATTTCTGAACTATTTTGATTGCTTTTATATAAATCGAGAAATTATAATCTGCATTTAAAATGCTGTAAAAGTGTATTTCGTTTTCCTCAAAGTATCCCTTTGCCCCATGATTTGTGGGAATTCATGTGAAATTCATTACATAAAAATTAAACTTAGTATGGTAAGATAACCTTATTATTTAATTCTCCTACGCTTGTTATTGGTTTAGAAAACTACAACCGTAACTTTTTCATAAAATTTTGATTTGTTTTGATGTTAATCGCACATGCATGTCTGAATTTGTCGGAATACTAGCAATGAGCGAAGAAGTTTCAGAACTTGATTCTACCGAAAATCCTGTATTAAAACGCAAAGAAAAAAAACATGGCATAATTTATTTGAGTTATATTCCAAGATATATGAATGTTGTAAAAGTCCGAGAATATTTTTCTGATTTTGGTGAAGTTCGTCGAATATATCTTAAACCTGGTAAGAATCAAAATTATTTTTTAATCTTAAATATTGCTTTATAGTAAAATTTATGCGAAGAAGCCCGTGGTGTGTTAATTACACTGTTAGAATCAATTACAGCTTGCTAGAATCTGTATTAATCTCCCGGATCCCATTTTAGCGATTTATTTTTTCAGATCTTACTTGATGTACTTAATGGAGCTAAAAGTATAGACAAAATACATAGCGTAAAGTATGTACTATGCATTCTTATGTGAAAAAAAATTGCTATTCGATTGATGTTTAGAATAATATTTGGGGAGACACTTTTTTTGTTAGTTTGTGTTTGTTGTTGGTGAACAGTTAGTTATACAGCAGTATCTCAGTTTAACTAAAACATTATCTAATTAAAAATATTTTTTTTTGTAAATTTATCATATTTTTCTATTGTTAAAAAATTTGTTCTTGTTTTATATTGTTGACAATTTTTTACAAAATAGTGTGACTTAATTAGTAAAGAATTATTCAATTTACAAGCAGAACTTTAAACAAAAATGTTTGAATGATTTTGTAATCATTGATGTTTGATATATAATCAGCACATAGTTATTTTGTAGAGTAATTGTCATAACAATTAATATTTTGTAAGCGCACAGATTACAAACTGAATTCTAAAAGAGAGTTGGAACCCATTTTGTTTCACACTTTAATGATGAATTTTTTTTCAAAACTTAACTGGGTGATAAATTTTCCAAAACAGCATTGCTATTATTTTTGGAACTCTATTTGTTATACAACAGCTTAAAATTGGATTTAACATCGTCCAACTTCTGTTTCATTCTTTTTTATACTAAAACGGAATTTCCATGAGAAATGAGAGGAAAACTAAATGTTCATAAAAGTATTAATGCCACAACAGAAATTTCTATTTTGTTTGTTTTTAAAATACACCTCAGTAGTCAGAAAGGACAAAATCTACGTTATTTTCAAGAAAAAGATTATTTCATTTTTTTTAACACTAAACTGGAAATATCATCTGAAAGAGATTTTTTTTAAAAAAATGCATAGTTCTCATAAAATTACACTGTTTAATGATTGAAGACATTTTCTTTTTTTAAGCTGAACTACAGCTGTGGCTAATGAGGAAAAAAATCTGTATTTTTTTGTGAACAAAACACATTTAATTTATTTTTTATGGAATTATTGCCTAAAGAAAAAGAGAAAAAAACTTAATGTTTTTTTAACTATAAGTTAGTGAGTGGTTTAACAATGGAAGAAACTTTTTTGTTTCCTTCTTTTTAATCTAAACTGGAACTGTCAGAAAAGAAACTGCAGATGTCCATAATTAAAGGCAGTATTTTTTCTTTTCTTTTGACTCTATTCATTGTTTTTTTTCTTCTTTGAAATTCAACTTTAATTAATGTCATTGTTCCTTCCATCTGCAGCAGCTCAATTTTTTTATCTCCCTGACAGAATGCCATCTTTTTTCATGTTGGTAAAACTTCTAGATTTAAAAATTGGGCTTCAGTGCCATCATGGCACATTTTTAAAAAACGTCTCCTAGATGTTAACCAATATGGGATTTTATGGGCTGATATATAGGGTAGTATAACCTTTATAAAATAAATAACTTCTTCAATGGCTTGGAAACCCTGGGTGAGCCCTGGCCTTCTCCAGAAATTTTCTCCAGGCATCTCTACTTTTGGCAACTGTTTTCTAGTTTTTGAACTTTAAGATATTTGTCTTTTTTGACACAGTCAATCCATCTTAATGGAGATCTGTCCACAAAGTTTTTTTCATTTCCCATGAGCTTTGCCAGAAAGATTTTCTTGCAGCAATGGTCTTCATCCATTCTAGCCAGAGGATCAGCCCATATAAGTCTCTGGAATTTGACAAATTTTATAATATCAGTTTTGTAAAGTTCTAAGTTAGATCTTCTTCCCCATGATCCATTCACTTGGATCTCACCGAGAATGCAGAATAAGATATTTTTCTCAAAAATTCCCAAAGCTTCCTCATCATGTAAAGTCAATGTTCAAGTCTCTGATGCATAAGTCAGGACAGATCTTGTAAGATATCTTTGTAAAGAAGCAATTTAATTCTTAATTTGAGAAAAATGGAATTTAAATAATTCTTCAGGGCTTATTTGCAGCAGTGACTCTTTTATAAATTTCTGGGGCCTGCTCATTTTTATTATTTATCTCAGTTCCCAAATAAGTAACACTGTTAACTTTTTTCAAATTTGTAATTGCTACTTTCTATGTGACTAAGTTGTAGGTTGAACTTTAAACAAGGCAAATATTTAATTTTATTCTCATTTACAGATAAGTTAATTCTTTTAGCACTTTGTTCTAATGCCATAAATGCCTGTTTAAGAGCTGGTGCTCTTCGAGCAATAATGCCAAAGTCATCAGCATAAGCCAGTATTTGAACTGAACCTATTATAAATACTTCCTCAAGTGCTATATTAAACAGGAGGCATATCAATGCATCCCCCTGTCACACTCCATTTTTCACCTGAAGCTGTTAAAAAAATGAACTCTTTCTTTATACAGTGTTATGGAAAGTTGGTACATATATACTATTGCAACAATCGCCTTCTCTATTAACTTGCCATGTTGGCAACTGCGATTTCTTATGTGTCACATATGCTGAATTGGCTACGATGGGCTTTTCATTTCATATAAGGTTGCCAATAGGTTGCAATAATATGTAAGTACTGGGAAGTTTTGACTGCATTCACTTCTCTGTCAGAGAGGTTTTCAGCTGGAAAGATCAATTTTAGACAGAGAGAATACTTTTTAATAATGTTAAGAGAGAGTTGGCACCTTTGTGACAAAAATAGGTGTACCTAGGACAGGGGTGTCCAACCCAAATGACCTTGCGGACCACTTCAGAAAAACATAATAATCTCGCTGGCTGCACATAAAAATATGTACCTTTATATCAGATTTGGAAACAAAAAAACATTTATTGGAGTGAAAATTTAAAACAGAATGAATTATTATTATTGTTTTCATTATTTTTCATGTATACAGACATAGAAAATGTAATAATGTTTATATAATATAATAATGCAATGATCAAATAATATTTAAAATATTACAGTTGCCATTTTCTTGAAAATTACAGTGTTCCTATTGAATTGATCTTTCGTTACTCCTTGTTGAATTTTGATAGTACTGTCCTTCACAAATGATTAAGTATACATTATCCTTTATCTTTACTGTCCTGAATATCCTTTTTTAAACTTTAAAAAATATTTCTGACTGTCTCTTGCTTTTTGGGCACTCCAAACGGAAAAGGAGAAGAAATGAAAGTTGCACACACGGAGAATCATGTACCATCCATAGTAAAGGATAAGCATAATACAATTCGAAATTTATTAAAAAAGTAATTTACTATAGTAAAATCAAATGTAACTGTTTGATAAAATATAAATCTATTTTAATCCAAAAGACATTTCTATTATTAAAAAGGTTTATTTTAAAACAAGAACAGGTAACAGGCAAATACATTGTATATATATATACACAAATTTCCCCTCAAATAAAAATTTCAAAATGAAAAACTTTAAAAAATTTTTTAAAAGAGTTGGCGGGCCGTGTGTTGGACACCCCTGACCTAGGACATTTCAGAAAGTTTTTAGATGATTATTTAACTTTGCCAAATTTGGTGAAAAGAATTGATGGGGCTTAGAAAGTCCAGAAGATTATTGGATGATTATTTATTAAGTGAACTTAGGATGCTCTTCCAAAACTATATAAGAAAGAAACATTGGAATCAAAAGATTGATAGCAATTGTGTTTCATTTATTTTATGTGAAAATATGATTATGATTTTGATTTGCTGTGTTCAACGTTTGTGTGATTTTTGAATTTATGTTATTTGGATTTAAACATTATTAATTGTTTCCTGCATCTGAAACTTGGGCACTGACTTTATGTGATGAAGCTTTGGGCATTTTCGAGAGAAAGATTTTACATTGTATTCTAGGTGAGGATAAAATTAACAAACTCTTGCAAAACTCTATAAAATTTACAAACAACCAAATATTGTAAAATTTGTCAAAGTACAGAGTCTTAAATAGGCTGGTCAACTGGCTGGAATGCATGAAGATTATTGCTGCAAGAAAATTTTTCTGGCAAAACCTGTGGAAAATAGACCTCAGAGCATACCCCAGCTAATATGGATTGATTGTGTTGAAAAAGATCTTAATATTTTAAAGGTTAAAAACTAGAAAACAATTGCCAAAAGTAGAGATGTCTGGAGAAGGCAAGGGCCCACACAGGGCTATTGAGGCATTGAAGAGGAATTGTTTTCTATTAGAAAAAATGGGAAACAATTCTGGTTCTAGAATAAGTTAGGGTTTATTCTGAAAGAACTTGCTTATTAACTGTGAAAGAGGATCAACCACTAGTAATATAATATATATACATAATTACAAAAGGTGATTTGATTCTCAGAGGAAAATGCTAGTTTTATGTAAAAACATTTAGGGAAAAAAAAAGTTTTCAAAGACAACCACTTGTTACAAAAACATATAACAGACATTGAGAGTAGATATAAGTGCAGTAATAAAACTGTAATAATTTTTTAGAATTTCTTTTTTATATGTTATTTAAAAAATTGATCTAAATTTTATACATAAATTTTATATATTAGCTTTTTGGAAACATTTTTTTTTTAGTTTTCATGAAGGAGTTTTAATATTTGTAAAAACTCCATTGGTATTATAAATTGCAGGTAATGAACTAGATTAAACTATTCAGCTTTACTAAAATTAACTACAATCTTTTTCTTTTTTCACAGATAGGCCTCCTAAAAAAGGAAAACCCAGTAAATTTTTCTCTGAAGGTTGGGTTGAGTTTGCTTCAAGAAAAATGGCAAAAAGAGTGGCTGAAAGTCTAAACAACTCACAAGTGGGTGGTAAGCGTAATACACCTTACTTTGATGCCTTGTGGAGCATTAGATATTTGCCCAAGTAGGTTTATATCTCTATTTTCTACTCTGTTTTATTATTAAAGCCCTTATAGTAATTCTAAAGGGGATCTTAAAAATATTTGAAAAAGAAATCACATGCTGTTGTGTCTAAGTCAATGTTTCTCAAGGTGTAATAAGCATATTTCTATGGGAATACAAATAATTTATTAGGAAAGTGTAAGCATTAAAAAAATGTTAAGAGAACATTCACTGCAAATTTTCTTTACAAGGCAAACTTAGAAATGTTTATGTAGGCAAAATCATCCCATGATGAATAATAAATGTTATAGTAATATAAATTGATTAATTTGTTATAGCTAATCTTAGATTTATTTTATGAGCAAACTGACCACAAGACATTAATTTTTACAATTTTGTGAACTGCGACACTTAAAGAAGTACGAAAATTTTAACAAAAAAGCATATCTGAATTATTTACTCATTATGGTTCAACTGGTATTTCAAAAGTTTTAAATGAAATCTTAAAAGAAACTCATATACTGCATAACAAAGAAAATTGGAAAAAATTTATTGTTTTAAAAGGTTGAGTAAAGTGGAAAATTGATAAAAATTGAAGTAGTCTGCACTTTTTAAGTTTGGAAATTATAATTAAAATTTCTGTAACAGTTACCAATATATGTGTAAAGTATTATTTTAAAGACAATATGTCATCAAATTCAGAACCATGTTTATTATAAAGTATTCAATAAAATACTAAACACATATTAAAATGTTATTTTTACATATTATTTAGATTCCAGTGGAGTCAACTGCATGAACGTGAAGCTTATCGAAAGGCAGAAGCAAGACAACGAATGCGTGCTGAAATAGCACAAACAAAACGAGAAATCAACTTTTATTCTCGGGCTGTAGACATGGAGAAGCGTAGAAAGAAAAGAGATAGGGATTGTGAAAATAAAATTGAAATGGACAATTTGCAGTTGCCACTACAAGCAGAACTATTAGAAATTTCTCCTGAAGATAATAAAGATGATAGAAACAAAAACATTGCTAAAAGTTTTTTTATATAAAAAAATATTCTGTTTTGTATGTATTTTTAAGAATAAATTATTTCAAAAAGTAAATTGTATATTTTGTAATATAATAGTTGGGTTTCATATGTGCATGTACAAAATATATGCTGACAAGTTTGTATATGAACAGGAAAACCAAATATATTTAAATCTTATCTTTAATTATTAAATCTTTAAAATGTACCACTTGACACAGTCCTTTTTTTGGCGACTAAAAGTGTCGCCAAGGTTCATTTTCCGAAATTATTTATTTTCGAATGAATTCGATATCTCATCATAAAATTTAGATAAAAATTGCCTAATCCGAAGAAAAGTCGTCAAATCCGAAGTGCCCCCTCACCCCTATACTACACTTGAACACACAAGTGTAGTTAGGGGGGGCACTACAGATTTGGCGATTTTTCTGTGGATTTAGCGATTTTTATCAAAAATGCCACGGGGAGATAACGAATTCATTCTGGCAAACTGTTTAATTTGATAACCCTTGATTTTTGATTTGTGGTCTTATGCAGATAAGGTCACGTGTTCTTTTTAAAAAATTGCTATTGGTTAATTAATAAAATAGCGAGTAATTTGAGCTCGAGCAGACGATGTTAAAATTAATTATTCGAACTTTAATTTATTTTTTCATTTTCAAAATTATTTTCGTCCTCGTGTGTAGGATCTAAAACTGTGAAAAACAATTTTAATCGTTCCATTTTCCTGCTTTTTTGTTTTTTTCTTCGACTTATCCCGAAAAGTATGTCTGAAAGATATGATTTGCGTTTTTTTTTTTATGAATTGGAACAAAAGGGAAAATTGAATGTGATAGAGTGGTGTATGAAAAAAGGATTGATTGCTACCAGCGCTGAATGTTCGGTTTGCAAGAAAGCGATGCGTCTGATGAAAAGGAATTCAAGTGACGGGTATATTTGAGAATGCCGGAAGAGAGGGGCGAATGGACATCGCACGAGGAGATCTGTTAGGAAGAATAGCTGGTTTGAGGAGAGTAAGTTGAGTATGATTGAAATACTTAAATTGACGAATATGTGGGTGCAAAAGGCCAACCGTGACTTCATTGCTTTTGAACTAAATGTTACAAAGAAAACAGTCACGGATTGGATGAGTTTTTGTAGTGAAGTATGCATGGAAATGTGTGTGTACGAAAGCTCGATGCTTAGAGGTCCGGATGTGATTGTAGAAATAGACGAGAGTATGTACGGTAAAAGGAAGTACAACAGAGGCAAACGAGTGAAAGGAACCTGAGTGTTTGGAGGCATTGAAAGGTCAACGAATAAGAGTGCTTCTTCCATGTGGTTCAGTATAGGTCGAAGGATACTCTTCTCGCATCAATCAAGAGCAACATAAAGGAGGGTACAACCATCATATCAGATTGCTGGAAATCTTACGATTGCCTGGAAGATGAAGGTTTCCTTCATCTTTCAGTCAATCACAAAATGTACTTCAAAGATCCAGAAACGGGCTCTCACACGAACTCCATCGAGGGTTCGTGGAGCGCCATTAAAAAATCTCTACGTGGAATCCGCAGGTGTGGTGATCAATTTGATTCTTACCTTATGGAGAAAACTAAAGCAACCCAGCAATCCGAATGACCTATTCACTGCCTTTTTAGAGGCAGTGAAAGAAATATACCCTTCTTTAAAAGAACTCACACCTGAACACAGGCAAGCCTACTTCTGGAATATTCTACTTTTACGATTACTTTTTGCTTAAAAAACTTAATTTTTTAATTTTATGCATTGATATATTAAAAATATTTATTTTTATTTCACATAAATATCTATTCATTTTTCTTTCAAAATTACAATTTTCAATTTCTTGGAACATCTAACGATAAACTATGTAGCTTGGCTTACGATTCCTATCGCCAAAAATACCCATCGCCGAAAAAATTACCTTGGCGACCACTCTTAGTCGCCAAAAAAATGACTGCGCCAAGTGCCCCCCCATACTACACTACTCTTGAACCTGATGTGCTTGTAGTGGTGCGTCAACAAGGGAGGTAGAATTAGGCTCGCTATTGCTGCGAAATTCTGAAGTATTTTCTCCAGGAATATTATCCAGATCCATTCTAAATTCATCTTCAGTTTCATCAATTCTGAACGCCTCACTTTCCTCAGACTTCTTACAAACGCTCAGACACCATTTATAGACTTTTGGCATTCATTGGCGCCAATTGTCACCAGCTAGTGTAACGGTCACTTTCAGGCATCTGGTATCATCCCAAATTTCATTTATCTTTGATTATAAATAGATTGCGAAGTATTTTAACAGTGATGAAATGAAAAAATTTTTTAATTAGCAACAGCTTTACCATTTGGGCGTTACTTGCAGCCAAGCCAAGCTTTTCGATAATCAACTGATTTTAGATCATTTTCATTTCAGTCTTGTAATATCGTAATTTAGTTTTGTAATTTAAAAATGATTAAAGGTATTCTCGGCGCCACTTATAAAACTGTGATTAAAGAATTATTATTTCGGTTCAACTTTATTTCATGGTTTCTAAATTTAAACTGTGATTCTACTAATGACTAATTAATTCAAACTCATTCGCATTCAAATTTAACACAGTTACAATTACATCAAACAGTTAACAATATAGAAATAACGAGAGATTTGCGCGAGCAAACATTGGCATCTGCTTTCTTCACCGAGCTGGCAGACTGACTGGTTAAGTATTCACTCGGCGAAAAGAGTGCGCACTATTGTCCGTCTTTTTACCATTCTCGTTACATTACTTTATAAAATACAAGCTAATTATACATAAATATTATTTGATATTTAATAAACCCTTCATAAATGAATTTATTTAATTTAAAAAAATAGTTAAAGGAATTGAAAGAAAAAAGTTTATCGCGTGATTCCAACTCTCTCCGTCCGCACTGAAGACAGGCGACTTGCCAATCGAGTCACTGGAGGAAGTTGAAACTTAATTGTATAAAAGCTAAACATGAATTTCGAAGGCTATTTTCTCAGAATTTACTGGCCATACGCTGGAATTACATTGAGGGTTGAACATCCTAAAGGAGTACTACTATTAATCCAAGTCTCGACCCCAAATGAATTTCCTTAGTCGTGCCCTCCCCTTGTTAGTTTGAATTGTTCTGTAGTTACACAAGGGTTATTAATAACAGCTTTCAGAATTTAAAACATGAAATTTTTCTGATGTTCCACTGATTGTTTAATGAAAAACCATTGGAATAAATAAAAATATATACTAGTTATCATAAATTAAAGAAAAATCACAAAAGTAGTGATAACTCGTCCCAAAAAAAGCCAATCTCAATGAAATTTGAATATGTCCGTAAGTAAAAGGAGCTCTTTGGAGGATATTACATTATACAAAATAGTGACGATGCAGTCGGAATATGTCATTTGCGAGGAGCATAAAAATGGATGTCTCAGAGCAAAACGGCAATGGTCGCTGCGTATCTGAAATTAGAAATCTGGTATAGCGTAATTGTAGCAATGACCTCCATGCATCATTTGACCGAAGAACTGCGATGGCGATCTATTGGGGAGACTAGAGGCAGGACAAAGTCTGGTAGAAGTGGCTAGATGGCTGAATGCAAGTTCGTTTGAGATTCATAGACTTAGGTAACAATTTCTAGCCATGGATTTAACATCCAGGAGGTTCAGCCAAGGACGACCATAAGTGCCGAGGATCGATATTTGTAATTATGCGCACGAAGGAGTGGAACCGCATATCCGGCTGAACTCGGATCCAACCAAGCTGCGGAAAGTTGGTATCAAGGTAAACCATGCGTCGAAGGCTTTTTGAGCATAGTCTTTATACGAGGCGACCAACCATAGCCATAAGCGGGAACGTTTGAAGTAGGCATTTCAACATGATGTTCACTGGACGTGTGATCAATGGAGGGCTCCTTCCATACGAATCCAGGTTTAGCCTCGAAAGCGATAGTAGGCGTATTTTCATTTGGAAAGATAAAACGGAACTCGTTTTCATCCATGACACATCCGTGAAAGAGAAGCATACGGATCAGGCAATTTCTGTGTTTGGGGTGGTATCTCTTTGGGTGGACGCACAGACCTTTGTCTTTTTTGTGGAAATGTTAATGCTGACACCTATAGAGATGACATCCTGGATACTAATCCGTGCCCTTATGTCGGGACAGTAGGTCCCTCCAATTTGACAATCAGCTGATGACTAACCAACCAGTTCCCCGAACTGGTTCTCTTTTTCTCCCTCTCTTAGGTACATTCTAACTCAGTGGTTCTCAAACTTTCACTACTGGCGGCCCAATTTTCAATCATAATTTTTATCGCACCCCCTAAAAATAATAATGTATTGAATACAATAATAATGCATTTTGGCGCTAAAGCTACAGTATGATCATAATTATAAACCGTTCAAATTAACAAGATAAGTATTAAATTTTGTATATGTTACTTTTAAGTAATATATTTTTTTAAAACTTTTTAGTTCGATTCACTATAAAAGTGTGTTTTTAGTTTGTTTTAAAACTATAATTTATTTTATAGTTATTTTTACTATACACGATAAAAATCACAATTCCAGTGAATAATTTAACTAAGAGAAAATATACTTACCTACTTTCAAGGACTTTTCAATTTTTCTGAGAAAATTTCAGAAAAAATCCAATAAAACTAAAAAAAGTGTTCCAAAAAAAATGTGCATGTCCTTAATAAAAGACATAAATCACAGAGACACTTTTCGCTAACAACACAGGAACGTTATTTTCCAGCTAAACAGTCATATTTTTTCACCTTTTTGCAGTTTTGCTGTTGTTTGATGAACTACAAATAGCATTTTGAACTTTTTCTTCCTTGTGTCTTTTTGACAAGGTGAAGTGCTACATTATGGCTTCATAGTTTTCTTCACAGAGATCTTTAGGCAGTATTTGAAAATTTCAAATCAACTCAAACGTTTCATGTCTAACGCTTTTCTGATATTTACTTCCGCTACCTTGATTAATATGCATTATTTCAGTAGGTTCTTCAATTGCTTGATCAGTTTCAATTTTCTTCAATAGGGATCACACACACACACAGATGACCATTTTTTTTAATATTCTGCTTATTTACATTTATAAACCATAATAAGTCGTACAACACAGCAATCAAAACTACAAAATTCTTCATGGGGAAAGTGTAGCATGTTCTAAAAAATAATTGTGTAAAACGTTTTTCATTATGCATTATATGTTTCAGAATACTAATGCTTATCCATACATCACAAAACTCTTTCACATGGAAAAAGATAAAACAGAAATATATTGTATATATTTACAACTTCCCTAAAAAAAAAGACGGAGATAACCATACCAGTAAGTTCGAAGGTCAGCTAAAATAATATTTTAGGTTAAAAGAAACGTAGTATTAAAAAAAATCTGCCATCGTTCTCATATTGACCGCAAAGCAAACAAAATATTTTTTAATTTGGTTATAGAATCAAAGATGGGTAATGAGCGTTTGAAGTGGAATCTTTTATTTTTGATGATCACCAGATGGTAAAAATAAATTATATCAGTGTAAATGTGTATTTTTTATTATGTCAGAAAGCATTTTGCTTTACTTCATTACAAAAAATTATTTTTTTAAACCTTTTATTTTCAATATGCTCGCCCCCCCAGGGGGGCGCGCCCCACAGTTTGAGAAACACTGTTCTAACTGTAGAAAAAGCTTAGAGCTTATAGGCTGGATCTTACGCATACAATATATGCCAGGTGGGACAGTAGGTGATATTTTCGTGCTGCAAGATAATGCGTGACCGCACAAGATTCACATTGTAGATGCTTTGAACAGGAAATAATTCAGCGTATGCAATGGCCAGCTCAATCACCCGGACCTTAACCCTATCAAGTATGTTTGGGATGCTCTAGGACGACGTGTAGCTGCTCTCAACCCTCCTCCTAGGACCCTAGAGACACTTTCAACTGCCTTGGAAGAGCAATGGTTCGCACTTTCTGCAGAATTAAAAGACCGCATCATTGAGAGCGTCATACATCGCCGTATGTGCTGTATTGCTCTTCTCGGGGGATCTTATTAAAGAGGTACTTTTCCTATACCAAACTGTCACACATCCGATTTGTTCATAGTATACATATGCTGCTTTCTATAACACCATTATTGCCTGGTGATTTCTTTTTTTTTTATGATGCTACTTTATACCTTCCTATGTGTTGTACAATGTGCATAAGTTTCATAAAAATATTCTACGCATAACTTTTCCAAGTTATCGTCATTTTTCCTTAACTTATGATAACCAGTGTATATTTAAAACTACAAAAATCTTTTTGTATATACAGGGTGATTCGCTACCAGACCGACAAACTTGCAGAGGGTACAGAGATAACTAAGAATGCAGTGGAGAGCTATAGTGCAAAGAAGCAGAGAAAGAGAACAGAAACACTACACACACAACAACAGAAAACATTTTATATGGAAAGGTTGAATTACAACAAGTGTTCGAAATTACGACCAGAAATCGTCTGGCAGTCCTGAAAGCAGTGTTACGTGAAATTCCTTACGTTCTGGAAGACTCCTCCGGGCAGTCTTGCAGTGGGTGGCAAAGAACGGAAGGTTTCGAGAAAACAGGTCCTTCTGAAAGTCGTCATTTGAGATCCGTTTCCTGAGGTAGTAGAATTGCGAAAACAGAATACACGTCGACGCACTGATAGTGTATGAAGCTGCGGATTGTAATGGGCACGCGGATCGGCTGTTGTACCAGGGACGTTACTCGAACAAATGTGAACAGAAAACATGAAGTTGGTGTACGAGTCATCCCTCCTTCAGTTGAAGATCTCATCGCTCGAATTACTGTATCTGACGGGAAGATACGTGACATGCAAGGAATCTTCGAGAAGGTAAGGAATTCCATGAAGTGTCGCTGTCAGGCAACTTCTGGTCATAATTTTGAGCACCTACAACTACAGCATTTGCGATCCTGCATTCCTATGTGATTCCGAATCGTCTCTGAGGGTTGCGGTAGCCCAGTGGTCAAGGTATCGGATCATGGCAGGCATGTCATGAGTTCGAGCCCAGTACCACTAAAGACCCGCCGTGTAGGGCAGCGATGCACGTTAAATCTGTCGAGAGTTGAAACGTCCTCCCGTTGGTGTGGTAGTTAGGAGAGGGGGGTGCCAGCTCAGGTGTCGTCCACGTCACTTGACCATGGTTCAAAATTACGTGGTCCGTTGCCAAAAGCCCTCGTGTAGCAAAAGAGTGCGACGTTAATATTCACTCACTTACTCATCCGAGTCGTCTCTGTACCCTCTACACACTTGTCGATCTGGGAGATAATCACCCTGCATTTATGAAATTTAAGTGTAATTTAATTTTGACCTCATAATCTTCAAAATTTCGAGAGTAATGTTTTTAAAAACGTTAAAAAAAATTGTGTGTGGTAAACAATAATTCTGTATTTTGACATTTTTCAAGTTGTTGGAATATTTTTAAAGCTGAGGTAATTTTCAGTAAAAAGTAGTTCCATTTTTAACTATTTTGCTGATGTATAGTAATCATAATTTAATAACCAGTCATATTTTAAATTTTCTATCTTAAAAATAATTGTTAAGGAATAAACTACAAATAAACACATTCACACAATTTCAAGCAAATAGATAACATATAATTTATTTCAGACAAGTATTCATTTTCAAAAGCAACAAAAGTGCAATAGTAATACTTCTACATATTAAGCATAATATCATTAACAGATCAATACATATTAATAAAGTTAGAGCCACATAATTACAAAAGCTGATATTTAAAAAATTAACTATAAGATATCAAAGCTAAAGCATAAAAAATTTAGCATTTTTTTCCCCATATAAATTTCGAAATGAGGTGCACCCACATTTGCAAATGAAACCTTTCTTTCTAATGATATACCTCTTAAGAATTTGAAACAAATTTCTTATGATTAATTTCATATATGAATTTTATACATTACAAATTAATCGAGCATTTTTTAAAAAATTCATTATTTGTGTTAAATCAACATCATCATACATCCAATAAATATGAATCATCACCAATTTAAATAATTTTCCCTGCCGTACTGGTGGAAGATATGGCGATTAAAAACAGTCAAGTACGAGAAACAACTCTTATTACAATTAAAAATTATCATAAGCATTATTTTTTACACCTTGAATCTAAGAACATGGAAGATGAATAAAAAAGCAATATTTTGTGGGAAAAACAGAATACATTTAGCAAGAGCAAGAAAAAAAAAACTAACTAAACATATATTTTTTCCAAACTCTATTTGCCCTAATTTTCATCATGAATATAGAAAGCTCAAATCTTTGGGCACAAGGCTGAGATGGAAGAATACATATTAAAAATGCAGTATGATAAATCGACAGTGAAAATTTTGACAACAGATGTGGCAGTATCTCCATGCTCATTACATGGGTGCACTTACTATTTTTATATACAAAAATTGCAAGTATCTATGAAAATTACTAGATGTGCTTGCATTTTTCTAAAATTTGCAACCTATGACTGCAACAGTTTTATTTAATAACATTAATAATGGAATTCAAAAATAAAAATGCTTTATTTAAATAAGGGAAAAATTGATGCAGTAAATATTTAATAGTTTCATCTTATATAAAAAGTGCTCAGATTTATGTAAGACATATAGAAATCCATGAAAAATAAATTTAAACACAGATATGGCAAAATTTTAGCATTTAACCATTTACATATGAAATTTCAGAAGTATGAAAATGTACAATCTTAAATTTCAGACAAAAGTAACAGATTAGATTGTAATGAATACATTTTAAAATTTAGAAAGAAAGAAAAAAAAAACTTTTTATAAGATCTTGCTTATTTTTTTTTTTTTTTTTTACAAAATAAATCTATGTACTTTTTGTTAATAATATAAATATCAGAGGATAATTAAGATAATTTTTTCTAAAAGATATGCTTTGTGTGAGTTTTGTCCTCAAAAGAATGCTAAAATTTAATCTGATCATTTGTACTCTTATAGAAAATATGTATAAGGTATTCTTAACAATTTTTTCAAATAAATGGTAAATTGAAAAGATTTCAATCTGTATTTATTTCTTAAAATTACTGTTACACAATTGCAGAATAATTCGAATTGATTTAATAAAAAAATATTTATTCAAATTTGATGAATAACTAATCTTTTTTCTCAACAAAAAATAATTATGACTGATATGTTTTTAAGTTTGTGTGTGTATTGGGTTATTATTTTTTGCTGATTGTTAAAATTTTAATAGCCCATTCATATAAATAGTACCAAATTTTATTACAAGAATATTGTTCATTAAAAAATTTTGCAACATGGAATTAAGACAAAGTGAATGCCTGAAATGAAAAATTTAGAAATCATATGGGACAAAAACTGCGTCACTTCAGTTTACAGATATAATATGAACATTTAAAGATGAATCCCTTTTCCAAAATTTTTTTGAATCATTTATGCTCTATGTAAACTAGCTAAGTAGCAAATTAATACTCTATAACTACAAACAGATATTCGGAATAACAAACTACAACATCAATGACATTTCAACAATTTAAAATACTTCACTTAAATGATATAAATGTAAAAAATATAATAGTGTCGGCTAAAAATATAATTCATTACAAAATTGAATTACTTTTGTATTCTCAACAAAAATAATTATAATTTCATTTATCTTCAAAAGAATATAATTTATTCTTTCTGATTAAAAGAATAAAAACATTTTAACAGCAATATATATAGCTAACTGCTAACATTTAACTACAAAATATACCAATTCCTACAACAAATTGACACACACACATATATTTATTTGTATGAGAAAATAAACACATAATAACATCAACTGTGTGCAATAGAAAAATACTACAGAATACATTCTTTTACATTTGGAATAAATATTTTTACACATCTACAATACACAGCTTAATACAGATGAACATCAAGTTAGATAACATATTTACCACAGAATATTTTAAACATTGATTACATTATGTACAAAATAGAGGGAAATACCACATTGTCTTAATCAAGTATTACAAATGATAAATTTAAACACTTCCAATACCAAGAAAAAATTTTTTTTTAGTTTCTCTCTCCTTATAAAACAAATTCAAGAGAGCAAAAAGTTACACATATCCACGTATTGAATGCCATTTTTTACAATGACCTCCAGAAAGCAAAGTTGAATTTTTACTGAACAGATACATAATATTAAAATATACAAATAAGTGGTTTAAAATACTTCCAATAATTTCATATTCATAAGAATGCAAAACAAAGTTGGTAGGCATTTCTATTGTATTCTATTTGTATTTTTAAAGAATTTTAAATTGCACTTGATATGCTTAAAAAAAGTGCTTAAATTGATATTTTGATTAAAAAAATTATACACAAATAAATTATTTTTGTTCTGGGACATTACAGATTGAACAGGCTGATAAACTTACAAAATCAGCAGAACAAACAAATTCATTCCAATATCTAACAGGATTGTATTGTTTTCATAATTACATTTTCCTTTCTATTTCAAAATGAAAAGGAGAAAACAAATAAAATCTTTTATTCAAGGAAATATTTTAAATTATTAAGAAACAAAGAGTATAGTAGTATTTTATCAAACTAGAATATAGAAGGGGGAAAAAAATTCAGCACCTCAAGAAAATGATAATCATTCAAACATTCATATAAATTCCACCTACTGAATTATGAGAACATGTCTTATCAATATGATCTTTGGAATCAACCCAAGACTGATCCAGTCTAATGTCACTTTTTAAATACTAGCATAATGCATAGTAGTATGAAACAAAAGTTTACGTTTCTTCAGGTTAGAAAATATTTCACGTTGCATTGAATTCAAAATAACTATTTGATAGGAATTGGTCCTCCTTGGGTGCTCTACATCTTGTATAACTTCCCCGTCCCAAAAAACAGATTTTTCCATGCACAAGAATAAAAGAACAGATAGCCATTATAAAAATAAATCTTCACAAATGACTTTAAAATGTTGTATTTCCCCAATGACATTTTTTTTTCTGTTCAAATATTTATACTTTTACAGATTATCATATATTAACTATATAACTTCAAGCTGAGACAAATCATTTTACAGAAACTACTATAACTACCAAATAATTAGCACTAACATTTTATTGATCTGATTGAAATATTACTGAATTTCAACATTTAGGTAGAGCTATTACACTTAAAATACAACTTATAAGACTATTAAGGAATTATAATAACATTCAAGTATATAGACAATCAAAATTTGTAACTCATAAGCAATTCAATTATGCACACAAAAACACAGTTTATATATAATTATATTAGTTTTTGACATATGTAAATATCAAATACATTTTACATACATGTATTCAGCACAACCAGTTATGTATTAATAAGTGTATCTCTCATAGATATCTACTATGCCTGCAAAAAAATAATAAAAGGGTACAAATAGACCTCTTGCAAGTACAATAGATATCTAAGGGAAGAATGTGTTGTATGTGTGAGTGTAAAAATACACCTATAGTTTTTAATTCCAAGTTTCTGAAAATAAGTGAGAAAAATATATAAAATAAAAATAAATTACATGTTGAATTACAAGAATTATTGAAAAGACACACATATTTTAAAAATCTATCATTATACACATGAAAAATTTGCAGTATAAATACTTAATAAGACTTTGGCTTATGAAATGTAAAGAAAACTCATCAATAATACATGAAATTATGACATTTCGAGAATTAAATGTCAATAAATAATAAAAATATTTAAGTTCCAGAGCTCATTTTATTCACAAATGAATGAAAAGTTTAGACAATATACTTAAAAGAGTTTCAACCTAGAAAATATTTCTACATTTACAGACTGACTTTAATAATAAACTGTAAATTCTTATAATTTGAAAGACACACCAAGAAGCTATAGGCACTCAGAGTTCTGAATATTAATTGTATAAAAACAATATAAATGTACAATGGAAAGAACAAAAGTAAATATAAATAAATGACACATAATAAACAAAACTTGAATTTTTTTTAAAGAAACCCGATAACATATAAAGATAATTAGGATTTTTAATAATTAGCAACAGTAATCAATGTGTAGAGCCCTGAAAAGTTTGAATAAATATAAAAAATATGTATTCTAAAACAAAAAAACAATAGAAGTAACAGTAGCAAATTTTTTACAGAAAAACACAATTATTAATCTATAAATTTTAAGGGCATTCAAAATTATATATATAAATGTAGCAGTTGAAGCTTATTTATTGTTTTACAAATTATGATGGTATTGAAAAGCTTGATACTATGCATTGGAAAAATTAATTATAACTTGATGTTTGTATAATGTGACCCAGAAATAAGTAGTTGAAAATAAAAATATGAATACATAGTCCAGTTTCTCTCACTTCTTTTAAAGAAAATTATTAATTTTAATGAAGGAATGCTTGTTTAGAAATGTTCTTAAGTACAATTTTTACTGATAAATAAAAACATAAGTAATAATGTCCATTGAAATTTTTACCATTAATGATAATTAAAAACATTATTATAAAATAAAATACTTTTATGCAGAAATATATTTCCAAAAATAACAATAAATTTCATAAAATTTTCAAAAATTTGCATAATATAAACAATTTGCATCTAATACATTCAAAAACAAATTTTATTTCAATTAATATTTCTCTAAAGTATTATTTATCGTGAATCATAACATAATGTAAAATATATAAATTAACATTGCATATTCCCTCCTGTTATATATCTCGTAAGTTATCCTGGCTTTTTCAGACTTTCTAATTAAGTAAAATCCTTGAATAAAAAAAATATATAATCTCATTCTTTTCAATAGGATTTGAACTAATGTTATGACACATATTAAATAAGATAATATAATATACTGTACTGTCAAATTCAAATGAATTTATAGTGACTAGGCATAATTTTTTTAAAAAACAAAAACAAAACTAATATTTGTTAAAAAAAAAAACTGAATTTTTTATAAATTTGAAAAAGAATAAATTTTTTTTAATAATTCAGCAAGATTTGAGCACAACACATCAGTGTGCATGTACATAATTAATAAAAACACAAATAATTTATACTTCAAAGGTATAATTAACCAAAAATAAAACAATAACAGACTACACAATATGTATAATACCAGATTTTATGTAGTAATTTTTGGCAATAAAAAGCAATAAATAACTGACACAGCATTACAAAACAAAAATTTGACAGTTTTATCACTGGCCATGGCAATATGAAGAATATATAAGAGTTTGACACCATAAATAAAAGCCTTTTTTCATTCCGATTCAGAATCACTGTCATTGAAACCAGTTAAGTCAACATCCTGTAAGAGCCTGTGACTAAGAGCATATTCTAATAGAGCCAGATGACAAAAGACATATTGATCAGGCATTTGTATGCTGTGTGCTCTCTGAGAACGTATTTTTTCAACCGTTGTGCGTACATCAATAAGGCCAGTCGCTTCTAAACGACAAATACTTATGTCTAAAGTGATGAATGTACCTGGAAATAAAATATATTGCAATTTGTGTAAAATTAAAATAATATAACAAATAAAACTTTCCGAAATTCTAAAGATGAAGAGAAAATAAGTAATTTAATATTTTTAAATCAAACAACGGTAAAAAGAACATGTCAATGTTGAAATCATTTTGAAAATAATTTATCTAGAAGATATTAAGTTTAACGATTTTGGATGATAGATTAGATAATAAAAAAAATTGTTTCAGATATTACAAATAAAAAATGTTTAAAAAGTAAATTAAGAAGCTATTGGTTTCAAATAACTATTTCTTAATCAGATTAATTTTATTTTTAAAATTTGAATGCTGATATTTTAAATCTTTACAATGTTAATCTGTTTATAATTATAAATACAATAAAACTTAAGTACATTCATTCTTTCACCATCTTAAAGATATATGTGTTTATTTATTGAATTAAAAAATACATACACACACATAATAAATATTCACTATTACACAGAAAATAAGGAATAATATGATAGATTAAAACAATGACTATTACAAATTCTATAACTAAATAAAAGATAAATATATCAGTAGAATTTTTTTAAATGTATTCAATTACTCACGCCTATAATGACTTTCTGCATATTATCAAATATTATATTTTTGAGAATAACCCTAAGCAGATAAATGAAAGTTTACATAGGCAAATTCAGAAATATAATTAACTATTTTTTTCCATTTAGAATTTCATAATTTAAAAAAATTCTGATTTTTGAATAATCTGTAAGCAATAGATTTGTACAAATAGTTAATAATTAACAATATTTTTCATGGTTGGTTGCCTTATTTTATGTAATTGACTTAAAGAGAAAATACAACAATTTGTTGAAGTGATAAAAAAAAAATTGCTCTAATAAAAAAAGTAGGAGTAATAAATCTATGACAAAGAAAATTAAAAAAAAAGAAAAAAGCCGAAAATTTTCATTTTTAAAATAATTTCTATTTTACAATCATAGGTTCTGTGTGATACAGAAAAGAACTATACGATGAGTCAAATATGAAAAACATTTTGAAGCTAAAAAAATAATATTCTTAAATAAATCTAAAAATCTGGCAGAGAAAATTAAATACATCTTTTAAACAAAGCCATACCTGTACGTCCTACTCCAGCACTGCAGTGCACAACTATTGGAGGACCATTAGGATGACCATTCCACTTATCACCCATACTAGCCACATGGTCTTTTTGTTTGTCTTTAACTTTATCACGAAACCCAAGCATTGCTAAGGCTGAACCAGGAACACCATAATCAGGCCAACTGGTGAATTGCATATGGAATACTTTACGAGAAGAATTGGTCTAAAAAGAAAAATATACTATGCAATAACAGAAAATACAGAATTAAATACATTTCAAAAAGTTTTATTTTAATAATATAGGGATATTTATATTACGCAAAATGGATAAGCATAACAAAATCAAAGTTGATTCCTTTTTTTTAATAGTTCAAGAAATTGTTAAAACACATAAATTCTTTAAATAAAAAAAAAAGAAAGAGAAAGAATGCATTTTGCTTTTCCCTTGAATACACCACATATGCATGCTTATGCAAAAAATGGTAGCACTGGGAAGCGAATCAAATAACTCTTAACTGGCAGTTAAGGGATTAATAAACAACTTTAAATAAACTTAATAAAATAAATTTTTAGATTAAAGGCATGAAAATACACAATCTAATTTCTTAAACCCAATTTACCTTAGTATCCATAACAGTTAAATTTGTAATTGTATAATCATTGAAATGTTCAACAGCTTCATTATAAACACTGAAAGTCTCATATTCTTCAGTTGTCTCTTCTTCCCTAGGCCAATACTGACCACACTTTGCTCTACTTCTTTCTATGGTACGAGTGGTCATGACAATGACGCCCACCTGAAATTCCCATACCATGCGCCAAAAATCAGGGAAAGTTTTTGGTAAAGGCCCTAATGTAAAATAAATCTTTCAGATTAATGTAATAAAAAGTTCATGCACATAATTATACCACATTATTTAATTTTGAAAATGAATACCATTCATTTAAACTGAAGAAGTTTTAAAAAGAAAAATACAACTAATGTTAAAAAGATGATGCAAATTAATAAATACACAACAAATTATTTTTAATCATTTTAAACATCCAACTTTTTTTTTATTTATTTCCTCTACTTTTAGAAGCATAGCTTCTCATCTATACCTTCTTGTGACAGGCTGGTACGGTAATTATCTACTATATATTATTCTTAAAGCAAGTGAATGTTTCATCAATGTAAATATTTCCAGTGATAGAAAATGCATTTACATTGCAAGATAATCAGGAGCACTTTCTGATGTTTTAAAAGAAAAATAATTTATAAATTAAGCTAATGCTACATATTTAATAATGTTTAATGTACATAAATATAATATGTTTTCATGAATATTACAGTATAAAACAAATATATCAGAAAATAAATCATCACTAATTTTTCATTCCTTAAAATTATTATCCAAAGTAATTTATACCTTGTGTTGAAATAAAAGCATTCTTCTGACAAAATCCATCAACAAAATTAGCATTCATATAATCTGAACAAGGATCCGAGTCAACACAGGATATTTTTACGCGGGTATGGTCATAACATAACACATCAGAATATCTGTTTTTGGACTGATTGGATTTTAATCTGCAAACAAATACAAAAAATTAAATACTTAACGACAAGACTAAAAACTAAAAAACAATATTGTGAAAGAAATTTAAAAAAAAGTTATGAACATTTCTGTATTAGTGAGAACCAGTGGCGCACACAAGGGGGGTGTCCTAGGGGTCTGGACCCCCCCAAAGCCCTTGATTTTTTCCCCCGATTGATTATAATTATAAGCATATAACTTGTTATTAATGATTAATTTTATTAATTAATGCTTATTATTTATTCAATAATTAGTTTTTTTACTGTTTTTTGTTCCCGAAAATCAAAAGGAGCATGATACAAGAATGGTAGACTTTCGACTCTGGACCCCGAAAAATTCCTGTGTGTGCTACTGGTGAGAACAGAATTAATACAGAACAATTATATAGGTAATTCTCATAAAACAAGGCCCTTCTATAATATGATTGGAAAAACCCTCATACAATATAGAATCGTAGAGCATAATTTTACTTTAATGGTTTTAAAATTAGATAACTTCATGTACAAGGTTTTAAATTTTTAAGAGCAAAATTAAGAAAATTTTTGTACAAATATAACAAAATAATATTATTTATATATACATAGTCTTATTTCAGAGAATGAAGTTCATGTTAAAACACTTGTTTTTATTTGTATTTTCAGAAGCGTATTGTATAACTTTTTTTAAAAGGCAACTTAATAGCAAAAAGTTGAGCATAGAATTCAAGATAAATTTGAAGAATGTTCAGAAGACAAGAGTATGCTGTCCAAAAGGTAATGTCCACGTAAAATGTGTTTAGTAGAAATAAGAAAAAAATATATTTCTGATGAAAATACATACAGTACACTTCTAATTATAAAAATAGGAGAAGGATATTAATTAAAAAATAAAATTGAATGTTCTTTAGATTTTTGGAATTTAACTCGCTTCTTCATACAAGTTTGTTTCATTTTGCATCAATTTGCATAATATTGATTTTGTTGGGAATATAATAATCACCTTATACAAAGGATACTCATATCTTCCAATTTCAAATGTGAATGTTAGAAATTAAAAGACAAATATTTGATTTTAATTAAAATGATTACTAGATGTTCAGTGTTGAACAAATAATTCTTGTAACACCCACAACAACAAGTACATATTTGTCGCGAGAGGGCGCTAGTGTGTGTAAAACAGTGTATGTGAAACAGAGTAAGAAGAGAGCGTATGGAGAACGCTCTAATAAAATTCCTTTTATCTTAGTCTCGCCATTTTGTGTGTGTGTGGTGTAATTAATCTTTTAGAGATTTTTAATTAATGTGTGTAAATGAATCGGTGCAAACTAAACATTGGTCCGTCAGAGCCTGAAATGGCCGGGACTGAAAATAAGGAATTGTAGAGATCACGAATGAAAAGAAAGGAAGCGTCCTTTTAGTGGAGAGAAAGTTATCACTTGGTGAGAGGTCAGTCTTCAATTTTCCTATATTTTGTGTTTTGAGAAAAATATGTGTTTCATAAGTGGTTAAAATAACTTTAATTTGTGATTGAGATAGTTATTTTGTGACTTATATGTGTTTCATTTGTGGTTGAGTTAACTATATTTTGTGTTTTGAGAAAAATATGTGTTTCATAAGTGGTTAAAATAACTTTAATTTGTGATTGAGATAGTTATTTTGTGATTTATAGGTGTCTAATTTGTGTTAGAGATAGTTTTTGTGATTTATAAGTGTTTAATTTGAGGTTGAGTTAACTTTGATTTGTGGCTTAGATAATTAAATTGTGGTTTATTTGTTTTCATTGGTGATTGAGATAACTTTACTTTGTGAAAATGAGTATAGGTAAATTTAAAAAGGAAGGGTGAACTTAGGAGTTTAATTTATTGCGGATGAATTAAAATTAGTTGTTCCAGACAATGCTAAAGTTCTAGATTTAAGAGAATTAATACAGGAGAGTGAGATTTATAAGAATGATAAGGAAACGTATCAGGCTATTGTTGATTGTGTATTGGAGGAGATAAATGATAAAAGAAATGAAAACGAAAATAGACTAGAAATTGAAAAAATTAAACTGTCACAGTTAGAGAAGGAGTTAGAAATAGCGAAATTACATAATCAATCAGGCAAAAGTTTACCTTTACAAAATGAAAATCAATTAATTAAAACCGAGTGTAATATTGAAAGTTTGATTAAAAGTATCAAAACCTTAACAATCCAGGTACCCCTAAGAGCAGAGTCATTTAATTTATTTTTTCAATCTATAGAAAAGGCATTTAAAACTAAAAATGTTCCTGAAAAATTAAAACCCGAAATTCTTTTGAATATTTTAGGAGAAAAGGCAAATAACTTAATGATTTATCTTCGAAATGAAGATTTAAGTGACTATAATAAGTTGAAGGCAATTGCGTTAAAAGAATTTCAACCGACCCCCTATGAATGTTTAAATCAATTTAAAAAGGCCCAAAAATTACCTAGCGAGAGTTATGTTCAATTCGCGTCTAGATTAAGTGTGAATTTTAATTACTATTGCCAATTACGGGAGGTCAATGATTTCAAGTCAGTTTGTGAGTTAGTAATCTCAGATAAGATAATAGAGACATTAGACCGAGAATTAAATACGCATATTAGCATTAAGCAGGGCGAAATGTGGTTTAAGCCACAAGATCTAGCTCATAAAGTGTGATATTTTTATATCATCCAAGGGAAAAATTAGAGAACAGAATTTATTTCCTAAGTTTAAACGTAATGAGACCTATAATCATCGTGGAGCAAAAAAATATTTCAAGCGTAAATCTGTCTTCTGTTAAAAATGTGAAATGTTTTTGTTGCAAATCACGAGAATTCCACCCACTGTATTCATGCTCAAAATTTAAATCTCTCAGCGTCAGTGAAAGAGTGGATTTCGTAAAGGCTAATCATTTGTGTTTCAAGTGCTTTTCCCCTAACTGTAGTGTGAAAACCTGCTGTGCGAAAAATTGTTTTTGTGGGAAACTGCACAATCACTTGATTCACTTTCCGAAGCCGGACAAGGAATCTGTCGCCCTCAACCAAACAGTTCAAAGGTCAGTTCTCAACCCGCTCGCGGATGTGTTCGGGGGACCGGGAAAATCGAATTGCGTCGTTCCCCCCTAAGGTGGAACTGAAGAAAACAAGTCGTTCGTAGCAACCAGCTTTTTAAAGAATAAAACGCGAACCATTTTACTGAGTAGTGTCCAGTGCTTCTTAAGGGACAAATATGGCCTTTTACATGAGGTAAGAGCGCTTTTGGACATAGGGAGTCAGTCAAATTTCATTACGAAAGACTGTGCAGATAGATTACAATTAAAAAATGAGAAAATTAATTTGCTAGTATCTTGTTTAAATGAGTCAACAATGACAATAAATGGAGGAGTTACGACCTCCATATTTAACGGTGATTTACGTTTCAAAAAGGAGCTAAATTTATTAGTTGTAAGAAGGATAACCGATTTGACTCCGTCACAAATAATAAATGTGTCGCTAGATATGCCAAACGAAATTAAACTAGCCGATTATAAATTTAATATTCCTGGTAAAATTGATGTGTTGTTAGGCGCGGAAATATTTTACGAATTACTGAGACCAGGCCAAATTTATTGTGGAGATTCAAGACTACTTTTACAAAATACTGTTTTTGGATATGTAGTTAGCGGAAGTGTAGGAGATGAGGTGAGGGATAACAATATTCATTGTGGATTAATCAGAGATAGTGATTTAAGTACAACATTAAGGTCTTTTTGGGAGTTAGAATCGATTGGTGTCAAAAACGAGAATTGTAGCAGTGAGGAGGACGTTAGCTTTGAAATGTTTAAGCAGAGAGTACATTTTAAAAATGGTAGATATGAGGTAGAACACTACCGTGGAAAAGAGATAGTAATGAGTTAAGTGATAATTTTAGTTTAGCGAAAAGACGACTTGGAAGTCTTATGAGAAAAATGCAAAGGGATAAGGTGTTGTATTCTGAGTATTGTAAGGTCTTGAAGAATTATTTGGATGTGGGAATAATTGAGAAGGTAACAAATCCCTTTATTCCAACGAATAACCCTGTGTTTTATCTTCCTCACCAAGTGATAATAAAAAACGAATCTCTCACTACGAAACAGCAAATAGGGTGTGAGGCTAGTGCATGTGAAAGAAAGGTGTTGAAAGAAGAAATGGGATTGGAAAAGTCAGATGAAGACATGGAATTATCTCAAGCAACCGAGAGAGTTATTCCCCTTGAAAGTGAACGAGCCAAAATGCTTAGTGTGGGTCCAGATGCTACGGTAAAACCTGTCATTGTTCCGGAAGAAAAGTGTTTATTTAGAGCACTGCTAATTTCTGCCGATGAGATGTGTGAAGAAAAAGAGGAAAGATCAGTCGATGTTATAAAGGAGACAACTAAAGAAGATATTAGTAGGGAGCCATTGAATTTAAATAATGATGAAATTGAAGAAATAAACCAGAAAGTGTGGTTTAAGCCGAATTTAAAAGCCTCAAGCAACGTTATATTTGTGCACCATCATTGGCGTAAATATTCACAAGTTCAGCGAGAAGTAGGAAAACCTACTCGGAAACCGCCTTTTATCTGAAGTGTTGTTATGAGAAAGCGACCAACAATGCGAAAAAAGGTTAGACTTAAATCTAGAAGGAGCGACATCGATTCGCAAAAATATGGAAAGTGTTTCAAACGGCGAGCAACCGTTCACGGAGATTTGTGTTCAAGAGAAAAGTGCGAAAGAGAAACCCCCTCTCATTCGCCTCCCTTCACTGGACGGCTGTGAGATGAAATCGGATCCGAAAATGGAAAACGACCGGGGTCCTTAACCCAATCTAAGAGTACGTGAGAACTAAAGGAGAGAAACAACACTGAATGTCCTCTCTTCTACATTGCCCGTTAAAACAGGAACGGAAATGGACATTTGACTTCCCCCTCCCAAGAGAACACTTTTGAGGAGGAACCCAGGAGATAAAGTGACTAATCCTTGTGGATTGGATCTGGACAATACATAGAATGTATCCTTATTATTATATATTTTTATTAACGTTGTATATATGTTAACCGTAAAGTATTCATTCAAAAGTAGAGTCTTCATAATTTGCTAAGAAACTGTCTATTATGGAATTTATATACGTATTTAGTGTTTACATGTGTATTAGAATTAATTCAGTAATGCTATTTGTGAAGTTTGATATTTTATAGTAAAATAATTTTGGTTTCTTCACTTGTGTACTACATTAACATAAAGAGTGAGGAAAAGTTAAGTATCTTTCTAAACTGCTACTTAATTAGATTCGGAGAATTTTCCTATGTGCATTTCTTTGTATGTAAAACAATATTTTCCTTATTATTCAACAATTTTGAGATAACTCTTAGTGATACCTTTTATGTGAATGTGCTGATTTGTATTTATTTGTGGTTTTTTTTAGCATAGTGTTTTTAAGGCAAAACCCGTTACTTGTTCGAAAATTATGGGTCAATTGCCAGTCGAGAGAATTTCTCAGAGTTTTTTCTTTTAGCAAAGTGGAAATAGATTTTGTGAAATTTCTGGATTAAATATCATAATTAAAGAACAGGAGTCTTAAACAAAGTCTATGTGTGCATTTTCGTGTGCATGGTGGCAAAAGCGTGTCACCCCTAGTAATAGTTAGATTTATCTAGTAAAGTTTTCATTGCAGCTTTAAAGTGATTTTTTAGTAGACGAGGAAAATCAAAGCTTGTATTTTCAGACAACGCAACCAATGCTGTTGGCACATAATTAGAGTTAAAAGACAGAGAAATTATTAGTAATTATGAGAGTGATTTGTGTAATTTTTGTGTGAAGAACGTGTTGAGTGGGATATTTGACTCCTGGTCATTTCCTAGTTGGCGGTCCCATCACAGCCATTGCGGAGCCAAGTTTAACTGAAGTGTCTGATAATAGGTTAAAAGTGTGGCAAAAATAAACAAAAATTGTGCAACATATTTGGAAACGTTGGTCAAATAATTATTTGAGTACACTTCAGAATCGAAATAAATGGTATTTTGAAAAGAATAATGTAAAAATACATGATATGGTAATTCTGAAAGAGAATAATTTACCCGTGTGTAATTGGCTTCTTGGTAGAATTCTTGAAGTGTATCATGGTAAAGATAATAAAATTCGAGTAGTGTTAGTGAAAACTAAAAATGGAATTTTTAAACGTCCAATAACTAAACTTTGTATTTTACATTTTTCAAGTGAATAATGTATGTGAAAATTTCAAATTTGTGTATTTTTTCAATTCAATTTTGTGTGTTTGAGTACTTTATCTTTTGTGTATTGAACGATATTACTTTTTATTGAGTATTAGTGTTTTCTGTATTATTGTCTTTGTATTATGTGTATCATTGGGTTTGTGTATTATTGTGTTATGTGAAAGTTGTTGAATGTGTCATTCAACCCGGGGGTGGATGTTCAGTGTTGAACAAATAATTCTTGTAACACCCACAACAACAAGTACATATTTGTCGCGAGAGGGCGCTAGTGTGTGTAAAACAGTGTATGTGAAACAGAGTAAGAAGAGAGCGTATGGAGAACGCTCTAATAAAATTCCTTTTATCTTAGTCTCGCCATTTTGTGTGTGTGGTGTAATTAATCTTTTAGAGATTTTTAATTAATGTGTGTAAATGAATCGGTGCAAACTAAACACTAAATATTACAACATATAAGCAGAAAAATATTCCCAATTAATTTTTTAAGTCAACCTAATTTCTTAATTCAAACAAAAATTCTTTTAAGAAAACCATATTGTCCATCTCTCTCTTTATATAAAAAAAGTTTTTTTTTGTGATCCTGTAATAAATTTATTTACACATAAGATATAGTTAATAAAAGCAACTACATCTTTACAAAAGAATCATGTAAAAACACAGTTTGGACAAATTTACATTTATGATGATAGTGAGGCTTAGCATGAATATGCAAAAATAGTTAAACATGACTGAACTGCAGCAAATTTTACAGCCAATTATAAATAACAATCCATATGCAGAAAAACATAACTTTGCATGAAATTCAAAATAAAAGCCAAGATCAAGAATATAGCCTGTGTTTAAACAAGTCCTACAGATCATCCTAGAGTTTATAATAAACTGTCATGCAATGAATTAGCTGTGAATGAATTAGCAATGAATTGTATAACTTGTACAATGAGGGTGTCTCTCCTGTTTCTCATAAAAATATTTAGAATAATGTAATTACCTAGAAGATTCAAAGGTGCCTTCAGAAGTCTTTGACTTAATTTCAGCATACTCTTCATAGAGGCCTCTTTTCCCCTTCTTCTGTAAATGTTCAATGAATTCCTCAATTGACATACCACTCTCACGGTCACTATGAAGAGAATCTTCAGACAGAGATGATGTCGGAGTGCTTGAAGATTTTTCTTCACTTGGCATTACTTCCTGCAAGGGTGAACATGAAGGGACAGGTTTATCTTGAACAGTGAGGGAAATTTCTTTAATAACCTCCACTTCTTTTTCTCGGTCCTCAGAATTTTGTTTTTCATGAACAGAGTTTTGTTGTTCACTTGATTCATCTGTCTCACCCTCACTGCTGCCAAACTGGAAATGATGCACAGTCAAACCATTGTTGTGCACTACATGAGGGGAGAAAGGATCATGCAAGGTTGTTGGAGAAGTTGGAGCTGACACTAAATCAAACAGATCTCCACAGCGATTGGCCATTGATTTTAAACAGTGAAGTAACCATGCTTGGTGATCGATTTGCAAGTTCCCACCCAGCTCTTGAGGTAAAGAAGATAATGGCACATGAAGGGAGAGTTGGGGAACATTAACCATGTAAACCTATAACAAACAGTAATACAGTAAATTAAATGTTAAAATAAATATAAAATAATAATAAATATAATATAATATAATATAATAAATATAAAATAAATAATAAATTGAATATAAAATTAAACATAGAGAGGGGAATCATACAATAAAATGCAAAGTAAAAATTTCAGTGACAACAGAAAATTAAAGAGAGAGTTCAAGACAGGTATCCAGCTAAACTTAAAACTTTATGTTCCTGAAGTCTTAAAAACTACATATAAGTAGATTATTAGCATGTACGAGCAAATGGAGAAGGACTAATATGATTTTTTTTTTTAAAAAATAATTTATTCAAGGTATGTAAAACCAAAATAAAATTTTAATAAAACCAATGTTTTACTTTTAATTTTTGAATTATAAATAAATAAAAAAAAAAAAGAATAATGTTCAATAAAATTGATTTATTTATTTTAAACAGCGCCATTTCTATTAGGCTTGCAAAGAATTTTTTTCAACTAAATAAATTACTTCATTACTTGTACTCTACTTTTACATAAAAAGTCTGAAAATTTCAAATTTTAAAAGTGCAAGTACTCAAAATGAACATTTACATTAATTTATCACAATCTTAGGGAAACAGTGCCAAAAAATAAAAATTCAAGTGTATTCAGATTTTTAAGTATTTGCATGAAAACAAATTCAAACAACTTTAAAATAATTTTTAGAGCCTAAGCAACAATAACATGGAATTATTTCAATTAACATTCAAATTACAAAAGCACTTTCAATGTTGATTTAGTTTCTGTAATTGTTAAATGCATTGTTAAGTAATTAAACATAAATTAAATAAACATTTAAAACAACATAATTTTGCTCGTTCCATTCATTTATTACTCTTTTGTACACAAAACAAAACTGTTACCACTCACAACAATGCTTAATAATTTTTTTATCAGAATAAGAATAAGAATTAATATTTATTATCAGAAATAAACAAAATATGCAAAATGACATCACTCTTTGGGATTACTTCAGATTTGTGGATTTCAAATGTGCAACATGCATGACACAACACACTAAATGGAAGACCAAACTTTTCAAACAAGCAACACCTTAATCACTCAGTCTGTGACATGTAATACTTACCAATAATTCATAATGCCTTTACAATAATTTAATAAAGTACTAGCGCCATGGCCTGGCATTGCACAGGCTTTCTCTACTTTTATAAATTTTCTCTTCCCTTCACAAAATCAGCACTTCCAATATTCTTTTTCAAAATTACTTTGTTCTTTTTTTCCCTCTCCACTTAGCCTGGCATTGCTTGGGCTTTTACTGAGTGTTACTGATTATTATTCCTTTCTTTGTCAGACAAGTTTCTGCATGAACATTTTTGAATGCACAATATATTGTCATGGAAATTCCCCTCTCACTATCAGCCCTTCCTGATGTGCTGTGTATGATTTCAATATTAAGGTTATTACACAATTCTCATGGTAATTTCCCACAATTAATTATTACTGCCCTTTTAAAATTTTGGCTACCACTGAAGACCCACTGTTAAGAGGAACAATGCACATTGAATCTGTCGAGAGCTTAAATGTCCTAGCGTTGGTGTTGTATGGTAGTTAAGAGAGATGCATGTCAGCTCATCTCATCCTCGTCACTTGACCATGGTTCAAAATTTCGAAGTTCGTCGCCAAAAGCTCTTGAGTAGTTGAACAGTGCGACTTTAAAATTCACTCCCTCACTTTGCAATTTTTTACCCCCCGGAACAAAAATGTATCTTTTTTTTTTTTAAAAAAAAAATTGTATTTGGAAAAAGACAAAAAGTAGAAATTTTCATAATTACAAAATTCTACAACTATATTAAATGTTGAATTAAAATTGTGAGCATTTTTTGAAATGTTTGATACACAGGAAAAGTTTCATGCAATTATTTTTATAAATGAAGCAGCCTTTAAAAATTTCAGTATTTTTTAAAAATTCGTAAAAAAAGGTTTTCGGCATTTTATTTTTTAAATCACTAACTCTAAAAGATCATAAAATATGTAAAGTATCATTATTTTGTAAAAAGAAACATTAACATACCATGTTTTGGCGAAATAAATTATCTTTCCAATCACAAAATTGCTGGCAAAGTTATTAAATGCACAAATAAAATTTTGAGTATTTTTTAAAAAGTGCTCTACCGAACACGTCATGAACTTCGCTGAAATAAGAGTTAAAAGACCTTTAAAATAGAAGGAAGAGATATTCAAATTCACCAAATCTGGTGATATTCATTATTCATAAGCATCTTCTTTTCTAGTGTAACCTTCCCTCAAACATAAAGTGCACAGAGGAAAAGTTACTCATTTGGCACCAAACAGGTTTTCGCCGCCAAACCCCTGACTATTATAAAATTGCGTTATTTGTTTAAGTTTTAATGTGTTTAATTTTTTTAGGGCTTCATTTTTAAGTTAATGCCTTCAAACTTCATATATCGATTGCAAACTATGGTAATTTTTAAACAAAAAATGAAAAAAAATAATAAATAAAAAATACTACATTGTGTTAGATTAACTCTCGCAAAAAGGGTAAAAAATGGAGAAAACACAATTTTTTTTTAAAAACCGTAATTTTTAAGCAATTTTTTAGATTTTTGTACAGATTATGGATAACATTGTTCTACACACAGAAAAAAGGTTTTGTGAGAATATTTTTATAAATAACAAAATTATTATTTAATTAAAATTTGAGTATTTTTTAAAAAATTGTAAAAAAAAAAGTTTTCAACACTTTATTTTTTAAGTGACTGATTCTAAAAGAGAAAATCATGAACTTTTTTAGTGTAAAATATCAATTCATTAATGTGAAAGCAAATTCAAACAGAACCATTTAGAAATTATTTTCATAAAAACGTATAGATTAACTCATTTTAGAAAAAATCGTAAAAAATAGAAAATATCATTATTTTGTAAAATAAATTATACTGTATTGGGCAAAATATAAATGATCTTTTCGATTCTGTAAATATTTTTTGTCCGAGTCTCATAGAAAAAAAATTTAGAATATGTTTTAAAAATGTCGGGGGTAAAAAAAAATTATCACCTCTCAATTTTTCATTCTGGTTGGTGGAAGAAACAACACGAAGAAGTAAAACAAAGGTTTTTAATTAATATCTTTTTAACTAATTGCAATATTGGAACATAAATGGTAAAAACAGATTTCTCAGATCATTTTCCCGATCTTTTGGTACCTTAGGTGAGTTTCTGCGTCATGTGGTTCGTGAGAAAATAAATGTACATACAAAGCGACAGACATGCGTTCATTTACCTACGAATTTTAATAGTGTAGAAACATTTCAATTAATTAATATTCAACAAATTCAAAATTAACAGAAGTTCTGTCATAAAGGAGGAATAAATTAACAGATAAGACAATAGTCTTCTCTGTTAATTTATTCCTCCTTTATAATAGAATTATACTATAGCAAATTATATAATATGTAAACAAACTGCATGCTTTCAATAAAAAATTCAATACCGAGGCAAATAAAAATAAATGGAAAACTTCATTCCTTTAATTACAATATCTAATAAATGGGTAAAAATATTTTTTAAATCTTGTGAAATTTACGAATAAATTCTCTTAAATAGAAATTGACACATTACAATTTAAAAATGAAATGGAAAAGAGAGAAAGCCCTTTATCTTATATACATTTATTTCATTTAGTAATAAAATATCAAGATATTATAAAAATTCAAGACTTACTCTGTCTCTCAACTTTTCTCTAACAAATAATCTCAGAATTTTGAAAGGAGCTTTAAACCAGAGAGGTGCTGTTACAATCAAAACCTTTTTTAATCTTGCAGGATAACCACCCTAAAAATAGGTACAACAATTAAAAAAAAATCAAAATTAACATGCTTTAAAAAGTCAGTAGTTAGGAAATGTTTATAAAACACATGCATATAAAGGCACACACAACTGGACAGGAGTAGTAAAGTAACAAAAACAGATAAAAAATAATTCTATAAAAGTAGAAATTAATACACATTGTTACTTTATTCTTATAGAATTTATAAATTAGATTAATTTACATTCAAATTACAATATTTTCTAGCAAAATTTTTAATATTAAACTAGCTAGGGAAAAAAAATCCCCATTGAAAAGTATTTCAAATATGTTTAGTCTTACATACTTTTAGCAAAGTCAACATCTTCTGACTGAGTTCATAGTCAAAATTGGAGTATTTTGAATCATTCATGTTATAAATAAAGACAACACCACACCTTTGAGTTTGAAAGCTAAAAAAAACATAATGAGAGGAAAAATATACTTAAATAAACATCTTTTTATTAGGTAATTTTATAAGTGTGAACTAGATAATGTTTAAAAAAGTACATATAATATTATATTAGCATCTAAACTTACCTTTCTAGTGCCACATCTAACTGGTACACAACACCTTGTAGTGTGACATTATGAGAGCTTAAAAATGGGTTATGTTTTCCAGCACTAAATAGAGCTAATGCAGCACCTCCTGGATCTCTAGTAGGCTTTAAAAATTGTAAGCAAAATATTAATATTCAAAGCTTTTGATGTTGAATTGAGAATTATACATAAATAATTATACATAAATTTGTTTACCAAAATAGTAAATTTCCCTGTTTCAAGCTCAGTTTTTAAAGGGTCACAATTCGGATCAAATCGTATAAGTCCTTCTTTTCTTCGAATAATCTATAAAGAAAACACATACATTATTACTGATATTTAAAATAAAGGAATAAAAATTTAACATTACACAAATTCCTAATTAGGAAAAATGTTCTGTTTCACAAAAACTATGGTAGCTGTTTTCAACTTGCGGTTTTTATTGATTCAAAATGAAAATTACACTAACTTATATCCATGCTAAGAACTTTTTAGACTCCAAACAGCACAAAACAAAATAGAGTTTTGGTAGAGCAATGTAGCAAGAGGAAGGAGTGTGGGAAATTAGATACATTGTTTTTACTTAGATTTAATCTGAGTACTTTCAGCTGTTTAGCGGGCAGATAATATATTTTTAAGCCATGGTAGAAAATTTTTTTTTCTATAATATTTAAAATTTATTCTAAATGAAAACAATGGTAATAACATTTGTTTTAAGCAAAACTATTAAAAAGTCAACTGAGTTATTTCACTAAATATTGGCCACCCAGAAAAATGTTCTTCGTATGAACCAATTATTAAAATTTTCATTTTTATTCTTAGAATAAATTATATTTCAAAAACCTTCATTGTGCTAGCAATTAAACTACATTTCAGAAGAATTTAAACATTTATAAATTATTACATCATATAACCAAACAAATTCTACCTATAATGTACGTTGTATAACTTTAATAACTAATAATTGCACCAAAATTCTACAATAGGGAAGTTTCTCAACTATTAAACTGTAAAAATCAGGCATTTAGTAATTTAAAAAAAAAGGATGAACAACCTATTAGGATTATGCTTTCCACTGATATACATAAAAAAATCTACTAGCTATGATCTCAAGAAGGTCGAAGATCATTTAAATGCACTATTGATGACATTAATTTTGAGTGACTATTTACATTGAGACTATTTTACCTTTTTATTGAACAAAAAGAAAAAAAAAGAAAGAATTTGGTAATCCAATAATTGTGGGATAAAATGAAAGTATTTATTTTTACACATATTTACAAGACTGAATAAATATTTTTCAAAATCAATTGTATTCGTCTTTTTTCTTTTTAGCTATTCCTTTTTATTCCAATTGATATATCAATAATATATATTAAGAGTATTTCATTTTTTATAAATGCATGAAATATGCAAAAGAGCACATAATAGCTTTTTTGAGCACCTAAAATGCAGATAGATGTAACAGAAATTTCTAAGTACCAAAGTAGCCAAAAGAATCAATTGTATAAAAGTCTTCTCTTTACCCTTCTCTTGATATATTTTTAAAAAAAGTAAAAGGTTAATTCAAGGAAAACTATCAACAAAAAATACAATCAAAGTCCCTATTTTGCACAAGCTCCCTTTTGTTATTTATCATTACTCTTATTTTTAAAAGCCATTTTTTTTAAAGTTAATATTCCTTATTTCATAAATTCAGTCTAGAAGCATAGCATTGATTATTATGATAAGAGTAAAGTAATCTACCAGAAAAACAAATAGTAAAAAAAAAGTCAACATTCATTCTTACTTTTATCAAATTTCTATCTTTTCTTATAAGATCAAGCTATGGTAGAACTTAAAAATATATTCAACTGATTTTCAAAATGTCTTTTGAATTCATTTTTATACAATGGTAACCCCAAAGCATTTAATATTTTGGTTCAGAATTAAGCAAAATTTTTAGATGATATCTATTTTTTTTAAAAAAACTTCAACACTAAATAAAGAAATACAAAATACTTCATAAAGCATAATATTTTTAAACATACATTTACTAAGACATCCCTATGATCTACAAATTATATTTTATAATATAATTTGACCCATTACACATGCAATTTCACAAACTAATTTAAGAATATTCCCAACATATGAATAATGACCAATAACTGTTGTTGACCAATAACTGTCAATCAATGAATAAAAGCAGCAAATATTTCACAGTAAAAATTAGCTTAGTTATAACTAAAATATTTGCTATTAATTTCTAAATCAATTTTATGAAAATGCCCACAAAACATGAATGAAAATATTCCAAAAAATAGTTACCTCATGTGTTTCGTAAAGCTGCAATGCTCTATGTACATCAAACTTACGAGCCATCATAAACTTTACAGCTGTGCTCCATGATAAAGGTCCTATGTTTTGACCTCGACGCAATTCATTTACAACTGTTATAAATTGTTGAACAGCCTATAAAAAGTAGTTGAATAAATAAATTCTACTAAATCAATACACAAAATAAAAAATATTTATTTTACAGAATGATTCCAATTTCATTTGATTTGTGTAACTTATATCAATCAGAGATGCATAATAGATTAACGAAAATAAGCTGTGTCAATTAAATGATAAATCTGAGCTTATACATCATTCATTGCTGATGCACCTCTGTGTGGAATTTGTACTCTTTGCAATTTAATATAAAGCAGTCTCAATTCCTCAATGTTATAGTCTTCAGCTTAATTGGTGCCTTTGCTTATAGCCTACAAACCAAAAACTTTTAACTAGAACATCAGGTTATTCTGGTATTCTTTCATATCTTCTGAAACACCTGCCAAAGATATATATTTCATGAAATACATATATCTTTGGCATAATTCCATACAATGAAATAGCAAGTAAACAGAATAATACAATGCCTTACAAAACCACCAGAAGAAAACTGTTTAAGAAACTAACACATGAAAATGACATGACAAGCAGGAATTTTATAATTTAATTTATCCAATTCTAGATTACATAGATAGTTAAAAATGAGTATAAACTTTTCAAGTTGATAATACTAACAAAATGATATAGAAATGTGCTGCACATCCGGTATAGTAGTTAGTGATGCTGACTGCTGTGCTGTAGGGCCTGAGTTCAAATCCTGGAGAAGGCATAGTTATTTGTAAATGTATAGTACCCGAGAAGCATGGGAGCATTCTAATTATTCGTCGAGCTACAAGTCCTCACGAGAAGTTGGTGGAAGGGGAAGAGAGGTGGGAGGTCCCTGCCCATCCCCTAGGGTATTTCCCCTCAAAATTGGAGGTGGAGCTGAGCTGAATCATACTGTCACCTGTTTTGTGCTCAAAGCTGGGGACAAGCCCTTTGCCATGATGAATTTTGTGGGCCTCAATCTCACATCACTCGCTCCAGTGACATTAGCAATGACAAAAAGAATGTCCAGAAAAAGGGCTCAAATAATAAACATCAATTTAAAAAAAAATCAGAGATTTGTCAAGATTGATGTTTGATTTTTTTGTTTTTGTTGACAAAAGAAATGATGAAACAGTTTTATTATCTCAGCTAGTGCCGCAAATCTAAGAAATAAAGCTTTTAATGTCTCAAAATTTTTTGAATGTTCTAGTGGTTAGATAGAAATGCTGATGCGATGCAAGGCAAGTTAGCATTTCAGGAAATGTGTAACAATGATCACTCTATGCAGAAAAGCATACATTTTTAAAGTAAATCATAAAAGTTTGCATGTGTGACACACATATGATGAAATAGAAAACCAGACTATTGAATTTCTCCCAATACACAATAGGAATGAACATGGTTTACATTATTCTATTCTTTTTGGTTTTTGTAATTAAATTTCTACCAATATTTAGTGATGCACCCACAAAAATAAGCAAAATCAAACTAGCACCAAGAAAGTAAGTAAAACACAACTAAATGATGCAGTTAAACATACTATTAAACTGCTATTCAAATAATTGAAGATATATTTCACAGTCATACAATTTTATAATGCATGAATTTGATAGAAAATTCCTGAAATTGATGACTTGCTTATGAAGAGAGATGTTGAAAGATACTTATAGAAAAAAAAAATCTTTCCCATACTTACTTTTTTTAAATTATAAAGGCAAGTAATCCTTAATTATTCAGAAACCCTTTTCTAATATTTTATTTATATTAACACACATGAATGTTTAATATTCTTAAATATAAAAATTACATACAACTTCAATGAGAAATCAAAATATTTATTTAAAAAGTAATTCTAATTAATACATTTAAAATGACTAAAAGATCACACTTTCTAATAGGAAGAATTAAAAGTTTTGTCTTTAAAATTGAAACAAATAAATACTGCTTCCAAACCATTTATGTAGAATATATAAAAACAATTTTAAATACAATATTATGATTTCAAAACCCATAGTAAGAAATAAAGTTAAGATTGGATCCTAGCGTACATCTAATTATTCGAGACAAAGTGAAAATGTTGCCAGCTCGGAGAGTTAAATTTGCATCAAGTTGGCAACTCTTCTCCCAGAGGGAAAAATATAACCATATATCAGACAGCGAGTTTTGTATAATTTTTTATTCAATGATTAATAATACATTGTTCCTTTAGCATAAAGTTTTCTAACTATTACAACTGTAGAAGGTAATTTTTGTCAAATTTTAATTAAATTAGCCTTCCAATCAGAATACAAAATTGAAGTAAAGTGTTGAGTGAGATGCATAGAACTTTTTAGAATAAAGCCTAGATTTTTAATTTTTAGCTATTATTCTAAATAGCTAAAAATCATTTTTCATTATATTTATTAATTATTATTAACTTTTCTTTTATCACTGTGTAGTAATTACTTATACAACCAACTAACAATACTAGGCAAGTTCATTTTTCTGCTTTTCTTGTACTTATAATAAACTAATATTTTCATTATTAATGATATAGCTTTACAAGTAAAATTTCTTGTCTTCCCCCCCAAAAAATTATTATTCATTTCATTCTTTATCATTCGTGAAAATTAAGTTTATTTTTTTAGTTTCTTCTATCTTCATGCTCCTTTGAAGATAAGGAAATCTTTGACATTCATGACCCAGTTGTGGAGGATGGGGAAAGGCAGAATTCCCTGAGTAGAGAAATTTGACGAATTTTGAAAAATGTTTCACAATGTATAACAAGTTGCATTCAAAACATTCAATATTATAAAGCAATTCTGTTAGTATTTTTTTTTTGTTTTTGCTTTATTGAATGAAAAATGTACTAAAAAGATGCTCAATTTGTATAAAAAGTACACCTTTGATTGCTTTCAAGAATAAATGTTCAAAAATTATGGCAAAAAAGTTTTTGAATGAATGAAAGGATGCGATTGTTTGGTTTGAATGGCAATTTTTCAGAGAGCAAGAGTTCATATAATGTCTCCTGAGATAGAAATGAAAAGTGAAATCCTAGGAGAACCCACACCCTTGGCGGCAAACAAAAAAAAAGTGCCAAGCAAGAACAAGATAGCGCCAAGTGAAAACGACAATGGCAACAAGTGAATATAGCGGGATAAGGTGGATGTATAATGAAAATATGTGTAAACAATACAGAAATTAAAACATTTAAGATAATAAATTATAGTTTTAAAAAAACTAAAAAAAATGTTTTTATAGTGAATTGAACTAAAAAGTAAAAAAATAATTCTTAATATAAGAATAAAATGACTAACGAGAAAATTAATGTAATTGGGATTAAAGCATGGGGTGCTCTATATTAATTGTTATAATTTCTTACTAGTTCTATTCCAAAATGCTGAGTTAGTGTAAAAATGTAGTACAAAGCACACCCCATGCTTTTACAACAATGACATTAATTTTCTCATTGATCATTTTATTCTTATATTAAGAATTATTTTTTTTACTTTTTAGTTCAATTCACTATAAAAGTGAGTTTTTTAGTTTTTTTTTTTTTTTTAACTATAATTTATTTTTCATTTTTTAGTTCAATGTATAATAAAAGCCATTTTTTTTTAGATTAGATAAACTATCATTTATCCTTGAGTTTGATATTTGGGGCCAGAATTATGTGGCTGCTGGAATTAAGTCTTGCTCTTTAATGGATATTAATTAATGGATCTGACGGGTATTTATTCTCTCCGTTAACAGGGCCTCGGATTGCTATAATGTTAATTCGTATCATCACTTCTAAATGTATTGCTTTATAAAAATAAAAAATATTTAGCAATTAGAACATAAATTATTTTTATTCACATGCACAAGTCTTTTTTTTTTAATTTCCATTTTCAGAAAAACTGCACCCTACCTTTTTTCACATAAAAAACACATTTGTTTTTTTTTACTAACCAGAAGCCAATTTTACAGTTTTAGGGTCGCACCTTAATCTTTTAGTTGCTTAATATGGAATTAGTCACCAAATCTGAAAATGGTTTATGCAATTAGTTGCCAAATCTAGAAATGATATAATGAATTAATGATAATGACATAAATGATATATCGTTGAATCTCGTAAATCCTTAATTATTAAAATCCTGATCAGGACAATGAAACAAAATTACGAAATTACTGTATTGTCATGGGTCCTTGACAAGTGTGCAAAATTTCAAGTTAGTCTGACCTTTTAAAATGGGTAAAAATCAAGTTCAAAGATTCCATTAGATACAGGTGAAACTTATAAAAACGTGTTAAAAAATATAAAAGCAGCACTTAACTTTCTTACTGCTGATCTCAGAGTGCAGGGTACAGTGTAACAACAGATTTTAAAAAAGCCTTGAAGGTTTTATCGCTAAGCGAATGATTGTGTGAGCACCGCCATATATATTCTATGAGGTAATGGTCGAACATACCTTCGGTGTGGCTGGTACGATTTTGAAGAAAGCGTTTTATTGCTGACCATGTACCTTCAATAGAATTTGTGTGAGCACTGGTATAAGGATCCTTAAAATATATGTTATGATTAACCTACAAATGTTTAAAACCTTCATCTGACAAACATTTATACACTTCTCAACTGTCAGAAATATTCGTACTTCCAGGCAGGACCCATTCTTTAATCTCACACAGCAATTTTTCTTTTGTCTGTAGTTCAACCACTTAAAAAAAAACATTTATTTGTTCCTCTTTCTATACCTCCAAACACCCATTGTCCATTCACAGGCTTGCCTCTTCCATACTTCATTTTTCCAAACTTACTCTCGTCAATTTCAACAATAACATTTACTCTTTCAATTTTCACACTATCATACACAACCACATTTATACAAACCTCTCGACAAAACATAAACCAAATAACAACTTTATTTTTATTCAATTTCAATTCCTTCACAACATAATCATTCATACATCTTCCAAACCACATTTTAGTGTTACATGCAAAATATCATACATACTTAACTTACTATTGAAAAACCACGAATTCTTTCTTATACTTCTGAAAAAATCCTGCATATTCACACCATTTTCTTACATCTCCATTCAAATCCATCCAAAACAAAACTCTTTCGATCGTATAATCCCATTCGCTCATTACATTTAGGACATTCATAACTTGAAGCAATCAATCCTTCTTTCATACATCATTCAATCAATTTTCTCCTACCTTTCACATTCAACAGAGTAAAAAATCCAAAGGTATATTCACTCACACACGTAGCCATACTTCCAGCTCGGTGCCCAACAGCAAAACGAAATTCAAAATGGCTGCCGACAAAATACGAAAATTCCAGAAATACTTAGGTTCATCATATCTAGTGTATCAAAGTAGGGTTACCAAGATGGTGCAATTATCGACAACCAAAATAATTTGTGTCAAGGGTGTGGGCTCTCCTAGGACCAAACCAATTACTCTACCTAAAAAGCTTACTAATTAAATTGAAAAAATCCATCCTCTATGCAATGCTATTTCATACTTCAAACAATCTGATTTTGTCTAGCAGCTTCACATTTAGAAAATGTGCTAATGGTGTGATTTGGATAAAAGGATTAATTGGTTCGACTAGAACTTTTCAAGAATTAAAAAATATTGCTATCATTGTGTTTGTAATGAATGTGTGATAATATTGCAAGTGTTCATGTTGTCAACACCTTGGAAAAGACAATCTTGTTAAAGTGTAGAATAGGAGGCCTCTTGACAAAGTAAATTTTTGGTGAACTGAATCAGTCGCCAAACTACCTATATGGAGCGATAGGTGTTCGAAAGTAATGAGCCAAATTCATACTGGCATCTAGATAAACATTGCCAAATCCTAGGGGCCCCTATTCTACATATCTTATAAACTAAAATAAAGTAGCTCAGAAAATAACTTTTATTCAATTTTTGCATCTTGATAAAAATATAATTTTTCAAAACAAATTCTTTATACAAGGTATAACTGTAGTCATTAAAATGATCCGTTGAATCATAGCCATGATATTTAATTAGTTTTTTTAAAAAACAAATGTCTTGAATCATTTATAATATAATAAGTAAATTCATTATTTTTATTAATCAATAAATAAACGACAATGTATTATGAATTTTAACAAAAAGGGCGCCTCATTTCGGAAAAGCCGTCAGCGACAAACACGGAAAGTACAACATAAACACAAGAAAAATCCAGTAAATACATTTTTAGATGTGTAACATATTTGCTTTTATATCATGGGAATATACTCATTTTAGTAATTTTCTGATAATAAAAATGAATTTATAAAAGATTAATTTAAATGTAATCAAATACTTATACTTGACAAAAATAAACAATTTAGTCCACATGCTCTTTTAACACATCACGTAACAATGTTTATAACCTTTTATATTTAAATTTTCTGATAATAAAAATGAATTTACAAAAGATTAATTTAAATGGAATCAAATACTTATACTTGACAAAAATAAGCAATTTAGTTCACATGCTCTTTTAACACAACACGTAACAATGTTTAAAACCTTTTATATTTAACATAAACATAATCTTTCATTCAAATAGATAATTTTAACGTAAAAGTCCTATCACACTTCCATATATTCATCAAAATCTTACGTCAAAAATTCTAGAAAATGGACACACATACCAGTTCTTCATCGGTAGTTAAAGAGGTAGCCATAGCTGAAGCAATAATAATCATAATTTACAAAGGCGCCATGGCGTTTTAATGATTTTAGGCTTTTCTTGAAATCCAAAATAACAAACACTTAATAGAAAAGAGAAAATAAAATTTCTCTTCCATTTATACATAAATCATAACAAATAATCCATAGTTTATCACCAGTGTTACATACCGTTGCCAATATATTTTGTGCAACTTAAGATCATCAAAAAAAAAAAAAAAAACTACTATAGATTGGCTTATATTGTAGAAAAGTTGAGACTTTCCGAGATCAGTTTAAAAGAACAAAAAATTGGGAAACACATTAATTATCATAAAGACAATGTTTCAGTTCTTATTCACTGATTCAGAAAACAGAAATCGAAAACAATGCTTAGGGAATCATATACCTTAAGACTAATGAATCGAATGAGATCATACTCTATCCCAACAAATTTTAAGTTCTTGAAAATTACCATAATTCTTACTACAGTAGAACCTGTTTTCGTGCGGTATTTTTTTATGCCCTTTGGTTTGTGCGATTTTATTTTTGTGTGATTTTTTATGTGCGATCCTTTTTTTATGCGGTGTATGAATTTCAATGACTTTGGCACTAGTGTAATGTTTTCTATCTATTTACCAGTGGTGTAACGGAGAATGTTAGAACCCCCCCATTCCTGAAAGGAAAGCCAGGTTTTACCTTTAATATTTTATAAATTGGGTAAATACGTATTTAGCGTTAGTCAGGGCTTGGGAACATAGAGTCCAGCCCCCCTCTCCGTGATGCGGGGGTGCACATTTCGCCACTGAAATGTAGACACTTCAAGACACTCTGTTCATTTGTTATAAATAGTCTCCCGACAATGCGCATTCAGTTGCTTTCTCTCAACGTTCCAACAGCCCGCGCTTCATTGAAGACGAAACTTTCAATGACACTGACATTATCAATAATTTCATGGATTATGAAGATGGACAAGAAGAACCGATTTCTTTGAGAGTGGATAAAAAATATACAGGGATCCAGCTTTCCAACAAATTAGAAAAGCATTTTCTTAAAATAGATACCAATTAAGAAAGTAGTATAAAATTTCAAAAAGAGCTTCAATCATGTATATCTGGCTATCGTGTCATTTACAAGCAACTGACCGCCCGACCTTCGACCTAATACTTATCTCTTACTTTATGTTGCTAAAAAATAAATCAATTGAAATTGTAACTTCAAGTGACGAAAGCGGTTTTGAATTTATTCATTACAGGGCTTTAGATTACGATGAGTAGCAATGAATTATGTATGTGCATTTTGAAAACTTATCCGTGTATACACTGAGAAACAACAGTCGAACCTCTATATAACGAAGTCACTAAATCCCGGAAAAAGTTCGTTATATGGAAAATTCGTTATATAGAGGCTCATCTTTTAATATACTTTATAAACCCCATAAAACAAATTTTAAATTCATAAACACTATATATATTTAAAAAAAAGTAATTATTTACGCCATTTTTTAAATTAATATATGTTTATTTTATGTATCTTACGCATAACCCCCCCCGAAAAATTGGGGGGGAGAATGTTGAAGAATTCACTGTATTTCAATTTTATACTAAAATTAACGAAATTTATAATTTATAATTTAAATCATGCAAGTAATATTAAACATACATTATTTTATAGTTAGAACACAGGACCTGAGGGTGAAAGAGGATATCGAAGATTTTTTAGTGAACTGGGCAAGAGGGGCTAAAGCAGTGGCGTAGCTACCGCCGTATCAGCCGTATTAAAGATAAGGGGCCCCCAAGCTACAGGGGCCCCTACACGTGTAACTACAGAACCACTAAAAGGATTTTCCTTTCTAAAAAAAGGCTCTGAAGGAGTTTTGATACAGGGCCCCCTCTGAACCAGCTACACCAGTGAGTTAAAGGATGCACTTCTTGGATGAAACGTCCAGAACTCTATTGCTCTCTGTGAGTTAGGACCTAATAAAAACCAGTTTAAAATTTTTCTTCATCATAAAAAGTGTTAAAGAGAGAATAACTTGAAATTTTTCAGAAATATTTTTTAAAAAAAAGAGAGAACAAAAATTGAATCAAAAATGAAAAAGTTCCTTATATAGAAAATACACTTCGATATAGAGAGGTTATTTAACGAAAATCGTGAAATGTTCAAGGTTCCAAGAAGAAGTTCGCTGTATAGAAAAATTCGCAATATAGAGGTTCGACTGAATATGTTTTTAAAATGTTTCCATGCATAATATTTAATTATTTATTTTGTTATGGAAGTATTCTTACATAAATTTCGTAAATAATTGGCACATTTTATAAATACGACTTTTTTTTAAGCGGTCCCTATCCGGGGCATTAAAAAAGTTTTTTGTAGTATTTCCACGAATTAGTTTGTTATATGTAAGAATTTATGAAATTTTTGAATATTTTTTGCGCGTTTATTTTTATGCGGTCTCTATCTACCGAACACCGAAGATGTAATGTTTGAATTTTTTCGAAAAAAAAAATAGATTTAAAGTGTTTAGTAGACCAAGAAGGCTTTAAAAAAATATTGACAACTATAAACTGTAAAAGTCCAGGATTTATGCATACTAGCAGCATTCATGCTTATAATAACTAAAAAGAATCTGCACTATTAAAATCCAAAGGTAAACAAACGTATCTATCTATCTATCTATTTATGAGCGTCTATTTTCTCACGAACGCAGAAACTCTCCAAAGGTACCAAAAGAATGGGAATAATCCGAGGAAGCCGTTTTGATCATTTATATTCCGATATTGCAATTAGTTAAAAAGATATTAATTAAAAACATGAAAACGCATGATTAATTTAACCATTTATCCCATTGTTGTAAACATCTATTGTTGTGAATATCTCATTGTGGTCATAGTTTTGCTCTGTCAAACTGTATTACTGTTGTTCTGAGTGAAGATTAAAAAATTTGCGTATAAAAATTACAGATTTTAAAAAAGTTTTTGGGTTTTCGTTTAATAGATTTTTATCGAGGATTTATTTTGGCAGTATTTAACACTCAAACATTCAGATATAAACAATCGTTTCAATAGCTAAAGGTAAGATGTTTTTAATTCATTATTTACCAATAAATTGATTTAAATAATTATTCCATTTTAAAAAACTAAAGCAGTATTGTTCTCCAATATTCATTATTAAATTAAATATTCAATACTAAATGATATATTGTTTTTGCGGAGAAAACTAGATTAGATTTTAGAGACATTTTTAAGCTAACAGCATATAACGATTGATTGATAAATGAATGTTTAAAACTAAATATTATTATTTTAGATTCTAAGAAGGTAATTATTGCTAAAAAGTAATGAATATACTTATAGTTTTTTTAAATATATTATATTAGAAACGTTTTCCTTTCGCTTTAAATAAATATTTTGTATTAACTAAAGCAAAATTGTTTTTTGTAAATCATTATTCGAAAATAGAAATTTGAAAATCTTATCGATAGGAAAAAGGAGTTGAAAACAGAATTACACTCGAAAAGGCCTATGCATTGCCAGCTAAACGGAGGAAAAAGAAACTTGTATGATAAGAAAAAGGAGTGGAAATAATTTCGTAAAAAAATGTTTTTTCGTAAAGAAAAATACAGAGCTAACCTAACACATCACCCCCTTGCAAATACATACTCACAGAAGCGTTGGCATCGGGAGGGAAAGGAGAAATTTCCACGGGAAAAAAATTTGCACTCGGAAAAAGCCCGTGAAACGCTAAGCTAAACGGAAGGGAAACAAATCTTTCCGATGAAGCAAAAAAGTGGAAGGAATTTCAAAAACGGGAATTTTAATGATATTAATATAGAAATCTCTGCTCACATCAGGAAGTGTTGACACCAAGAAGTGCAGGGGAATTTTCCATGGGCAAAATGTAATTCACTCGAAATAGCCCGTGCAACGCCGAGTCATGCGTTGCTTAAAATTTTTTTAAGGAAATTGGTACATTTTCTACATTACCTAACACTGCCAAGTTAAGTTGAAACGGAATATTGTAAGACTTCTTAAAAAAATTCATGGAACTTTGTAATTTTAAAAGCTTTTGTTTCTCTGTTTTTTTACAAACATAAAACTATTTTTAACAACGACAACAACAACAATGACAACAACAACAACAAAAAAACATTTTCAGTTTCGGGGATCCGTAGAAAAGCAATGAAAAGAATAGCTAAATGCCAATAATAACTAATTGTGATAAAGCTACCACAGAACTCACGAGTGCTTAAAGTAACTATGAAATATTTTTATTAGTTAGTATTATTTTCTTTTTGAATATCTTTTTATGCAGTGAACGTAAATAAATTTCTAGGCTTCCCGACCCCTATAGATTTTTTTATATAATTAAATATTTTTAATCGAATAATAAAACATCCAGAAATAAGCTGTCGAATCAACACGTTAAGAAATTTTCAATTCATTATTTAACAAAAATTAATATAAACTAATAATTTTTAAAAAACTAAAGCAGTGATGTTTTTTATAATTCATTACTTAATTAATTATTCAATACTAAAATCTCATATTATCTGTTCTCATATGGATAAAACTAGATTAGTTTTGTAAATTTAAATCGATAATAGAAATTTGAAGAAAGATTTCTCTCTGGGAAAAAAAGTTTTATACTCGAAAATGCCCGAGCAACGCCGGGCTAAGCTGAGGAAAAAGAAACTTGTCAGTCAAGGAAGAAAAACTGAAGATATTTCAGAAAGGGGAGTTTTAATGACAGATAAACATAAAAATCACACACACATTGGGCATAGACAGACAACCAGAAGTGCTGGCATTCAGAAGGAAAGGAGAAATTTCCATGGGGAAGGAAGCTATACTCTTGAAAAAAAGCCCGTGCAACGCCGAACTAAGCGGAATGTAAATAAACCCGTCCGACGGGGCAAAGAAATAGAAGAAATTTCTAAAAAGAGAGTTTTAAGGACAAAATATACACAGAAAACCAAGAAATACTGAATACGAGACGGCAAGAGGTAATTTCCATGGCCTAAAAGTTATACGCTCGAAAAAGCCCGTGCATCGCCGAGCCATGCAGCTAGTCTACACTATTAAAATTCGTAGGTAAACAAACGTATCTATCTGTCTATCTTTATGTGTCTATCCTATCACGAACCGCACCACACAGAAACCCGTCAAAGGTACTAGAAGATTGGGAATGATCAGAGGAAGCCGTTTTGACCATTTATATTTCAATTAGTTAAAAAGATATTAATTTAAAACGTTAAAAAATTGGTTTTTTAGCGGCAACTTTGTCTGCATTGTGGTAAGAATGCTTTTGTTACAACAATGACAAAAGTTGGCGTCAAAAATTGGTTTTCAGCCAAACTGGAATTTCTTGACGTTGCTCTATTGACTGTATAAATTAACTTTGTTCAAAAAATAAATGTTTTCAACTTGTGATTAAATATTTTATTAGAATACCAATTTTAGATTTTTTTACAAATTTTTATGGAATTTCTTGGATTTAAATTCCCCCAAAAGAAAGTTACAACTAGTCTTCAAGTATTATATTGGTGTATTGTATATCTTTTTCAACGCTGGCAAGTTAGACTGAAATGAAATATTGTAAAACTTCTTTGAAAAATTAATAGAATTTCAGAATTTTGAAAATTTTCTATTTTTCTGCGTTTTTGCACATAAAATATTTTTTAAAAAAGGCACTTTTCCATTTCAAGGAGCCATAAAAATGAAACGAAAACAATTCCTAAAATCACCAAAATGCCAGTAATGATTAATTGTGATAATCCTACTACAGAATTGACCAGTTTGAGGCTTAAAGCGCAATTAGAGTGAAAAACTTTAAGAATATAAGAAAATGCTGAAATGTTTTCATCAGATAGCATTATTTACATTTTGAATCTTTCTTTATACAGTGAATGCAAACAAAAATGTCTAGGTTTTCTCTCTCATACTTTTTATTTATAGTTACATATTTTTAATGGAATAATCAAACATGCACAGAAATAAGTAGTCGTTTCAATAGTTAATGGTAAGATTTTTCCTCTTTCAATATTTAATAAAAATAGAGATGTAATAAATATTTTTTAAAAAAAGACGAAATCAGTATTGTTTTTTATTATTTATTACAAAATTAATTATTTAATAATAAAATCGTACATTGCCTTTTTTCTTGGATAAACTACATTCGTTTTGTAAAATAGAAATCGAAAACGGAAATTTAAAAAGTAAGATCTTATCTCTGGCGAAAATGAGACTGAAAAAGAGTTTTATGCACGAAAAAGCCCGTGTAACGCCAGGCTAAGCTGAAGGAAAAGAAACTTGTCTTCAAAGGAAAAGAAATTTAAGACATTTCGCAAAAGATAATTTTAATGACATAAGTATAGAAATCACACACATCGCGCTTACACCGTCACCCAGAAGTGCTGGCATCGCGAGGGAAACAGGAAATATCCATTAGGATAAACTTATACTCTTGGAAAAAGCCCGTGCAACGCCAGGTTAATCGGAGGGGAAACATACCATCCAACGGGGGGAAGAGGTGGAAGATATTTCGAAAAAGAGAATTTCAATGACATTGATACAGAAATCACACACAAACCAGGAAGTAATGACATTGAGAAGGAAAGAGGAAATTTCCATTGGCAAAAAGTTTTGCACTCGATAAAGCACGTGCAACGCCGGGTCCTGCAGTTGGCGTCGAGTTGGCATCGAAAGTTGGCGTCGAAAACTGATTTTCAGCCAGGCTGAAATTTTATAACGCAATTCATTCAGTGATTAAAAAATAAATGCTTTAAACATGAGATTAACATGAAACATATTATTAAATATCACAATTTCTACAACGTATGACATTTTATACAAATATCTATGGATTTCCTTTAATTTTTTTGATACATTGTTAAGCTAACGGTATTTAATGATTGATCGGTAAATTGAAATTTGAAATCCATTTCATTATATTTGAGATTTTAAGAATTTAATTATTGTTAAAAATGAGGAAAATACTTAGTTTACTGTAAAATATTATGACAAAGATGTTTTCTTTTTATTGTTTTGAAATAATGTTTTCATTAACTAAAGCAATATTACTTTTGTAAATTATTGATCGAAAATAGAAACGTGAAGTAAGATCTCACGAAAAGGGAGAAAATGTTACCCTGGCGAAAAGTATTTTATACTCAAAAAAGTACATCGCCGAGCTAAACAGAGGGAAAAGAAGCATGTCTGGCGTGAGTGAGTGTATGGGTTTATGGCGCAAGAGCCAAATCTGGCTAAGCTGCACCAAACAAGGTGAGACCCCTGAGGGGAAAAACTATCCCCAAAGCAAACAAATGTCTAAAGAAAAAAAAAAGGGGGGGAGAAGGGAAAAAAGATTACTGGGGTACCTCGGGAGACAAAGGCATGTCTGGCAAGGAAAAGAAGTGGAAGAAATTACGAAAAAGTGAATCTTGATGGCAATAGAAATCCCTCATCTCCCACGCAAAAAAATCATGGGATCGTGAGGGAAAAGGGAAATTTCGAAGAGGATAAAGTTATACTCTCTGTAAAAGTCCATGCAACACCGGGCTATGCGGAGAGGATACAGACCCATCCGACCGGACAAAGAGGTGGAAGTAATTTAGAAAAAAGTGAAATTTAATGACATTGATATAGAAATCACACATACACCAGGAAGTGCTGACACCGAGTGGAGAGCAGGAAACTTTCATTGATAAAAAGTTACACTTGAAAAAGCCCGTGCAACGCCGGGCCATGGGCCAAACGGAGAGGATACCGACACGTCCGACGGGACAAGGAGTTGGAAGAAACTTCAAAAAAGAAAATTTTAATGACATTGATATAGAAATCGTGCACACACCAGGAAGTGCTGACACTGAGAGGGACAGGGAAATCTTCCAAGAGAGAGAGGCATAAAGCAATACACTTGAAGAAGCCCGTGCAACACCGGGTCATGCTTATAGAGCATGTGCGTAAAAGCAGCTTGCGGAAAGTACGTAAGCAGATAAAAGATTTTTCTGTCAGATAAAAGTTTTCTTTTGAAATGTTTTTTTCTTTTTATAATGAGTGTAAATTATGAATTTTTCAGCAATTTTTCAAATCCAATTATTAGTTTGAATTTTAAGAAAGTATTCAATGTTTCCTGTATAAAATAATTAATACGATCATAAGTGCTTTAATATACATCGCAACTGATAATTTTCTTTTAGAGAAATAATTTAATGAAAAACCTAAAAATATATAGGGAAATGCTGCCATGTTTTTATTAAATAGTACTATTTTCTTTTTAAATCTTTTTTTTATACCAGGAATGTAAACAAATTTTTAGGCTTTTAGCCATAGTTCTTTTTTCATAGTTACATATATTTAATCGAATAATTAAACATCCAGATAAAAGCAGTCGTTTCATAGCTAACGGTAGACACTTTTTTTTCATTATTTAATGAAAATGGATATAAATTAATATATTTTTTAAAAATTAAAGCTGCATTGTTTTTTATTATTTATTACTAAATTATTTATTCAATAATAAATTCGTACATTGTTTTCTTGAAAACAAAATTGGATTAGCTTTGTAAATTTTTAATCGAAAATAGAAATTTGAAATAAAAGATATTATCTCTCGAGGAAAAAAATTTTTATATTTGAAAAAGCCCGTACAACGCTGGGTTGAACGGAGGGCGAAGAAAACTGTCTATCAAAGAGAAGAAATTTCAGAAAAATTGGTTTAAATGACATAAATATAGAAATCACTCTCTCATACACACACAGAAGTGATGGGGTACAGAAAAAAAGGGAAAATTTCCATGTGGGTAAAGTTTTACCGCGAAAAAAGCCCATGCAACACCGGGCTAAGTAGGGAGGAAACAGACCCGTCCGATGGAACAAAGGCTAGGTAAAAACTTCGGAAAGGAGAATTTTAATGGCATTGATATAGAAATTACACATAAACACCAGGAAGTTCTGACATTGAGAGGGAAAGCTAAGGAATAAAGCTATACACTTGAAGAAGCCCGTGCAATGCCGGGCCATGCAGCTAGTCTAAACTATTAAAATTCTACAATTAAATTTCTACAATTTTTCACATTTTTACAAATTTCTATGGATTTTCTTGAATTTAAATTTAAAAAAAAGTTACAATTCTTTTTCAAGTAGATTGGTACATTATGTATCTTTCTCATATCTGCCATAAGAATTTTTATCCTTAATTATTTAATAAAGATGGAAATAAATTAACATAAAAAACGAAATCAAAATATTGTTATTTTTATTCATTAAAAAATTAATTATTTTATAATAAAATCGTACATTGTCTTTTTTCTTGTGGATAAAACTAGATTAGTTTTGCAAATTAGAAATCGAAAATAGAAATTTAAAGAAAGATCTTATCACTGGCGAAAATAAGATTGAAAAAGAGTTTTATACACGAAAAAGTCCAAGCTTAGTTAAGCTAACGGAAAAGAAACTCGTCTGCAAAGGAAAAGAAATTGAAGGCATTTCGTAAAAGATATTTTTACTGACATAAGTGTAGCAATCACACACATCGCGCGTACATCCTCACCCAGAAGTGCTGGCATCAAAAGGGAAAATGGAAATATCCATTAGGATAAAGTTATACTTTCGGAAAAAGCACGTGCAACGCCGGTCTTAGCGGAGGAAAAACTACTTGCAACAGGTACGGCTCTAGTAATTTCTCCCCGGACAAAAATGGAAAATGCCACCCCCTCTCCAAAGCAAAAAAAAAAAATATAATTTAAAAAGAAAACTTGTTCATATAGATACATACCTATAGGGGAGACCGGGGCAAGATGACTATGTTAAGAGTTTTCGTTGTTTGTTAATTTATTTTTAAGTATAAAAAAAATTATTTTTACATGAAGTGTTAGAGTAGTCCTTTGTAGTATTAAATACATTACCGTTTAATTTTTCAAATAAAAAAATAAAAAGTATAATTTTATTTTTTGAGAACCTTAACAAATTGTCATCTTGCCCCAGTACTGGGGCAAGATGACGACACTGAGAAAGGTTGAACAGATTTTATCTTTTGAATATGTTACATGGTTTAACAAAGGACAAATGTGTTTTTACATCTTACAAAGTATCAAACTAAGCATAATACATTGTAACGTAATGTTGAAGTGTTTAGTTGTGCAGCTAACAATAGTCACAAATAAAAATGTCATTTTCATAATTGGTACTTTCCTCATGCCACCACTCTTGGCATTTACAGCACTGGGGATCCATTCTTCTGTTGTAAGGTCATAATATTCCTCTGCACAAGCAGGACATCTTATAACACCATCCTTTGAAGTTGATGCAACTGGACTGATTGGCCTGGATTTTATAGACTTAGGCCTACAGAAACTTGGTTTGAGTTTTTTTACTCCCTTTTTAGCTTCAAGGGCTTTTCTTCTTTGTGTTTTTAAAATTTCCTGTTCTTCCTTCTGCTTTTCCCTTTGTTCTAACATTTCTTTGACGAGTGTGCTTGTAAGAACGCTTAAGCTCACTTTTTTGTTTTTCTTTTTTTCCCCCTCACATTGTATTGCTTTAGGCAATGGTTTGAAATAAAAAAAACACTAACAGGCTTCTTAAGTGTATCGTAATCAGCATTTTACATAAGTTCTGTTTCTTCCGGAGGATTTATATGTTTGTTTTCTATTACCAGGGTCTAAGGCAGGGCCGATCCTAGCAGGTGTGCAGCGCGTGCACCGCACGAGGGCGGCCAAAACAAGGGGCGGCCGCATAAAGTTCTATCAATCAAGCAAAATTTTGTGGAATTTCTCAAAATAAATCTTATGATAAGTTCAATAAGTATGCTGAATTTTAAATAGTTATTGAAAAATCAAAATAAGTCTCGATTTTCCGATAATATAACATAGTTTAAGAAAAACAGAATGTTAATGCACAGTGTGTTGGCTCACACAAATTATCCATTAATGTCTTCTTTTTACGTCCATCCTTCATTTGATAGCTAAGTTTGTGACAGAGTTGGCTATACCGCAATAAAATTTTTTTTTATTATTATTATTACCAGCGACACTGGCAACGCACTGGGGACTGATATTTAACAAAAGCGTCTCAAAATTGACTTTTGCGAAAGCTGCTTTACGAAAATATTTCATATGGTTAATATTACCCAAGATATAGGAGTGTTTAAATTCAATATGCATTTGGGAAAAATAAAAGTTTTCATTTTAATAATAGCCTTACAATTTAGAAAAAACAAAATAGAGGAAAGAAGTGATTGTTTTACTTATGGTTTTACAACGCTCATTAACAGCACCCATTTTCCTTTTTAGTAAAAATGTCATACTTCCAATAAAAGGAAGTTTCTTGTAATTTTATTTAGTATAAAAATATTTGATAAAAAATCTTCCAGCTCTCATTTTGATTAAATAATTTTCATTACAAAGCCTGTTTGAAAAACACTTCAATATTCACATAGTATTGTTAATGTTAGCGAAGTTTACCGAAGTTCTAAATCTAATTTTATTTTCTAGGTACTTCAGAACTATATTTTAAAAAAAATGTGGGGCGTTATACGTTTTTTTTAAAAGAATCCCAAAATGTAACAAGATGCTATGTAATTAAATCGGCGAATCAAAAAATTCACAATATAGCACTAAAAACAATAATAAAAGAAAACATATTAAAAGCTAATCATGATCTACAGTACAATATGTTTAACGCGAAAACGCTTAAAGCAAAATATCGGATAACACGAAATAATAAAATGGTCCTGACAAGCTGCTATGTATTTTCATGCATTTTTTTCCATCTTAGCACGAAAAGATTTCCTTTATGGGAATGAACAAAATAAGGAAAATACCAGAAATTTCAGAAGGGTGTGAAATGAAAGAGATGGTTTCTCCCTCTCACATTAGTTTTCTGTATTATTGGATTGTCCTATTATATCAACGGAAGAATTCGTTGCAGTAAATGATGATAATGTGTGTGCAGCCCCAATCATGACAGTCAAAGACATTTAGGAGTGTGTTCAAAGTTCAAAAAGTATCATTGATACAGATTCCGACGATGAAATGCCTCTCCTGTTCTCAAGTCATCCGAAATGAGGAACATCATGAAAAAAGTATGAGCATTTACTTATTCAATTCACCAATGAAATGTGCGTCTAACAAAATAAACGACATCACACCATTTCTGGATAATTTGATAGTAAAAGAGACAATGCAAAAAAGTTATATCAGATTATTTTCCAAAAACTCAATAAATGTTTCGTTTTACAAAAAACTTGACAGTTTTGTATTAAATTTCATTAAGTTCTTGTGAATGTTTTTTCCCCATTGATTTTAATTAAATACATGCATATATGCATATCTATGTAAATAAGTGTACTTTACTAAGCCTAGTTTTGTTGAATATACGTTTTTTTTTTTGCAATATCCTTTAACACGAAAAAATATTTCAGTACCCTCAGTTTTGTGTTAAACGATTTTCACTGTACATATATCTACCCGCTTTTATGTATACCCCATCTCCCAAACTTTCAACCCAATATTTAATTATAATTTTCATCGCCCCCCTTCCCCCATCCAATAACAATGTATTGAATTCAATTATACTATACTTATACATTAAAACTGCAATGCAACTTAAACCTCTCTTAAGTGTCATTGGCATTTAAAAAAGTCTCGCTCAGCCAAAGCGTGAACTGCCCCGAAATTATAAATACGTCTTTCCAAAGTATGATCTTTTCTATGCACTGCTATCCATAAAATTATTCTAAAGGCTTTGGAATTTTCTTTGAGAAATATTATTTTACAGGTGTTAGGTGTGCAAAACACTGCACTAGCGAGTATAAAATAATTTTTTGGGACCCTGGATAATAAGCAATAGAATACTTATAATCTAGGTAGTACATATAAAGAAAAAATATTTTAAAATCTTTTATTATATATATTACAATAAAAACAGCAGGAAATTACTGAAAAAAGAGGCTGTCCGGCGCCGAATTTATGTTTTAAATTTCCTCGTGGGATTCTCTTTGGAAAACACGATTTTAGGAACTCTAGAATTTATATAAACTCCATAGATAACATGAATCTATTTTATATACATACATATTCCCTTTTTCTTTTCGAATTTTTATTTTGATTTGTGGAGAGCCCTTGGGTATGCTTGGTGGAACCCCAGGACTGCGTCGAACGCAGTTTGAAGATTGATGTAGAGGTCTTATTGGTGTCCTGCACTGGGGGATGAGGTATGGGAGGTCAACCACCAATGTTTTGAGAAACAGAGGAAACAAAAGCATTTTTGCACCCCTTTTTTATAGAAATAAATGATGCATGAAGTTGAACACACTATAGATCTTATAAGCAAACCTCAGAGATCTTGTCATTTTCAAAGCATTTGCCTAAACATTTGCATACATTAACGCATCTTTCCCACGATCACCATACGTAAACAAAACGAGTGCATTTACTTCTAATTAAAAAAAGAAAATCTGTGAAAAGGTTTGTCTCTTGTGGCTATCTTTTTTTTTCGAAATAGTTCAGCAGTCAGGAATTTGTAGTCACAATAAACGTTTTTTTAACTTCACACCGTTGAACCATGACGATTTTGCGCAAACAACAATTCCACGAAATCAGGGGTGACCAACCTTTTTGAGAAGAGTGTCACTACATGGCAAAAACTAGTTTTGCTTGCCACTCTTTCAATTTAAAAATAATATAATAAATATAAAGTACAAACCTAGGTTATATTATTAATAAACTTTATGCAGGTTCATTTAGTTAGGTTAGGTATAAATAAAAATGAGTTAACTCGGAACATTTGATTCTAAATACTTATTAAGCAATCAGTACTTATTTAATACGACTTTTGAATTTGTGGTGTTTTTTTACCAACTAAACTTTACTACAGTACTAGTTCTCTCTCTTGAAGATGCTAATAAAATTGTCTTTTTAAATGCATATCAGTTAATTTTTAGTAAGATTGATTTTATTGTGTTCACATAGCAGAAAACATTTGTTTAGAAACATGTTGATACAAACCTACAGCCATATTTGGCAGCTAAATCGTGTAAATTTGAGAGATTGTTTTGTACAAATTTTCAAAATTCGAAATAATGCGGATCATTTGCAGTTGAAATCAGTTCCTTATGTTTGCTTTTCAGCGTAGTATGGTGCTGTAGGTCAGTGGTATACGGACCGGTACTGGTCCGCGGATCAAATACTACTGGTCCGCACAGGTAACATTAAATTATTTCCATTTTATTTACAGTGGTGTATTTTTCTTGGGTTTGGGCTACTTTTTATGAAAATAACTTTATATTCATTTTTGGTGAAGCTATATTTTATTCTGAAGACACGTTTAAATACAATTAAAATAAAATTATTAAATATAAAATAAATAAACAATCAACGTCCTCTCCTCAGCGGGCCGCAGTTAAAATTATCCAACGTTGACCGGTCCGCAGCGATAAAAAGGTTAGGGAACACTGCTGTATGTCAATAATTTCGATTGAGATTTCGGGTGAGTAACAACTAACGTCTTGCAGAGAAATTGAAAACGGGTCGGTGAAAAGATTAGCATTTATCATCTTGAAAATCATCAAACACAGAACTGAATGAGTCATACGCTGTCAGCTTCATTGGTGAAATTCCTGTTCTTTTTTTATAAGGTACAAGAGGTATGTAATTACTTTTTTGAGTCTCCTTGACAATGGTATTTACCAAAAAAACACGTGAAATGTCTAACTTTAAAACCGTTAAGGGAAACAAGGATTGAAGTTCGTATCAATGCTATTAGACCTCTTAAACAAGACCTAAAAATATTATTACCGCATTAAATGCCTTAATTGAAGATACCATTGGACACAGGGAGAAAAATGTAACATTTAAATTTTTTATTCAATTTTAATTTGGCATGATTTATTATCATGAATTCAAGTATTGAAAAAAAATGATTCGAAATCCTAAATTAAACATCGTAGAATGCATTGAGGGCTTAGAAAATCGTAAAAATATTTAGTTTCCCAAAGATCGAATGATAACTTTAAGGTATCTGTCGATTCAGCAACAACACTTGCTACAGATTTAGGTATTGTTCCTGAATTTCTTATCTCGAAGCTCAGGAAAAAGGTCTATATATTTGTTTATGAGGGGAGTGATAAACCTGCTTCAAATTCCTTCCAGCAATTCGCGATCTCTTCAGCAAATGGACGATTTACCTTATTATCTGAGTGCTATTCGATATTCTGCTTTCTGTATGAGTTTCAAAACATTTCTGATGATGATCTCATGAAAACCTTAAATGGACTTGAATATTAAGTTGGAGGTACAGGAGGAAGGAAGTATTGTGAAAGATATAGACGGCATACAACCCTTTAATGAAATGACTTCATTCGAAGATATTTTTCCCAGGTAAAAACAGCCAATTGAGGTATTAGAAATTATAGTCAAGAATGATCTTCAAATTTTGCTCAAGCAATACAATTTTTTTAACCTTCTTTAGCTTCAGGGGAAAAAGTTTCAGTATATGAAAAATTATTGAAAATTACTCAAGAAATAATATGACACAAGAAAGGCTTTCAGATTTAGCCATCATCTCTATTGAATCCAAAATCACAAAAAAAAAAAAAAGGATTTTAATGAAATTATTTATAAACTTGGTTCTCAGAAAGCCTGAAAAGTTATTTTATAGTTAATTATTAGATAGTCTTTTTGTAGGACTTTTTTATATATTTTTCGTTTCACGAGGTTTATGCTTTAGTACTTTTTTTATTGGATTGTATTTTCTGAATAAGTACAGTTATTTTGTATTTCTAATTATAAAATGTCTATTTTTATTTTAAAGGTAGTATTTTTTTGTTTATTGTTTAATTAAGTATTTTGTCGTTATTGTGACATAGTATTAGCTGGTAAAAAAAAAGGAGTTCTGTACTTAGAATTGTATTTACATTTTATTAATGTTTTACTTTTTACTTTAATATAGGTAGATGAATTTATAGCGTCAACGTTAAGTATTAGTCAAAATCTTCTAGAGGGGTGGCACATTAGGTCTTTGCACGCGGGCGGCCGACACCCTAGGATCAGTCCTGGTCTGAGGATTAGCACTATTATTCTCAATTTCATCGCCAACAACATCATGGTCAGTAGCTTTTGAAGCAGCAAAGTCATGTTCAATAAACACAAGAGGATTATGAGTCTCAATCCCACGTTTTTAAAATCCTTTAACGGCATTTCCAACTGTAGCTTCTCTGAAGTAAGTGGTACTCGAACGCTCACCAATATTTTTGTCTGTGATAGTTAGCCCTGGATGAGTGACCATAAAGTTGTTAGTGGACTGAAAAATGTTTTCCTCTGGTCACCCCCATTCGAACGATGCATTCCCCGATCCAATGCACCCCTTAGCCCTAGAAGAGATAGAAGCGCAAGGTCGAGCGGACAAAAAAACACAGACAAACAAGTGTTACAGGATTTAATAGAATAGACAACATAGTTTAATAAATTACAAAACACGAGGCAAGATGACAAGCTCGTCATCTTGCCCCGGACAGCCTATTTAAAAATATTCGTTTCCATTTCCGTGAAGGAAGTCGATTAATTGACATTTATTCGTGGTAATGTGCGGTATTTAAACTAAGTTACTCACAAATATTAAACACCAATGATATATCTTACCTGTATCTGTAGCAGAGCTTATTTGCAAATGCATAAAAGTTATATCGGGACAGCGGTAAACAATCAAAGCTTCACAACTAACACAAAAAGAGCGATTTCAGCTTCTCTATACTGTTTAACGAACGGCCAATAGGAGAGCCAGTAGTGTTCGGTTGATCTTGCTACCAAGCGGAAAAATTAAGACATTCGTTATTTTGCTTCGGTCTCCCCTATATAATTTGAAGTCTTAAAAAATACAAAATAATTCCAAATTAAGGACATAATTATTATCTGTCATTAGTCCAAACAAGTAAAATATAAGAGAAGGAATTGCCCATCCCAGCAGGTCAATTTCTTTGAAATAGAGTTAACTGATGTTGGGGACAGTGGCGTAGCGTGAGGGGTGTAGAGGCTTAAAATAGTAATTACAAAGCGAAAAATTAGAATCGAACACGCACTGGTGCCTGGCGTAGACAAAACAGAGGGGAACGTTTTGCTTCATACATGAAAGATAGATATATGCTGACGTGGCATGCCAGAAAAGCTTGCAGATGGCAGAATTTTTTCCTACTTACTTGACAATTATCGTTATATTTTGGACACTTCACACAATATCTTTATAAATTATAGCCTATGTGTTATTCTGATTTATAAGTGATATTATTGTAAAGTTTCATTAAAATCCATTTAGTTGTTTTTGCGTGAAAAACAGCCAAACATCCTCACAAACTTTCACGTTTATAATATACTAGCCGTTACCCACCCGCTTCACTGGGTATTTCACGATGTTGTATATATGTATACTGTTTACATGTATATTAATTATTGATATCTAGCATTAAGAATTCGATTGTACTGAAAAATACATTTATAGTTGTTACACTCTCGCCCCTTGATATAAAAAGAACATAAATTATAATATCTAATTTTTATTTATGTCTGAAATAGAAGGAGAAAGATTTTTTCGCTCCCTTAACCTAATAATCAAGTGGATTTCCACCAAAGCAACTTTCAGTGGATCTTTACTCCATAAAATAAACATGCGTGCTAAATTTCAAGTCTAAATCTAACAGAGTGTAGGAGTGGGAAGGCCCATTGACACCAGCTAAGGGGAATGGGTAGTTTCCCCTCCCCCTTGGAATGTGGAATGGCAAGTGGCAGGATTCGGTCTTTGGGTACGACGGGGTGAAGTCATGTCCGAACGTTGCTAACTGTACACAATAATTGTTTTCCTTAAATGTTTTTTTTTAATAAACCTTAATTTTAAAAATTAGATGCCAGGTTCTTAATTGTTTCCGTGCCCATTGATTAGAAACAAACTTTACTCCGTTAATGATCGAGTCTTAGTGAAATACCCCACAGGAAGAACGTTCCAGAAATTTCGAGTTTCCTGGATTCCCACGTGGAAATGAATCAGGTAAGAGTTTTTGCTTGCAACTCCCTGAAATGTAAGACGAGAGAAATTTATAAAATTATACTGTTAATATCCATTTATTAAGAGAGAATTTTGATTTTATTTTTTTGTATACGTCAGTGTACGTTTTTTTTTTTTTGCTCTGCATATCCATGCAGTTGTAACTTGTTGAACGACAGTTCAATTTTGAATTAATTATATACATCAGTATATATATTTTATTATTCTTGTTCCATATCAATGGAAAGTAAGTTTTAGAACATCCGTTCTATAAATTAAGGAAAGCTTCAAAAAATCATTAATTTCTCTCAGTATGTTATTTTAGTGCATATCCATGCAGTTATAAAATTTTGAACGTCAGTTCAAATTTCAGTTATTATATATCAGTATATTTTTTATTATTTCTTGTTCAATTTTTGAACGCCAGTTCAATTGTGAATTATTATATACATCAGTATATATTTTATTATTATTGTTCCATATAAATGGAAAGTGTGTAGAACATCAGTTCTATAAATTAAGGAAAGATTGTATGTTTTTTTCTTTATGATATTTATTTATTTTGTAATGTACAGTAATAAATTCACGTCAGTGAATAGCAATTGGGTTTGTTGAAAAATTAATGTTAAAGAATAATACGTATTTCATGTCAATGAAATTATTTTGTGCTTATGTACGCATAGTATTTTTCGATTAATGTGAAAAAAAATATTATCAGTTAAATTGGAGAAAAACTACCGAATATATTTTGCAGTGCTCTATTATTCCAGCCAGGAATAGATTAAGTTGTGCATGTCGGTAATATTTTAAGTGATTATTGTGTGTCAGCAATATTTTAAGTGATTATTGTGTGTCAGTAATATTTTAGGTGATTATTAAATATCGGCAATATATTAAGTGATTCGTGTGTATCAGTAATATTTCAAGTGATTCTTGTGTATTAGTAATATTTTAAGTGATTATTGTGTATAGGTAATATTTTAAGTGATTATTGTGTATCAATAATATTTTAAGTGATTATTGAATAATCAGTAATATATTAAGTTCTATTTATAGAGTATTAAGTACACTTTTTTTTTGGGATATTGTGAAACACATGACAATATTTTGTTTTCTCCCCAGTTCATCGAGTATTGAGTTAGCATAGCGGACGTTGTTTGTGGGTGTTTTAATGAAGGATATATGTGTGGTACTTAATTTTTGCAATTCCTTTTTAGTGTTATTTTCGTCCTATTATTGGTTAGTTTGAGTATATTTTAAGAGAAAAAATTTTTCGAAATGGCATTTTTAGGGAAGGCTAAAAAGCAAGATTTAGTTTTGTTGGCTGAGGAGTTGGGTCAGAAGGTATCAGATAAAATGACGAATATAGAGCTAAGGAATATCATAATCGGTAGCAAAGATTACGAAGAAGAGTTCGTTAGAGATCAGTTATCTGTTATTTTAGAGGAACGCCTTGAAAGGGAAAGTAAGGAGAAAATCCAGCAACAACGCGAATTCGAGTTAGAGAAAATGCGCTTGGAAATCGAAAGATCGCGATTCGATCCTGAAAATTTAAGCCCGCTTAAAACAAGTGTTAGTGATTTAATTAAAATCATTCCGAATTTCGACATAAGGGATGGAGATATCGTTCTTTTTCCTTACCCTGTTTGAGAGACAAGCGAAACGTATTGGAGTAGAGAAAACGAATTGGGTATCGGCTCTTTTGGCACGCATGCCGCCCGATATTACTCAGCTAATAGCCAGAGAGTCAGAAGATAAATTTGACAACTATGACTACATAAAAGGAGTGTTATTAAAAAGGTTCAAGATGAGCCCAGAGACCTTCAGACAAAAATTCATGAAACATCAGCGCATACCTGCTAGATCTTGGCGTGATTTTGTGTTCGAAATTACGAGTTACTTCGAAGAATGGCTCGATGGAATGGAAGTAAGGGGATTTCAAATCATTGAAAGATTTAATAATAACTGATCAGCTCAAAAACGCGTGCCGGGGAGATAAGAGAGCATTTCGTGGATGAATGGGCCAAATTTTATGAACCATCTGTTTTGGCAGATAAATTGGACGGCTACGAAAGTGTTCGGTCGAGTGTCAAGAAAACGAGTCAACCTGAAATGTCCCTCAGCAATACGTCAGATTCACGATCTAATATTAAAAAAAAAAGAACATGCAATAATTAAAAATGATATTCAGAGTCAAAGGTATAAATTGCCCTTCAAACAAGAACCTAAACAGCCAACATTTAAAACTACTTGCTATTCGTGTGGAAGAGTTGGGCATACCTCGAGGGTGTGTCATGCTAAAAATCATAAGAAAACCTCCCCTACTCGCCAGATCAATGCTGTGGAGACCAATGAACGTTTTCAAGAACAATCATCTGCAATTTTAACGGCTAAGGTTGCGATTCCGGTATATTCCCCTGCCAAGGAGAACGAGAAAATAGACGAGTTACAGTTTGTACACATTAAGTGTGGGAATGAAATTCTGAAGGCTGTCATCGACACAGGTGCCCAGATATCCGTGGTAAGAGCAGATGTCGTCGAGGGACAGAGCGTCGATAGTGGAGGGACAATCCAAATAATGTCGGCGTTGGGGAACGTGAAGTAACCGAATTGAAGATTTTCAACCTGAAAATCGACGACTCCAGACACGGGGTAGTACCCATTATGTGTGCAGTTTCTAAAAGGCTAGTTAACGACATGTTAGTCTGTTCGTCTGCTTATGAAGCGCTGTTAGAGAACGTGCAGTTTATTCACAACCCCGCAAACTCCTACGTATCTTCAAGGGCAGTTGAAGGTATTACTGCAGATGATCCGAAATCAATTTCCAGCCAAGAAATGACCCGAGAAACTTACCCCTCTGAAATTTACATACAGGCTGTGAGCAAAGCAAATGAGGAAGAACAACTTCCGGAGGGAAGGGAAACGCGTAGTACATTCATAAAAATGCAAAGGGAAGATGACACATTAAAGAAACTCTGGAGTCTTGCAGGAAAACAAAAGAACTCAGTAAAAATACATAACGGAATATTGGTACACTCTGAATATATTTGTGGAGAGAACATCGATCAAGTAGTACTACCACAATGTAAAAGAGAAGAGACTCAAAATGGCGCATGACGTCCCTCTTGGTGGACATCTGGGGGAGCAGAAAACTAGGCAAAGAATAAAGTACTCATTTTATTGGCCGACAATAAAACAAGATGTCAAACGGTTTTGTGAAAGTTGTAAGATCTGTCAGCTTCTCTCTCTCTCTCTCTCGGAAGTCTATCACTTACAGAGATCGGGTTCCAATACAACCATTGGTCAGACCCGAAATACCCTTTGGAGTGTGGACTGTATTGGGCCGTTGGAACCTCCTTCGAGAAGGAACCATCATTTTATTATTTGCGCAGTTGATTTAGGCACGAGATGGGCAGAGGCCATACCGGTCAAGGAAATAAGCGCCAAGACTACGTGCAACGTCCTTCTGAAAATTTTCACACAAACAGGTTTTCCGAAAATGATCTGTTCTGACCAAGGAACTAATTTCACCTCAAAACTTTCTGAAATGTTTCTGAGTGTTATGGGAGTTTCACCACGTTTTTCTACTCCAGGGCATCCTGAAAGTATGGGTGCCGAGGAAAGGTGGAACCGCACGTTGAAGGACATGTTAAGTAAGAATGTTCAAGAACATGGGTCCGATTGGGATCTCCATCTTCCCTTTTTGTTATTCGCATATAGGGAAATACCCCACAGTACAACAGGCATGTCGCCATTCCAATTAGTATACGGACGTTTGCCTTCGGGACCCATATCTCTTCCCAAGGAAGTGTGGGTAGGAGAAAGAAACATCCCAACTAGTCTCTCCCGTTCAGTGGAAAAGTATCTGGAAGACTTAATAGAAAAGCTAAGAAAGGCTCATGAAATAGCAGCTGAGACGGCGGAAGCGACTCAAAATAATTACGCATCATACTATAACTTACGATCCAGGGAAAAGCAATTCAAGGTAGGAGATAAAGTTCTGGTACTACTTCCGTCTTCTACTCATAAATTGATGAAAACATGGATAGGTCCAGCTACGATAATTGAAATAACTAGACCGTATTCCGCGAAAGTTGAATTAGATGATGGGGGCATAAGAGAGTTACACTTCAATAAATTACGTCCTTACATAGCAAGAGTGGGACAAGTTGGGTTGATCTTCGATCAAGACTCAGATTTCGGGGACCTTCATTATGCTCCAACAGATATGGCTGTATCATCTATGGGGGATGTTACAGATCACATAAGCAGTGATTGCTAAGAATTAGATGATGTTCAGCGACTGGAATTATTGAATACTCTTGGAAAATTCTCCAGTTTGTTTAGTTCACTTCCTGGCTTAGCAAAAGTAAAGGGACATAATTTAAAACTGAAACCGGATTTCACCCCAAAAAAGATGCACCCTTACCTCATACCTATTGCTTTGCAGCAAGAAGACGATCGTCAGATCAATGAGTTACTGCACCTCAAACTCATCGAACCGAGTGAAAGTGAATGGGCGCATCCAATTGTTTGTGTATCCAAAAAGAACGGAAGTATCAGACTATGTGTTGACTACAGACATTTGAATAGTTTCACTATTGCAGACGCATACCCTATGCAAAATGCAAAGGATCTTCTGTTTGAAGTGGGCCAAGCTAATTATATAACCGTTCTAGATCTAACAAAGGGCTACTGGCAGATTCCAATGGCAGAGGAGGCAAAGCCTTACACGGCCTTTGTGACTCATCATGGTCATTACCAATTTTGTGTTATGCCCTTCGGGATGAAGAACGCCGGGAGTACCTTTCAAAAAGTTATGGATCAGGTGCTAGTGAAACACCGGGCATATTGTCGATCATATATCGACGATGTAGCAGTTTTCTCCAAAACATGGGAACAGCACATGAAACATCTGCGTGTAGTATTTCAAACGATTCAAAAGGTCGGGTTCACGATTAACCTTAAAAAGTGCAATTTCGCAAGAAGACGTGTGAAGTTTTTAGGGCACGTTGTTGGTTCAGGGCAACATTCCCCAGATCCCGGAAAGGTTGAATCAATCAAAAATATATCTGTACCAACAACGAAGAAAGAAATACGAAGTTTCCTGGGTTTAACTAGCTACTATCGGGAATATATCCCAAACTTTGCTTCTTTAGTCTTGCCATTAACAGAACTGACAAAGAACCGAGTTCCGAATATAATCCCTTGGAATGAAGTTGCCGAACAAGCTTTTACAAAATTAAAGGCACAACTGGTAAAAGCACCATCTTTGTACACACCTGATCTATCAAAACCTTACCAACTATACACGGATGCTTCAGCGACTGCAATCGGCGCTTGTTTGTCTCAAAACGATGAAAAGGGTAAAGAGAACCCAATTGCATTTTTCAGTAAGAAACTGACCGAAACTCAAACTCGGTGGGCAACCATAGAGCGTGAGGCTTATGCCGTTATAAAGGCATTGAAGCGCTTCGATAGCTGGATTTTCGGGGCCGAAATTGAGGTGATATTAGATCACAACCCTCTGACGTACCTAACCTTAACAACTCCTCAAAGTGCCAAACTAACTCGATGGGCATTAGCCCTCCAAAGATATAATATTGCTATTTCATACAGGAAGGGCGTTAAACATGGAAATGCTGATGCATTATCCCGGTTGCCTATTCCCGTTAGTTAAATAAGATTCGAGCCAGATGATCGCTTGACATTTTTTTTTTTTTTTTTTTTGTGTAGTAATTTCTGGAACTGCTAAAGATGAAAATTTTGGCTTTATGATATATTTTTGGTAACTTCTTTATATATTTTAATATTTTTTTTTGAGTATTATTTGTGTTAAAACTTGTACGGATATTAATTTTCTAGCATATTAATGTGATTTGTAAATCTATTTTTGGGAGTTGTGTTAGCAAAAGCTCTTTTTACATGATACCTGAAAAAAAAAAATTTCTCTCGTTATCTTGTTTCTTGCCATGTATGTGTGCATGTGTTTTTTTTATAGTTTCTTTTCAGCTTCATCGTCCTGGAATGACGGATGAGCTTTTTAAGGGGGGGAGGTGTAGGAGTGGGAAGGCCCATTGACACCAGCTAAGGGGAATGGGTAGTTTCCCCTCCCCCTTGGAATGTGGAATGGCAAGTGGCAGGATTCGGTCTTTGGGTACGACGGAGTGAAGTCATGTCCGAACGTTGCTAACTGTACACAATAATTGTTTTCCTTAAATGTTTTTTTTTAATAAACCTTAATTTTAAAAATTAGATGCCAGGTTCTTAATTGTTTCCGTGCCCATTGATTAGAAACAAACTTTACTCAGAGCAAAAACGGAATTTTTATCATCAATACCTCGTTGAGAGCACTCTTAGCGGATTCCAGTTCAACAAAAGAAGCATGCAAACTAAATTTTATTATTGTAGTCTTAGCAGTTCGAAAACGGGAATTTTGTCTGTCAATACGCTCCAATAACTCTCCCCGCTTCCCCCTGGAGTTGATTTCCGTAAAATCCATTCAAAAGTGGAACTCTATTCAACTAAAGAAATGTGCTCAACAAATTTCAAGTAAATGAGTTAAATTAAAAAACAGGAAATTTTCTATAACACGCCTTAATTCCTCACAACCCCACTCGCTTTGGGGGTCCGTTTTCACAAAAATCTTTGTAAAAGGAACTTTATTCCATGAACGGAACATACCTTCTCATTTTCAAGCAGGTATTTCTATTAGTTGAAAAGCGGAAATATTTATTATTACGCCCCTTAATCCCCTCAGTGACCCTTGGGGATCAATTTTCCCCCAAACTATTTTCTAGCGGATTTCTACGCCATGAAAGGAATTCGCTTACCAAATTTTAAGACTGTACGTCTAATAGTTTAAAAATGGAAATAATTATCCATAACGCCCCTTAAGCCCCCGCAACGCCACTTAGGAAACGATATTCACAAAACCCATCTTACGGCAGATCTCTACTCAGTGAATGGAATCTGCTTACTCAATTTCAAGATTTCACGTCTAATAGTTTAAAAAAAGAGTTAATTGCCTATAACGCCCCTTAATTCTCCACAACGCCACTTGGGGTCGATTTTGACAAAACCCATTCTGTAGGGGATCTGTACTCTATGAAAGGAATCCGCTTATCAAATTTCAAGACTGTACGTCTAATAGTTTAAAAATGGAAATAATTATGTATAACTTACCTTAAACCCCGCAACGCCACTTAGGAACCTATTTTCACAAAACCCATCTTATAGCGGATCTCTACTCAATGAATGGAATGAGCTTACTAAATTTCGAGATTTTACGTCTAATATATTAAAAAGGTGTTAATTGCTTATAACGCCACTTAATTCTCTACAACGCCACTTGGGAGACGATTTTCACAAAACCCATTCGGTAAGGGATCTGTACTCTATGAAAGGAATCCGCTTACCAAATTTCATGACTGTACGTCTAATAGTTTAAAAATGGAAATAATTATGTATAACACCCCTTAAGCACCCTTTACGCCCCTTGGAGGTCGATTTTTGTAAAAATCATTATGTAGGGAATCTCTACTTTATGAAAGAAATCTGTGTACCAAGTTTCACGACTGTACATCTAATAGTTTAGTAATTGAAATAATTATCTATAACGCCCCTTAAACCCCCGTAACGCCCCTTGGGTTTCGAACTTTGCAAAATCCGTTCTTTTTTAGCTGACGTTTACTCCATGAAGGGAGAACCTACCTACCAAATTTCAAGTTTGTAGGTTTAATAGTTCCGGAGATATCGTGATTAGTCAGTGAGTGAGTCGCTTTTCTCCTTTATATATATAGATATATTAAAATTCGACCCAAATGCCGACCTTAAAACTTACCGCCTCGGGCAGGGGTCCAGTTTGTCCGGTCCTAGAACCAAGAATTCATGCGAGAATTCAAACTAGTGGCGTACACAGGAATTTTTAAAGGGGGAGGTCCAGGGTCGAAAGTCCCTGTTCCGTTCACGTCAAGTCGTTCTGGTATCATGCTCCAATACGCCGGTCTATATATTCTTTTGATTTTGTCGATTTTCGGAAACAAAAAAAAATTAATTATTGAATAAATAATTAGCATTAATTAATAAAAATTAATTCTTAATAACAAATAATTAAGTTTTACATAATATATACACAGGATTATAATGAATCGGAAAAGGAAAATCAATGGCTTTGGGGGGAGGGGGTCCGACCCGGGAACCCCACCTTGTGTGCACCACTGATTCAAATAGGTTGTTGTTTAGGATTGCACTAACTTTTTTTTTATAACTATCATCTTTTATTACTAGTATTTTCAGTATTTATATTGTAATAAAAGATTTCTGAAATAAAACTCATTAATTGATTGAATATGAACGTCGCACTGTTCAGCAACACGAGGTCTTTTGGCGACGGACCACGTAATTTTGAACCACGACACCTGAGCTGGCACCCCCCTCTCCTAACTACCACACCACACGAACGGGAGGACGTTCCAGCTCTCGACAGATTTAACGTGCATCGCTGCCCTACACCAGTAATCCGCAACCCCCGGTCCGCGGACTAGTACCGGTCCGGGGATCAGATGGCTCCGGGCCGCCCAAAGAACATTAAACTATTGCCATTTTATTTAAAGTGGTGCATTTCTCTCGGATTTGTGCAACTTTCCACGGAAATCGCTTTATAATCCACGTTAAATCACTTTTATTCATTTTTGGTATAACTATAATTTATTGTAAAGGCACATTTAAATGTAACTAAATTAAAATTGTTAAATCAAAACAGTCTAAAATATAAACAATCAACGTGTCCTACCCTCAGCGCGCCGCGGTGAAATTATCAAACGTTGACCGGTCCACAGCGATAAGAAGGTTGCGGAGCACTGACCTACACGGCGGGTCTTTAGTGGTACTGGGCTCGAATTCGCGACAAGGCAAGCCACGATCCTATACCTTGACCACTCGGCTATATTCACAAAATAAATGCTGGAAGTATTTCTTATCATTTATATTTCAATGCATAACCTCTACTACAATCCATTTTGAAGCTCGCTAACGGCTCGGTCAATTTCACCAAATGTAATGATTACTGCAGTAGCGATTTATTGATTGAGGTGGATAAGCTGGACTTCACCAGATTTTCTGGTTATAAATTTCGATCCGCCAGGGCTAAGGGATAAGTAATCTTTTGCGCCCAGGGCCCGAAATGAACTTAAACCGGCACTTTATTACTGTGTACATTAATTTTCACATTCACAATAAAAAGAAAATAAACATGTCATATTTAGATAATTTTATTCTCATACAATAGAACAAAGATAATACAAACATAGTTTACACGTTTTTTATTAATTAAAAATAAAGCAATGTTTTTTTTTTTGTTGTAAAAAATGTTCTTCACTAGTTTTTATTTGTTCAACCTATTACATCTATGTACTTGGAGAGATTTACATTGCTATCTAATATCTTAAAGTGAATTAACGTTTGATGAAAAACTTTTTTAATGCACATTTGTTAAAAAAATTTCACTATGTTTAAAAAAATAATCTTTAGCAAAGAAAAATGTGTTTTTCTTGATTATGTAAAAGCTGAAAAAAAAAAAAAAAAAAAGAACAGCTGATGCATTAGACACATATCAAAAGTTTTAATCAGTAATAAAAGAATATGCAGTCGGACCTCTATATAACGAAGTCACTAAATTCCGGAAAAAAGTTCGTTATATAGAGGTTCAGCTTTCAACTTTCTGTATAAACCACATAAAACAAATATTTTAAATTCATAAACACTTTATATTAAAAAAAGTAACTATTCACACCTTTTTTAAAATTAATATATATATATGTTTAGTTTATATATCTTATCCATCAATAAAGAAAGAAAAACTGCAAGGAAAACAAGAAAAAAGAATGTCGAAGAATTCAATGTATTTTCAATATAAAGAAAATAATTTTATACTAATATTAATATATTTTAAGGATATTTTATAATTTAGAGCATACAAGTAATATTAAACATGCATTATTTTATAATAAAAACACGGGATAACTACACTCGAGGATGAAAGAGGATATCGAAGATGTTTCTAGTGAAGTGGGCAATGGGGGTTAAAGGTTACACTTCTTGGATGAAAGTTCCAGAACTCTAATCTCGGCGAATTAGGATCTAATAAAACCAGTTCAAGATTTATGATCTCCATAAAATGTGATAATGAGAGAACAACTAGAAATTTTTTCAGAAATACTTTATAAAAAGGGAGAACAAAAATTAAATCACTAAAGAAAAAGTTCGTTAGATAGAAATTGCACTTCGCTATAAAGGTTATTTTATGGAGAAAATCGTGAAATGTTCAAGGTTCCAGGAAAAAGTTCGCTACATAGAAAAATTCCAATATAGAGGTTCAACTGTGTATCAATTCTGGATACATGAGAGAAAAAAAAAGAAATTTTCAAAACTTGGATTATTTTTAAAATGTCAAAAAGTGGTTTAAGAAAATAAATATTAGCATTCTTTTTCCTAAAATTGCATTATAAAACAGCCAAGTTTTAAATGTAAAAATCTTTGTAGTAAGAATTTATAATCTAGTAAAAAATCAGACTTAGCTCTAGATTACGTCAATTTTCTAATATATACTGTCTGATTTCACTGTATTTATCACAGAAATGAACATTTGTCAAATAATTTACAAGACAAAGAAAGCTCAAAATAGAAAAAGGAAATGAGCCCAATGTAGAGATTTTAGTTTCTTAAATTACAATAATATAACACAAACTTAATTTTTTTTTCAAAATAAAATATTCTCTTTTCCAATTAGTTATTGAAAATACCAACTATCATTCAAATCCTTACATTAACAAGAAAAAACCATTTATCATTTTTAATATTTTGTATAAAAATAATATTAAGAATATTTAATTCAAAGTTATACAGTAAATTAGTCTTGAAATTGAGGACTGAGAGATGAACTTTTAAATATTGATTTAAATATACCACAAAGTACAACTATTCCTACATATTAAAAAAAATTCACACAGGAATTCAAATTTGAATAAAATTACCACTAATTTTACATTGATTTCCTTGTTTAATTTTTAAAAGTATTGATTTTACAGTAAAAACTTTTTTATCAAAATGAAAAGGAAAACAAACTTTTAAATGTTTTATATTGAAATTTTAACACTAGCTTTTTATCTCTCATTAAAAAATAATTTATGAGGAAGTTGCTTAAAAGTAAATGAAAAAAAAAAGTTTACAAAGTTTTGCCACAAACAGTTTCAGAGCTACTAAGATATATTCGAAATTTTTATGACAATGTTTTGAAAATTGAACTTAAATTTTAGTATTATGTAAAACATATGCATCATGTGCATGCTAATTTATTCTCTCACTCTCATTACACATGGCAACCAACTATGGCTATGTTTCCATTGTAAAGTTACAGCATTTACAACCCAAGCAAATAATTTTTGTCCAATCCCCTGTATTAGCAAACATTTTTTCATCTTAAACCATGCAAATTATGAAAAAAAAAAAAAAAAAATTCTGAAGATAAACATGTAAACAACAAAATTTTATAGTAAAATTCTTAAAAATTTATATGTATTTAATAATTAATTTCCTCCTTATGAATAAGTTTCTATAATCCATCAATAAATTAAGGCTGCCTTCCTTAATGTTAAAGAATAGGACTCAAATTTGTAGCACCTTTTTAGATTGCTCCAGTATTGATATTAAATTTTGGCTTTACTATCCTACTGAGAGGAGCACATTGTATCATACTACTCCTTTTTATATGAGTTGGATCCCTTTTTTCTGATTAAAAATAAGTTTTTTTTTCTTTCTCCTATACTGTAATGCTAGATGACCAATGACTTTACATGTTAAAATGAAAACTTACTTATTTATGGAATATTTTGAAATTTAAAAAACTCTGTATCATAGATTTATGAATTTTTAATGTCAAATTTTCATAAAAATTGTGACATTTTTCTGCCAGAAAATGTGTTTTACATTTAGTTCATCATCTTGTACATTTGGCATAGACAGCCTCAATAAAAAAATTGCTAATTTTTTTTTTAATGAATTTTGCTTTAATCTTGAATAAATTAGAAAATAAATTTATCACTGTTTTAATATATTACTGAAAATTCAGTTCATTCTAGGAGAAAGATAGCATTAGAAAAGTATTCAGGTACAATTTATTGGCAGATAAAAACAATGACCTCCTAGGTGGATAAAATAAGTCATCAATAAATTTAAGGTTTAACAATAGAATCATTATAATGACTGTTTCTTGAATTTTTCACTTATAAATAAGAATTTCAATAATACTTTTCAATCAATGTGTTTTGAATAAATAACACTGTACTCATATTTCAAGTGAAATTATGTTTATTAATCTTAATGTTTGTTTTTAAAAGATTTCACAGAAAAATATCCTATAAAAATTGGTTATTGTCAAAAATTAGGTTAATATTATAATATACATTCATACAATGATATGCTATTACATGCTAAATATATAAAATTGAAAATGAAAAATTCCTCTTTTTAAACATTTATTATTTAAAAAAAATTCTAAATAGACAGCATAAAACTAATTTCTTAATAGAAAAAGAAAATAATTATACAATATCAATAATCCTATTTACACACTTCATTCCTTCCCTACTAGATATTCCTTGTTTTCCAAAATAACTTATTTCAATTTTATAATGCATTGTTTAACATCCATTTATAAATGAATATGTATTTGATAATTTGAAATATATTTTAATTTAGTATATAATTAACCACATCATTCTTTTCCAGTTTTTAACAATTCTGGATACAAAATGAAATTTTGTTAAAATTAATTTTTCAAATTGGTAAATGGAAAAGAAAGTATTTTATACATGTAATCTAAGCCTGGTGATAAAAATAATAAATAAAAAGAATGGTAGTAAGAAAATATTTAAATGCATTGTATTTTTAGGTATTACAATATATATGTATATATTGTAATACCTAAAAAAAAATTCCTGTATGTACATAAAAAAAATTCCTGTTTAAAAAATTTGAAACAAAGAATTTTTTTATGCAGAAACAGCCAATTACAGAATACTTATTCTAAAAAAAGTAAATATTCTTCAATATAAGGATAAGATATAAACATGAAAGGTCTTACTTATATTTAATATTGTTATAGATACAAAATAAAAAATATATCTTAAAAAAGTCAATTCTTATGCAAATTTGAAAAAAAAATACTAACTAAAAAATTTGGAGGAACTTTGTTTTTATTATATTTATCCTTTGGGATAGTTCAAACTACAATGAAATGTATAGCATAAACTTAAATATTTTAAAAAAATAATATTAATAAACTATACTTATTAAAATTCATATTAAAAGCTGTTTATAGGATATATGCCCCAAAATTAAAACATTTAAGTAAAAGCTTTGGACAAAATAACAGTTAATAACAAGTAAAACAGTAAATGAGTCTGTAGTGCAAATAATAATGCTAGCAACCTTTATGTACCTTAGTTATTTTCCATATATCTCATCCATCCTTCAAAGCCACAGTAAATACAAAAAAACCAATAAAATTTTGTATATTTATAATAATACATTTCTCAAACTTAATCTGAATAACAAAGAAAAAATACAATAAATATACAATATTTACAAACTTTTGACGCAACTTTAATTATCATAGAGAGCTTATGTCAAAATATTTAATTTTAAAAACATTTTCGAAGATTTATCACAGTAAATGAAAACATTTGATATACATTTGAAAAAAAAAAACTTTAAATTAATTAAGAAATGCATAAAAATTATCACCTAATCAATAAATAATTTCAGCACAATTATACATATATTTTCTGTACAGTAAAAACACAACAATACAAAAGTAAATAAAACCATCAGATAGTTTAGCTTAAGAGTGAAATAAATAAGTATTTTAATTTTTTAGGTGAAAGGAGAAAAACTGAACAAAACTATGAAGTAAAATTTTACGCACACATAAAAGAGAATTAGTATATAAGTCAAGTTTTCTATTATTAGTAACATGACAGAATACCACACTTAAAACCTTTTATACACAGCAGAATTTTACTCCCTTCAGACATTTTAAAATGCTCTTAAAATATTCACTGGCAAACATTTAATCTTAAAAAAATTAGTTACTTAGATTTCCAGTAATGTAATTTCTTTAATATGCTTAAAATATCAAAAACAATATTTTAACTATTTACAGTACATGAATAAAATGTGCATCTTAATAAAAGAATCTATTAACACCAATTTCTGTGATTCAAATCACGACAGTTCAAAGCCAGTGTTGCAGGCAATTGCATAGCGCAATTTCTCTCGAAGAGTGCTTTTTTTCTGATAGTTTGGAAGCTTCAAAAGATTAAAGCAAGTAGAAGACGTAGGCAAACGATTGACTGGATCCTTTTTTCGGATGGTAAAGAAACCTCGTAATACACTTCCAACAGTATCACCAGTATCCTGAGGTTAAGAAAAACATTGGATTAGGATATAATTTTAAATATTTATGAGAATAGCAAGGCTTTCAGAGTATGGATTGATGTTTTACATTATCAGTTCAATAGTTCATTTACTTTTTAAATACATTAATTATTACTAACATAGTCATCTTTGAGAAAGATATTTATTTGAAATAAATGTGATACAATTTAAATTCAATATAATTAAATAATTTTCGGATTATAAACATAAAGGTTGTTATAAAAGAAATATTAATCATTTAAACAAATTATTTCAAACAGCATGAATTTTTTTTTTTAAAAAAAAATTAATTTACAATTGAATACAAGGTATTTTTCTAAATGCCAAGTCTTTCCTAATCTGCACCAAGTGCTGCATTTGCCAATTCTCCCCTGATCACATCCTTGATTGTTCCAGGCTCTCTAAATATGATCTTATTTCAAATATATAATAGACATAAATTTTCTTCGTGTCTGGAACAACACATACTTAGTCTAGACCTGCTGGTTTTTACAGAATTTGCAATAATATATTTTTTTAAAAAACCCAACTCTTAAAACACTTAATAACCACTAGAAAGTTTCAAATTTACAGCTCTTACTAAAAAGAGCAGCTGAGAGTTTAGAATTTTTTCAAAAATTTATACCTATGATTTTTTTTTTATAAAAAAGGAATAATTAAGAAGTGCACAAATGTAACTTTACCAATTATAAAATAATTCTGATAATTATATTTTTCTTCATTTGAAAACCTTCTTTAAATAAAACTGATGCAATTATGAGATAATAAGCAATGAATGTAATTGTGATAACTAAAAAAAGAAAAATAAAGTATTTACTTGATCATCACTAACTTCCACACATCTTATTGAGAATGCTGGTTCCAAATGAGCGAACCCCAAGAGAGGAGGCTTAGAACAACTAGTAACAAACTAGAACAAAGATTTCCTTCCATAAATTTACATAAAAGAAAATGCTTACATTTTATGACATTAGAATAGAGCTTAAAAAGTTCAGAAAATTTGATAACTATTTCTTAAATTTATGTACAGTTCATTATGAACAATAATTTTGAAGATTCTACTCAAATCGAGTTCAAAATGTTTGCAAGTTTAAAAGGAAATCTAAAAAAATAACACCACACTTGAACATGGAGAATTTACAAAACATTTTCCATGTTAAAAAAAGTGTAGATAGAATGTACTTCAAAATTTGTGTTTCTGAGATAGAATGAATTACTGTGTTTTTCTAAATCCAAGCATATAAGTGGTATTATAGGCCAAGAGGGTTTCGTCTTAAAAAATTTACTCCAAATTCAAAACTTGTATGTAAGCCAAAATGGAGAGAAAAAATTATTTAATCTTTAAACATGTTGCCATCAGGGTGAAAATATTGACAAGAGGATAAGCCAGGTTAAGTATTTTCCATTCAAACTGACATAAAGCAAAATGCCAGACACTAATAATGATAATTTCATTTCTGGTAACCTTATCTGAAGTTAACACATCTTTTCCCGTTAATTTCTTATCAAGTATAATATCTATGCTAGTCTTATTTTCTGCAGTGTTTTTATTTTGAAGCAGAAGAGAAATTTGTAGTTATTTACGGCAAACTACAGGCAACAGCGTTCACAGGGCGTCCTTTCTCAGCAAAAGAGGTCAGTGTATTCCAACTAACTACAGGAAATAGTATTGGCTGAAAATTTTAATAACAGTATAGTGGTTTGGAATTTGTCTGGAAATGAGAAACAAGTATGAGAGAGGAGAAAAACATTTTGAATTAGGGGAGATGCCAAAATAAAAAACAGTAGCACATGATAGTTCATTTATGTTTAAAGCCTAGAAAAACCTTGCCATATAATAACATGCATTCAGACATTTTAAGGAGTGAAAGAGAATTTTATGAACTATTTGGAAACTCAAATTTTGACAACCCCAAAATTAAAATTGTCTGGTCATGGTTAATGGAAAGTGTTAAAACACTACCAGATTTTCCTAAACTATGTTACACAGAGATAAGCAGATTAATTCAAAAGATAGGCCTCTTAGTTTAAAAAGTTCCTGCCTTATATACAAAAATATACAGTTCTACATTTTTTTAAAATTTTTAAAGCACAAAGCATGCTAATTTACAGAAACATTCATTATAAAAACACATATTTTGCACATTAAAAAAATTAATGTTTAGAATTATGATTAAAAAACTGATAAAAATGCCATTCAATAATTTCCATTATGATTATTGATTTAAATAATGTATCCTATAATAAAGTACAATTTCATTTTAATGTGAGGAAAAATAGATTTTTTCTGCACTACCCATACATTCATTCAGATGATTTCAGCTGTATAAATAGCTGATTTTCCATACTCTCTAATTTATATTAATTGAACATAAGTACTATCTCTGGTATTAATTAAGATAAAGTAAGTTTAATAATTTAGGAAAAACTTAATTAAATGCAGCATTAGAAAATCCATATATAAATGAAAATAAATCCAATACCAGTTCCTCTATAATAACAAAACAATTCCATAAATTTTGCTTATGAATGTATAAAATTCATGGTAACTTTTATAACACACACACACATAAATCAGCATATATCACAGTACCCTTTCTTAATGGAGGTTTCTAAGGAATGTTGACTATATAGGGCAAAAAGACTATCCTTTAAAATATTCTGTTTAACTTCATAATTGAATTCAGAAGATTATATGGCATCAACTACTGACATCAAGATTTTTCTTTAAAACTGAACATAAAAAAAAAGATATTGAATTCCAAAACACAATGTACCTTCAAAAACATTCTGTGTTCTTCTTGAGAGAAATCCTTTTCAAGAACATCCCACAACCAATTTATAACACGATGATTGTTATGAAAACCTCCAAAGTATTTAGTATGCTTTCTACAAAGAAAAGATATTTAATGCAGTAATTATTCTTTGCAATGCAGGAAAAAAAAGCAATACTACAACTTTTACATACCTCAAATCAACCAAATCCACAGGGGTATTATCACCAGATATAAGCCTCTGTAATTCAGGTGTAGAAAACATTGTAAGCCAATCAGGATTCACAATAGAACGAAAACCTCTCAAGAACGCATTGGTTTGGTCATGAATTTGAACATGCATGCGGAAATGAGCCATAAGATGTATATAACTAATTCTGAAAAAAAACAAGCAATAAAATAAATATTCATCTTTATCTTTGAAATATTTATACTTATTTATATATATGCATAGATTTATTCTTAAACAAAATGTATATTTTAAAAACTTGGATAGATTTCGGCACATATATTTACCCTTTTTATTTAATAAACTGTGATCTCTAAAAATGATTATTGTAAATAACACTATCTTATGATTAAAATGATAAATTTACACTACATAACATTATTTTACTCAATTAAGAGATATTTTTGGATTCTCTAATTTCAAATCTTTTCTTCTTCTAAGTTACTTTTATAGTAATTATGATACATTTCATGGGTCAATAAGATTTCATGAATGCAAAATAAATGCAATTTATATAAATCCTCTTCAGACCTAAGGTTATAACAATAACATAAATACCCTTTTCTGGCTTATACACACATAAAATGTTATAGATATCATCACAGGAAAAAATACACATTAAATTTAATGTGGCTTTAAATAAGTTAATAAACTATATTGCTACTAACTGTACTGTTTTCAAGTATATAGTTATTTAAAATAATTATGAAAACTACTTAATTTTTGGATCACTGTCTTGTAGCTATTTTGAAACACCTGATATAACTACTACTTATTTTGGAAATAAATCCAATTTAGCACTCTCATCCATTAGTGCAATTTTTTAAACACAGTCATTTAGCTAGCCTAGTGGTTAGAGCATCGGACTCCAGACCGGAAGGCCTGGGTTCAATGCCCGATGCCACCAAATACCCTTCGAGTACACACGGAGTATGTGCTCATTAAAATCAGTGGGTCCGAAAGTCTCATGGGCTGAATCACGAGTGCAGGGGACTGGAGAATATTTCCCTCACCTTCAGTTCCATGTCTAAATTGTGGAGATAGGTGGTGCCACTATCTATCGTCCCTTCGAGATTTTCTCCAAGCTAAATCGTACTGTCACCTGTACGATGACCAAGGTCAACGATAGGCGTACTTCTAGCCCCTTGCCGCAATGAATTTCATGGGCCTCGATCTGACTTCGTCAGATAGGTGGCCTTAGAAACAACAACAGCTTTCTAAAAATGCAGTCAAAACCTTATATGCTTAAACAATTTAGATTACACAAGGCAGAGAAGAGAGTAAACGAGGAATGCATTTTATTAACAGTTTTGCCTCTAAATAATCTAGATACCAATGAGTAAAATTCTATTACATTTTTGGAACAAGATCAGTGCTCTATATTACAAATGTTAGCCAAATATTTTGAGATTATTGCTATAAAATATAATACAATTGACTTTATATTAACATAACTTTTTAAAATATATTTCCACATTGCATTATTAGACACATTTAAAAAACATTTTTAAACTCTATGTATGCTTTATAAAAGAAATGCAACTTTTAGTGTTACTGAACTCAGAAATCAACAGATTTCTGTACATGGAAACAGTTCTAAGGAAGAAAATTCAAAGTGTGTAAATGAATTATGTCTCTAATTTCACAGTGTGAAAGGGGTGGCTTGATAAAACAAGTGGAATGGCAGTGTTGTAAAAGAAATAATACAAAAAAAAAAGGTTTAACAAAGAAAAAAGTCAGCTGCAAGCTCAGAATGAAAGACAGAAAATTAAAATTTCATTACCATTTTAAGATACTTTAATACCAGCATTATACATATTTTTGAACAAATAAAATTGTTCTGTATTTGAAAACAATATTGAACTAAATATTCTTTCCTGTACATTAAAATTCTTTCACATTAGATTATACATTATCAAAGGGGAAAATATAACATTTTCTTCTTCAATATATGTATATATATACATGAAAGTTATAACTATTCTTTACTGACAAAATCTAAGCTCTAGAATCTAGGAAGTTTAAATCTAGAATCTGTAAAAAGTTTCTACAATCATTTTAAAGTTTCAAAAATTTAAAATCTTTATAATTTGTCTTGATAGGGAGAACATTTGTTCACATGCAAATGATATGAGGTTTTAAAGTATAATGTGTGGTTTTTTTACAGCTTTTTTATTAAAGGTGCGTTAATGTTAGTTTGAATATTATGTAAATAAACTGAAATTCCACTTTAGTTTTTGCCTGACTGGATACTGAAATAAATTTTAAAAGTAGGTATCGAACTTCAAGTATGTATCTTCCAATTTATTCACTTTCTGAAGTCTGACTACCAATTCACCAAGAAAAAAAAAAAAGCACTAACTTATTTTCACCAGTAACTGGAATAGCTTTGCCTCCAGGAACAAGTTCATGTGTAACTAACTGTCCCATACAATCTTCATCAATTGAAAATGTCAGATCCAATTCACGAAGGTCTCCAACATAATGCTAAAAAGAAATTGTTTTGATAATATTTTTTTTCAAAACAAAATTTAAGTAAGAATAAAAATATATAAAAAAAAGCATTGAATTAAACACAAATGATTTAGTTTAATTTATTTTAACATTTTTAAGATAATAGCTAAGATTCCTATTTAAAAATATAATTTAATAATTTTCACACTTCACATATATACAACAAATATACAGTATAACAGATGAATTGAGTGTTTTTGAAAATTGGAAAGAATAAAAGTGGTTATTCAAGTATTGGTTTTATTTTTTCCTTCTGTTGTAACAATTATTTCTTTTAAAACAAGCCATATTTTAAAATTCACCATTGGAACTTGATTGTAATATTCTTAGTGTACTTAAATAAAAATAAATATCATTTGCTTTTTTCTATCATACTATAATCTTTATTTTCACTAAATAAATAGTTTAAAAAGTTTGAATTTTTTACAAAAATTTTAAAATTAAGAGTTTTAAGAATTATACAAAGATTGTTGATGTGGCCCAAAGAATTCAAAAGATTGGGTACTCCTAATCAAGTAAAAAGGAATTTTTTTGTTTGATTCCTTGAAACTTTATTTTACAAACTCTTATAAAATATACCATTAAATAGATAAAAAAAACATATCCATTTCTTGGAATTTTTAGCAAAGCATCTTTATTTTTCATTGCTTAAAAATAAGAGCATAAAAGAAAGAAATTTTTTTTTTTTTGTTCAGGTATGATGATAATTAAAGATTCACTTCATTCCAGTATTTAATATGATTAAGTGAGTGAGAGTTCATTAACATTGCACTATAAAGCAACATGAGAGCTATTGGTGATGGACCTTGTAATTTTGAATCTCAATCAAGCGACAGAACAACAGCTCAGCTGCCCCCCTCCAAGATACCACACCATGTCAATGGGAGGACTTAATAGTGAGAGATTTCACATGCATATGCTCCTCTACACAGCATGTCTTCAGTGGTGCTAAGGCTCGAATTCATGGCATGCCAGCCATGAATTTGTGGCCATAATCACTGGGGTAATGTGGCTAAATAAGATGATTAAATACATATGTTAAAAGTGAAACGTTTAAGCTTAAATTTTGAGTCAATTATTCAAGCAAACAAGCAAAATTGTTACAAAACAAGCTGTATTTTCTGTTTTTTTCCTGCAAAACTTAAGATCATTTTCTTAAAAATCAACAATTTCATGAAAAAATGTATTTTAAACTATACCACTTAATCATCACACAAACATACAACTGTATTTTAATAACTGAGTACATTAAAGCCTTTTATTATCCTGAGCAAACACAGAAAATGTGTACCTTTATATATGTCAAGCTTTTATAAAGCTCTGGATCTAATGAAGGCAGTTCATCAATAGAGCTGTATAATGCACTGTGGGTATGACCTAACACTTGACTCAGAAAAAATGAAGCAAAAGGAACATCAACAACTATTCCCTAAAAGAAATAAATACATATGAACATTATATATAAAATATTTCATAGCTACATAGATTCTTTTTCTAAAGATATAAATACATCAATGGGATAAATCAGAAAATTTATATACCTCATATACAGCTTTACCAAGCATCTTGCCTACAAACTCAAAAAGGGATAAATGGTTTTCATGAATATTCGATGTCGGTGAAGGAAAAAGTCTTTCTTCACTAGTAGCCTAGAAAATTAAATTTTGTTCATGACAAGTTCATTATTGAAAAAGTAAAGACAAAATTAAAATTTTAGAAATCAGGTCAACTTTTTTTCCTTTAAAAAAATAAATCATCCATTTTTATGTTAATACAATTAAATTATGTGATGTTAATTTGTGATATACTTTTTGATATAGTTTAATATTTTCCTTGACAAAACAATACATCATGTTTAGTAGTTATTCATTTCTAATGCAGATAGTATTCAAGATACATATGTACATAATCAAAATTCAAAAGCACAGTTAGTATATTAGATATTCCTTAGAATTATATATATATATATATATATATATATATATATATATATATATATATATATATATATATATATGTGTGTGTGTGTGTGTGTAAGGATAATTAAATTAGATTAAAATTTAAATTCCCTATCTAGCACTTAACTCATCTTTCTCAGTGCCCATCTTCAAGTATCAAACTAATCACCCATTTATTTCTTCCGAACATATGGCCTAGCCAATAAACATATCTAATTCCAGATCGTTAGATTTAATAGTCAACATATGTCAGCATTAACTTGCAAGCAACCTCTTCAAAGCAGCGATACTTACCATATGTTTTTCAAGTGTTATCCACTTGAAAACCACCACCATGGCGTGTTTTTTTCCTCCCTTCTCTCTCGGTGTCAGAACAGATGTACAAATGAAAGAATAAAGGTAGTCTTTTCACTTTTCTAACTTTAATCTGATTCTGTCTTAAAAATCATGACAGAATTAAAGCCGGCAGGATTTACTTGCTAATATAGTTCGAAATGTTTAACTTAAATCAGTTCTTAAAGTTAAAGAATTTTAAAAAACGAGCGCAAATTATGCCAGCTATCGAAATAAATGCTGCGAATAACGATTACGGGACTCCGTCAAACGATATTTCTCTCTTTGCTGAGGACGTCAGATTGCCAGAATAAAAAATAGTACGGAAAAAGAAAAGTGCTAGTAATCCCCGGAAGAACATCGCTCTTAACACAGAGAAGAATGCAGTGTTTACCGCCGAACGTTATTTCTTCCGTTGCTGAAGAGACCAACAAGTTTGCCATGAAAGAACCAACTTTCGAATGGCGGAAAAAAAAACAATAAGAGAAGCGTGCATTCCCCAACTCAGTGATGAAAGACGTCAATCCCTTCCGCCAGAATAGATAAAAAATATGTTTTTCTCCGAATGGTATTGTGATTTAGTTCCAGTGATACAATGATGGAAGGACCAACAGTACCAGAAAAAAAAATCTTTTTCGCCGGAAAGTCTGCACGGTAATACTGTGAAATAGTGAAGTATCAACATGGAAAAATAAATAAATAAATAAAATTTTACTAGTGAAATAAAGTGACAACAACATCTGGATTGCCGTTCACCAGGTGTTTCAGCCGCTGTGAAGTGGAGGTCAGTTAAATTGTATGTTTCCAATTTTAGTAACATTGAAGCAACTGAGTTTTGCTGAACAGAACTTTGCGAAAAAGAATAATATATGATAGGATATGGTATTTAATTTTTATAATATAGTTGTGTTATAAATGAGATATTTTCTTTATATTTTAATTGAGAAAACAAAGTATATAGGTTTAGTCATACAAAATTTTGAGAAATTTTAATATACTTCTCATAATTTTATCTTAAGATGTCAAATGAGTTAAGAGTTATGATAGAAATTGGTGTTTTAAAGTGCAAGATATAAATTAAGTTTTTAGAAAAATAACTAATGAGAGAACTAATACTAGAGATATTGATTTTTTATAAGAAACAAAAAGTAAAGTCAGGTTGTATTATTTTTTTTCTCCATTGAATTCAATTGTTTTGTTAATTGTTTTATTCAGCAGTAATCTTATTGCATGTCATTTAATTTTTTTTATTTTGAAATTGTGTGTTTTGATATACCGGCCATATATCAGGATTCACTATTTCTCGAAATTTTCCTTATCTAAAATTAAAATTAACTTAATAACTTGAAGTCTAAATTTGGATATTATACAGTGGATAAGGGAGAATATAATCATTATAATTTTGTATATGTCTCGAAACATTAAGAGGACAAACTTGTTTAGTTTGATATGTACACCTCTTATTGTTTCTTATCAGCATCCCTGAACATCTGTGAGTTGATGTGACGCAGATTTCTCAGAGAGATGTGTTCAAAATTAAGTAAGGTGATACAGTTTTATTAGTGAATGTGTGATGCAAGAGAAACTCAAGAATTTTTGTCTATGAAACGTATTTTTAGAAGGTTAAGGAAAAAATTCAAAATATTGCATGCGATATTAAGTTACAATGAATATTGTGAAAAATTTTCAGAAATACTAAAAGTTATTATTGAAGTGAGTCCACTTTTCCAACTCAAAATAATAAAAAAGAGCTCTTATATTCTTATACTCATATAATTTTTATATTTTATAACGCATATGAAATAAAACATTGTTTATTGTGTTGGATAGTGCATAGAAGTTGTGTGTTATACACCGTTTTTATATTATTAATAATTTCATTTTATTAGTGTCTATATTTTTTTTTTATCTTTTTAAAAAATGTATTTCATATATGCAAAATGTGTGTAACAATATAAGGTATTACTACGATGGCGCCAGAGTAGATTTTTATACAAAATTATTATTTTAACATTTGTATGATTTCATGTATTTTTATATTTACTATCTTATTGTTTGATATATTATTTTCCAACATAATTTTTTTGAAAATATCTACCAGCTATAATACGAATCTATTATTATGAAGGAATTGGAGGAAACGCGAGCTCTTTTTCTGGATGTCGAATAGATTTAAACAAGCTGATCTTCAATTATATGTATGGAAATTCATTTTTATCAATTAATTGTCATTACTGTGTTTGTTGTTATAGTTTCATTATATTGCATTTTGATTTTAGTATTCCTATTGCTTAAATATTTCTACTGTGTGTAATATGTCTTTCTAAATAATGTTATGTATTGTTTTGTGTTTATTGAAAATTGATTAAGTTTGTAAAGAGAGAAAAAAACCACGCCATGACTCCCTTTTAAAATTGGGGGGCAAATGTAAGGATAATTAAATTAGATTAAAATTTAAATTCCGTATCTAGCACTTAATTCATCTTTCTCAGTTCCCATCTTCAAGTATCAAACTAATCACCCATTTATTTCTTCCGAACATATGGCCTATCCAATAAACATGTCTAATTCCAGATCGTTAGATTTAATAGTCAACATATGTCAGCATTAACTTGCACAAGCAACCTCTTCAAAGCAGCGATACTTACCATATGTTTTTCAAGTGTTATCCACTTGAAACCACCACCATGGCGTGCTTTATTACTCCCTGCCCTTAGCGTCAGAAGAGATGACGAAACGATTGAATCAAGATCTCCTTTTTTTAAACTTTAATCTGATTCTGTCTTAAAAATCATATATATATATATATATATATAGAACTTTTACAGAAATATGATAATTTAATACTGCATTTGATTTTGACAAAATAAAAATCACAATAAATGAGGCAGTATACACAAAGGAGTAGAGGGAAAAAGGTTTTTTAAAAAACAAATATATTTAGTTAACAAAACCTTATCAAATTCAAAGTATTGTCCATTGCATTTAATATATTTGTCTGATCTGCTATTCCATTCTTGGAAATATTTTTCAAACTTATCTGTTTTGATGGCTAACAGCAACTTCCTCATTTTTATTTTTATCGCATTTACACTGTCAAATCTCTGTCCTTTAATTATTCATTTATGGGAACAAAATGAAGTCATATGGAGCAAAGTCAGATAAATAAGAGGGTGTGGGGCGAAGGAGTTGCACTCTTTTTTTGCCAAAGACGGATGCATTGAGATGGTTATCATCATTGAGATGGCTATCATCATTGTTTTGATGTTTGAATTCATTTGAAGTTTTTTTTGGATGAGGTGACACTGACATTTTCCTCCAACTTGATTGTTGTTTGGTTACAAGATCGTAAAGAATAGCACTTTGTCTTGTTCCCAGTAATGACCTCATAAAAAAATCCGGAGTGCTTTGGAACTGATCCTTTTAAAGCACAGCATGCTTTCATTTAATGGTCTTTTTGCTGGTCAGTCAGAATTTGAGGCACAAATTTAACAACAAATTTAACTCCCAAAATTTTCATTACAACACACTGATCCAAGCTTCCAGATAGTTCAGATAACTTCTCCATCTCTTTCATGGTTTATCTTTGAGAACAAGTGAATGAATTTTTTTGTCATTTATGTCCATTCCCAAAGATTTAGGGCACCCAAAATGAGGTTTGTCATCATTTGACATTTCGCCTTTTTTGAAATAAGAAAACCATTTGTACACTTAAGTTTTTCCAATAGTGTCAACCTCATAATGGACATTTTGACAGCTTCTCTGGCATTTATTCTGAGTAGGAAACAAAATTTGACAAATGCATGCTGCAAAAATTAAATTAGAAACTATTAAAAACAAAGAACAAACAAAACAGATTTTATAAAATGATTCACTGCAATCAGACATAATCTTCCCAGGTGACTTCTTGGTAGTGTGAACTCAAAAAGTGAGTTGCTTTACACTTGCTGAACAGAAAAAATGTGTATATATATTACAGAAGCTTTACCTAAATGAAGCCTTTTTGGGTACTTTTTGAATATTTATCAGTCAAGCTATTTACACAAAGAAAAATAAATTCAAGGAAAAATATTTAGATATTTTAAATGTAAATTAATATATAAAAAAAGCATTTTCAAGTATTATTTACAAAAACACTAAACATTTTGTTTTTCTAAAACCCTTTCACTTTCTTAATGAAATAAAATTATTTATTTCTCACGAAGCTTTCATTAAATATGTAAAGTTTTAATTAATGAAAATTTCACAATGAGTTATCTAAACAAATACAGAGCCAAAATTCAGATATTCTGTCAAAAACTGAAAAAACTAATTAGACTTACTCGAAATAAATTAAGAGATGGATCGAAGACTTTTTTAATCGTCTCTTCAAGAAATTCTTTGAAGACACCATCTTGATCAATTCCAGCTTCATCAAGACCCTGGTTGAATAGGGATAAAAAGAATGATACTTACAACAAAGATGGATAAAATAAATATGCACTGTTCAATATTTCAAAAAATACATGGAATGTTATATATCAAAATTTCTGAATAAAAATGCTAACTATTTTTTTTGTACTATTTAAAAAATATGTTCAGTTATAATCTACTAATTATTTCAGAAAGAAAATAATGATTGATAAAAATAATAAGTGCAACTATATATAAACTACTTTTACTCGAAGAATATCAAATAAAAATGTAATAACCTTTTTTTACACATTAAAAATTAATTATACATTGGAATACTGTACCTGTTCATTTATGAATTTTACTCTGATAACACCTTTGAGTGATTGAGGAGGTAACATAGATAACTGTTGATAACCATCCTACAACACAGTACACACAATTATATTATAATTAAACTTTATACTATGATACTTAATTACATCAACTAGATAATTAACACTAAACATACCATAACCGGTCAAAAGACCAGTTTTATTACAGTAGAAACAGGTATGTATTATTGGTATGTTTAGTGTTAATGTCTGCACAAAACAGAATATTCAAAAAACAAAAAAGATAATTCTTTTCAAATAAATAAATTTACTGTAGCATTCAGATAAACTAACAAGTTTTTTTCTCAAATAAAAACATTTACATATTTTCTTGAAACAATATGCAGGACATTCGATTTTTCAATTCAAACATCCCTTGTACATGCATTTTGAAAGCTTAATTTTAAATCAAAGATCAACTTAAAATTTGGAGGAAAAAAAACAACTTATTTCAAAATGTAACTTTAATATAGAGCTAATCCTAATAATTTTATAAATATGAAAGTGAGTTTGTTACCTTTTCACACCTAAGCCACTAAACCGATTTTAAAAATTCTTTCACCAACGGAAAGCTACATTACCAGTGAGTAACATAGGGTATATTTTATCTCAGTATTCCTATGGGAATGGGAACTACATGGGTGAAACCTCAGGGCGCTGCTTATATCTAGAGAAAAGGAGAAAAGCTACTCTCTCGCCCACTCATCACGATATCTCAGGAACTATTGTCTGGATTAAGTGGCATTATAGATAAAAACTTTCATTTTTTAAACTATTAGATGTACAGTCTTGAAATTAAGCAAGCAGATTCCTTTCACAGAGTAGAGACTCACTACCAAATGATTTTTATGAAAATCAACCTCCAAGTGGTGTTGCAGGGGATTAAGGGGTGTTACAGATAATTATTTCCAATTTACACTATTAGACATGTAGTCTTGAAATTAGGTAAGCAGATTTCTTTCATTTAGTAGCTATATGGATTTAGTGAAAATCAACTACCAAGTGGCATTACAGGAATTCAAGGGGAATTATAGACAATTATTTCCATTTTTAAACTATTACACATGCAGTCTTAAAAAAAAATTTAGTAAGCAGATTTCTTTCATAAAGTAGAGACTCAATACAAAATAATTTTTACCAAAATTGACTCCCAAGTGGCATTATAGGAGAATAAGGAGAGCTATAGGTAACTATTTCCATTTTTAATCTATTGTACAGTCTTGAAATTTAGTAAGCAGATTCCTTTCATGGAGTAAAGATCTGCTACTAAAAGATTTTTACAAAAAATTAACTCTAAGAGGGTTGGATATAAATTTATTCCCGTTTTTGAACTTTTATACACACAGACTTGAAATTTGGCAGACAGGTTCTTTTCATGAAATAAAGATCTGCTACATGAGGTTTTGCAAAAAACACCCCCTAAGGCAGGAGCGGGGGTCGAAGGGTTAAGGAACGTAGCAGAAAAATATATTACCGTTTTTGAACTATAATACCTACAGATGTGAAGTTTGGCAGGCATGGTCCTTACATACGATAGAGATTTGCTACAAAAAGAGTTTTTGGGAAATCGATTCTCAAGGGAGTTGCTAGAGATGGAGGGTATGATAGATAAATAATCCTGGTTTTGAACTATGAGAACTACAGACTTGAAATTTGGCAGGCAGATTCTTTTTATGAAGTAAAGACCCACTACATAATGGGTTTTATGAAAGTCGAAGAATAAGAAGGGTTGTGAGGGTTTAAGGGGCATTGGAGATAAATATATTCCTGTTTTTGAATTGTTAGACTTTAACTAAACTGAGTGGTGCAACAGCCCATGAGGGCCAAGGCCTTCTGTGCCCAGTTTAGTATTCGTGGTGGGTGCTGAGCTGCATGAGCAGATGTTTCGATAAGTGGGTCAGTCTGACGCGAAATCCCAGTGTTAGTTCCCAAGCAAGCTTGGTACTAATTTATTGACCCACTGAAGGGATGAAAGACTGAGTCGACCTCGCCCAATCAGGGATTTGAACCCCAGACTGTGGCATGGAAGTGCAATATTTTTGAAATTTGGTTGGCTTGTTCCTTTCATGTGGACTAGAGTTCCTCTAAAAAAGTTTTGCGAAAATCATCCCCCAAAGAGAGGTTGTTAGGGAATTAGGGGCATTATAAATAAAAATCACTGTTTTTGAACAGTTGATGAATATACTTAAAATTTGGTAAGTATGTTTTTTTTTTTTTTGCTGAATCGAGATCTTCTACGCATGGATTTTACGAAAATTGGCTCCTATGGGGAGAGTAGGGAATTACTGGGGTGTATTGATAAAAAAATATTCCTATTTTTTAACTACCAAACCAGCAATAACGAAATTTGGTATGCATGTTTCATTTGTTGAATTGAAATCTGCTAAGAATGGGTCTCACAAAAATTAATTCTCAAAGAGGGTTATGGGCATATCGATAAAAAAAAATTACGTTTTTGAACTATTAGGTTTAGATTTTAAAATCGGCAAACATATTCATTTTGTTGGGTAGAGATCCACTAAAAATGGATTTTGCAAAAATTCACTTTGGGGAAAGAGGTTACGATAGCGTAAAAGATAATTCTACTTCAGTGTTAGGCATTATTATTTAGAAGTACTGTCTTTTTTTTAAAAAATCAAGAGGTGAGAGTTATAATGATGTTTCTTAATACTATCAAATGGTTAATGCTAGGATTTAGATATTGATAATATATATAAAGTATATATTCATACAGCATTATGAAATACCCAGCAAAACGGATGGGTAATGGCTAGTATATAATTTTTCAGTGGATACATTAGATATTAGTAATTTTAAGAACAGCTTTATTACATATAGTTAATATCATCAATAAATTAAAAATAATGACTTACTTAACAATAATTTTTGTACTATTTTATTTTATTTATATTCTAAATATGAAGCTACAATTATTTGTATATTAAAATAGATTTTGCATATTTTGATTAAACATATTCAAAATGGAATAAAACAAATCACGCAGAAAATTGTTTCACATAAAATTATAGCATGATATGTATATAAGGTGTGACTATAAAACAAGAGAATGTTACAAAAGACAAACAAGGCTAGAGCCAAAATGGTATGATCTCGCCACGGCCTTCATTTGTATAAGATCTGTATTATTTTGTTTTGATAAGTGTTTTAACACAGCAACTGATCGTCATGAATTTTTATAAGCTTGTGAAAATATTGGTACTGATACTTGGTGCCATATAATGAATTTTAATGCCATAGGAAAATGACCCAAACTATTTGAAAAAAGCAATAATATGTGATGAATCTTGGTTTTTTTTCTTATGATCCCGAAACTAAGCATCAATCCAAAACATGGGAAAAGAAAAACTTCAATGAAAACAAAAAAGAGCTTTAATGAGCAATTTAAAATTTAAAGTAATGTTGATCTTCCACTTTTCATTATCAATGGGATTATGTGCTTCAACTGGATTTTAAACTGTTATTTGTGAAAAATATAGGGGAAAGAAGAGACCTGAGTCATTGAAAAAAAATTGAGTTCTTCATCAAGATAACACCAGCTCATACTGCATTGTCTGTTGAGGAATTTCCAGCCAAGTATAACATTTCAGCTTTAAACCACCATCTTTGTTTTCTGGCACCATGTGACTTATTTGTTCTCTAAGATCAAATCTACATTAAAAGGAATAAACTTTCAAACTTGTAAAGCTGTGAAAGAAAAAGCAATGCAAGTCCTGAATTACCTCACAGATGACTTCCAGCATTGTTTTAAACAATAGAAAAATTCCATGGGGATAGTGTAGGGATAGAGAATGCACATTAAAAATAGGATAATTAAATATATATAAATTTAAAATAAAAGGTTTTAAAAGCATCAGTCTCCTTATTTTATAGCCACATCCCATACACTTATAAAAAGTAATCTTACATTAAAAGTATTTATGAGTAACATATATTCACTTGAAAATATACACCATAAATAGAACCACAAATTTACTTCTTACTATAGCCACAATAATCTTATATTTTCTAAGAAATGTTGGAGAAATTGATGCAATAAATGAATAAGTTTTTATAGATTATTCAAACTGCCCAGAAACATATTTTAAAATTTAATCTCAAAGTTCATAATATTAGTTTAAAGAGATATTTTAAACTTAATTTTGGAAAATAAATATTAATCTCAGCACAAACTATAAAATGGCAGAAGTGAAAATATGTCCTACACCTAAATTAGAGCCTGAAAATTGATGAGAGAATTCACATATGGCTTGAGATTTTTAAATAAAAACTATTTATGTATTTGTTTTCATTTGAAACAAAAAGTAAAATTGATACATCACCTCTACAATCCTTGATCTATGTACAGTGATAAGGGTGCTTTGAGGTGAAGCACACGCTGATTCTGTCAAACCTAAGATTTCTTTCTCATTGTTCACATACTTCCTGAATAAAACCACTCTCTATACAGAAAAAAAAATTAATAAAATCTAAAAAGCAATAAAGGTTTTACATACGAGAAAAAAAAGAGTATATTTACTTCTTTATGTGGAATGATGTGAGGAACTTTCTGCATTAAAACTTGGGCAGCTTTCTTTCCCTTTTCTAAATCACTCATAAAAGAGCTCACTCTGATTTCTCTGGGGAAAAAAATATGAATTCTCAGACTGTGCAAATAAGTAAAACAAAAATAATAAAACATTTTAAATGACTTTACACCACTTTGAGCAACATAAAAAAGTGCAGTTTTTTTTCCATAAAATTTGATACTTTACTTTATTAACCAATGATCAGGTGGTGTGTAAGCATGTCTACAATCCCTTTTATATAACAGCATTAACAATGTGTGTGCAGATGTTAGTAAAGCATTGCTCTTTACAGCTTTTGCATCTAAAAGAAATGAAGAACAATTGATGTAAATATATTTTCCAATAGAATAAGAAAACACATATTTGTACAGTTAAATAACAGAAGTTCTTGGAAATTATTATGGTATTTTGTTAAAAAAATTAAAATTTTCTCATTTAATTTTTCTTAATTCTGAAAAACTGACTAGATGATTTTTTCCTGCAATGAGATTGTATTCGTGTTTACCACTGCAGACCTAGTATATTCCTAGGAGCTGGTATCACTTTTTAGAGCAGCACCATATAGGTGGAATAAATTTCTAAAATTTTGATATTGGTTGCATCTAAACTACTTTAATCAAATACCGAATTTTCCCCGTAGTTTTTTTAAGGTTGATTAAGGATTAAACCTATGCATACTCTTCAGAAATAAATATATACCGTATTTTCCTGTATATAATCCGCAGAGCCCTTTTTTTCGAGTAAAAAAAAAAAAACATCGTATAATCCGCGGCAGTTTTGGCGTCTAATAATCCAAAAAATATAAATTGCCGATAAGGAGACACATAAAATAAAAAATATAATTAAAAATAGAAGTAAGAAATTGTTCAGAGGACAACATTTATAAAAAACGCATCTATTTAAATATGTATCATAATATACTTTGTACAATAATCTCAATAAAACAAAAAAATTCTCTGCTACTGCCATCTATATTTTAAGTTAAGCAAAACATTGCATGCGGAAAAAATTTTTCTGCTATTTCCTTCCGAGGAACCGAATTCGTTCTTGAAAGTAATTGGACAAAAACTAATTTTGGCCGTAATACGTCAGCCGAGTGATGAAAGCGCCATCTATTATTTATTTTATAAAACATAAACAGCATTTCTTTCAAAACTTCGTTAACTTTTCTGATGGAGAATGTTTTTTCTCAGATAATCCGCGGCGGCGTATAATCCACACAAAATTTGAAACTTTTTTAACACATAATCCGCGGATTATATACAGGAAAATACGGTATATAAAATAATTCATTTTAAAAAGATTTTCATTCTCTCGTATCTATAAAGAACAGGTATCTTTACCCAAATGTTTTTTGACAATATTTTTTCCTTACATTTATATTTTCTTCCACATAAATAATGTTAAAAATCTAGAATAACTTTTCATTAAGTTTTTCTCCTCTTTATGCACAAAAAAAATAAGACAATTTGAAATAGCATGCACCCAAAATCAAGTATAATGGGATAATCAATTAAATTTGTGAATAGTAGTAAAACAACTACTTTTATTGACATCAAAATTACTTATTAAATGAATTGAGAGGACAGAATAATTCACACATAAGTAAGTTCAATAACAGGGATTCCCAATGAGTTCCAGGTGGACCAACTGATGAGTCTATGAAAGTATAAAAAGGTTCTATAAAATTTGAAGGGTCAATAGGCGATTAATGACAATTATTTCTTTCTTTTAAAATTTTATTTAATTTTTTTAAGACTGTAACCATTAGATAATGATATCCATTTTAATATGCATAGATATAATATAGATTTCCACGTAGACTTGTGATCCCTGCATCTCTAAAGAAGAATGTCATATTTAAAAAAAATGAAATATAAATCAAATAACCAATTTTATTTTTCTCTCTGATCTGCTGTTCATATTATTAGTTAAATTATTATCTTTAAGTTTTTTTAGTGCAATTATTAAAGTTATGACTGTATTATATGCTGCATATTGTAGAGAAAAATGTAAGATGGTATATGAAAAAATGATCATTTCAGAAGAGGTTGATGTTAGAAAAGGTTTGGGAACCCCTGATCCTAAATCTAATTAAAAGTATAAAACATACCAATAAGATTATTCCAAATAAGTTTAAAAACCAATTGATTTAAGAAGGCTGATATTGATACTAAATCTTCTAAGCAGAATGGTTTTTGCTGCTCATACAATTCAACATCATCCAAAATTCTATAAAGAGATAAAAAATGGTAAAATATATTACTCAAATATATATGTCTCCAAATTCCAAATTATCTACAAATGTAAAAGGTAAACAAGAATATATCATAATGCATAATATTTAAAATAGCAAGAATACTTGGTAGAAAAAGAGACCATGTTTAAACCAATATACTCTTATTTTCATGAAATCATCTAATATTTATTATAAATGCAAAAGTTTGTGAGTATCTTTGTGGGTCTTTCATGCAAAAACAACTGAATGGATTTTAATGAAACTTTACAGTAATATAGCTTATACATCAGAATAGCACATAGGCCATAATTTATAGCATAGACTATAATTTATAAAGATATTGTATGAAGTGTCCAAAATATAACGATATTTGTCAAGTAAGTAGGAAAAAATTCAGCCATCTGCGAGCAATTCTAGCTTGCGCTGCAAAAAAGCCCACGTCAGCATATATCTATCTTTTGTTTGTGAAAGAACTTTTTTTTGTTTTGGCTACGCAAGGTGCTTGCTCGCTTCTAATTATTTCCACTGATCAGCATAATGCCTATTTTTTTTTATTTCAGAATAAAATTAAGTTTTGAAGGGAGAGGTTGTTATAAATCTCTCTTTATTTTAAATGTTTTTTTATGATTTTATTATGCACATTTGGTAGTAAGAAATTGATCTTTTTTCCAAATAAATGCTTTTATCAGTTCTGATACTTAAAGTAAATAAACTTTCTCTTTCACACTACATCATTTGGACAAATTTTCAAAATTTGTTTGCGATTAGTTGTTAATTATAATGCTTTAATTTTAATTGAATAGGCAGATATAATTATTTTTATACTTAAAAACGCAATAACTACTGTACTGTATTTTTTGGAGTGTGAGAGTGAGTGAATATTAATGTCACACTGTTCAGCTACACAAGAGCTTTTGGCAACGGATCACGTAATTTTGAACCATGGTCAAGTGACGTGGATGACACCTGAGCTGGCACCCTCTTCTCCTAACTACCACACCAACTTAGAAGGAATATTCTACCAATACTTAGCAGGAATATTCTTTTAAATCCACTCTTCCAAGATATATGGCAGCATGGGTTCCATGATGAGTATTTTAGCGGAAAAAATAGTTTGTCAAAATTTAAATGTCTTATGTTTTTGTATGTTAATGAAGACCTTAGAAAATGATTTGACTACTTATTTTAAGTGAATGGTATATATAATTAATTTTACAGTGGAATATCTTTAATTAATTTATTAGCTCTAACGGATTAAATTTTCTAAAGTGGAGTATTTTGTTTATGTATATCCCTTAATTTGTAAATGTAGTGATCCAAAAAAAAAATATTGTACGAAAAAAATTGCAGTAAATCATAATGCGGTTGGATAAAGTATTAAAGTGCATTTCTCCCCTACACGGCGGGTCTCACAAAGCTCTAATAAAGCTTGAGTTACGAAAGTTGCTAGGCATTTGTCAACTTGACTCTATCGTTAACATTTCGCTATGTTTTTCATTGAATCGCCATTATAATTTAAGAAACGGCGTTGCTTTCGAATATTACAATTTTAAAATAAAATAAATACAACAGAAAGTAATATTAATGTATTATACTTTCAGATATAAATTATTTACACTACTTTAAGCGTTCATTACGCAAAACTTTTAACAATGTGTTACTTTTGGTGAGCAGAGATCAGCTTAGGGAGGTATTTTGAAAAATCGACCCTCAAGAGTGTTACGAGGAATTATAAATAAAAGAGAGAGAAATCCTTTTTATCAGCTATTAGATCTACATACTTAAAATTTAACAAAGGTGTTTTTTTCTTCTTTTTTTTTGTTTAGCTGAGATATGCAAAAAGCTTTTTTTGTTTAATTTGCAATTCACATAAAATTAACTCATTAAAAGCTTCTTTTTCCTTCAATCTGTGTTGTTAATTTTTCAGTTCACCCGTGCAAAGAACGGGTATACCAGCTAGTTTATTAATAGTTACTATGCTTGATCACTCTTAGGTTAAAAAGACATTCATATTTGCCATAACTATTTTCCATACAGCTAAATACACTTTACATTGTATTTTGAACAAAAAGTAAGAAATTTCTGAAATTCATAAATCATCTTCAGTGAGTGAATACTAATGTCACCCTATTCTGCTACATGAGGGCTTTTGGCGATGAACCACAGAATTTTGAACTGTTAAGTGATGAGGATGACACCTGAACTGGCCCCTCCTCTCCTAACTCACACACCATACTAACGGGAGAATGTTTGAGCCCTGACAGATTTAATGTGCATCAGCCCCTCTACACCGCTAGTCTTCAGCAACACTAGGCTCAAACTCACGACATGATGGCCACGAATCTGTGACCTTGACCACTTGGCTACCACAACTACATAAATCTTCTTGATATAAACATTAAAAACATTAAGTTTAAATGCATCATAAAGCAAATTTTAAATAGTAATCAACAAAAAGTCTATGTAAAATTAATGAGTGATTCAAAAATTTGCAAATTTAAGACAATGATAATTATTTATTATCATTTAAAAGATTTATGGAAAACTAACTTGAGTTTATAGGTGTCACAAATAAACTTGAATAGTGTAAGAAATAAAAGAATACACAACTTGCAAAACTGTTCAGGCTACTCGCAGATAAAATACTATTTTTGCACACAAAGAGACAATTTTATTGATTAGTAAAATTTATGTTTTTTACTAATTTTTTTAAAAATAAATCAAATCAGTGACATATAATTTAAGCTATCATTATTAGCTTACCTATCATTATTTCTAAGGTATCTTTATTAGAACATGTTTAATTTTAGATCAGATTATTTAACCCCCGAACTGCTGCAGGCGTATATATCCATCTTGCTTATCTGGTACATTGTGTGCCCCATAATAGTATATACATGCTTTCTGAAATACGATTCCTTTCTTTGCCAGCTATTAGTAAAACTATTCAAAATGCTTTGGAACGTAACAAAATGATCTTGTTACTGTTTGAGAAGGATTTACTTAATCCAGAGAAAAATTTGTTTACTTGAGCCTTTTCTCTCCCCCCCGATAGACCACACGGTGGCACTGGGGAATGAATCACGTAGCCTTTATTTGGCACTTAAGGGATTAAAGGTTAGGATTTTCGTTATTTTGCTGGTAGATTTGCAAGTTACAATCAAAACTTATCAAGAGTTTGCTAACAAACAATTTTTCAATGTTTATTTCTCATAATTACGATTTTTGTAAATCAGTAAGAAAGATGAAAAAAGATAATTTGTACTTTAATAATAATAAACTAAAATAATTTGAAAAATTACACAATCACATGAATACAAGTAATGATGACATGAAATCAATACATGTTAATACACAGCAAGGTCTATATATGACAAGAGATTGCTAGAGTAGGTGATTATGATTTAGGTGACTTTGAATGAGGATTTGTTGTTGGTCTGCAAGATGGATCATGATATTTCTGAGTTGGAGATGAAAAAATTATTTTTGCAGATGACCATTGTAAGAATGCAACACAAATAAAAAAAAAATCAACTCCATAAACTCTGGATGAAAGAAATGCACCCCTTTTGATTACTGCAAAACACAAAGCTAACACCATTATTGAACTGTTGATGATTGAAAATATGTTGCCTGGAGTTTTGTAGCATTTCCAGTTGAATTGGGTCAATGGATATGTACAAGTATGGAAAAAATTCAATAAAACAAGGGCCCTGTAAGTCAACATGGATTGTTTAAGTTCTGTCATGGCATAAGGCATGTGTAGTTGGCCCAATTTGGGACCAATGATAAGTCTACAGATAACTCTGATAGGTGATAAGTACATAAGCATTCTTCCAGGTCTCCTATTTCTATTCATGACTAATATGAGTCTGTCAACATTCTTGAACAATTGTAACAGGATAATGCAATATCATTTGTCAAATGCTACCAATGACTCCAACAGCATTCATATTCAGCTGCTAATTACAGAAATCCTTAAACATGAATATTACTAATCATATCTGATGTACAAAAGACATCACCATCACCTTGTTCTTCATTAAATTGTGATTGCCCTGTAGGAATCTTGGTGTGAATTACTTTTAGGGTTTTCGCACATTAATGGAGGCCATCCCATGCTACGTTAGGCAGTTTTCCATGCTGGGAAGGGACCTACACAAAATTAGGAAGGAGTACCAGTTTTTCAGGGATTTCACAATGTAAATTAAAAACCATTATATCATTGAAATTTACAAAGAATTCAAAATCCAAGCATGAAAAATAAAATCTTAAAATATATATTTACATAAGTATTGACATTAAATACAAAACGTAGCAAAATATAATCATTACATACGTAATCAAATGTGTTGCACAATCACAAAATAAGACTAATATTTGGAATTCAGGACTGCAAGTCTTAGTAGTAACTGCTAAATGATCCAAAAAAGCTTTTAATCCGTTTCCTGGTCCAAGACTACTGATGAATTTCCACAAGTTTGGCAAAACCATATCTTGATAACAAAGACCTACAAAAAGTATGAATTAATATTCAAGATATTTTTATAAAGTGTTCTTAAAATATGTAATTTATTTGATAAAAAAACCCACAGATATTGGAATTATTAAAATGCCAATCAAAACTTTAGTCTTAAGGGGGAGGGAAGAGATGTAACTGCAAATAATAATGAAATTCATAATTACAATATTTTTTCAGATACATTGTCTCTTTAATGGGTTTTCAAAAGGTGGAAACTGATAAAAGTGGTTTACTTTCTGAAAGCAACAATAGGAAAAATGATACACTTATATTTGAGATTTAAAATTTCAATGCAATTTATATTGAACTGTATAATTAAACAATTTCTAAAAGGATTTTAATTTTTCTCAATTTTTAAGCATATTTTTTCAAGCTCTTTTATCAAGTTTTTCCATAAATTTTGCTTTTTTGAAAACTGCTAGGAAATACATGTTTATAAAATGGTATGCATTCTGCTCATTATAAATTTTATATACTATTAAATTTCTTTTTAAATCAGTTAAAACAAAATTTATCAAAATGTAGAAAATATCAAATAATACAAAAATTATGTATTTTTCACAGTTTTCCACTGAATGTAGTTTTTGCTTTGTTCAGAACAACTTATTTGAAATCAAAATTTCACTGATAATTTAGAAGCTAATAGAATATCTTAATCTAATAGAACAAAATTAGAAAATTTATTATTCTAGGTTAAGTAAAATCCCAGAAATAAAAAAAAGAAAATAATAATAAAACCAGTATTTAAACTACATATATAAAAGTAATAGGTTTTAAACAGCAATAGCAAAAATAACCATTTAAATATTTGTTAAATATTTTGTGAAAACCACAATATATAAATAATTTACCTGTAAGTATATCCAATTTCATTTGTGTTAAAGTAGCAAGAGCTGTCTCATATAAGTTACAAGTTAAAGCAACAAGAGTTGTTTCTGGACTTCCTAGCCTTCTATAACGGATATTGCTTACACGACTAGATGAAGCTTTTTCTAAAGCTTTTTTAAATATGTCTGTAAAGAAGAAAAGGAAATGTATAGAAAAAAAATTTATATTAAACAATTATAAGAGGAAAAAAATTAAATTGAAAAACATGTATAGAATAAAAACACAGCTATAAGTGAAATAGTTTACATAAAAATATACAACAATAAATCAATTACCTGAAAAATTTATGAGTGATCATTTATGCGTGCAATATTTTCAATAAATATAAAATAAAGATAAATAAAAGTTAAAACCTTAACTTTAATCACAAAACATAACAGATAGAAATAAATAAATAAAAAAACAATTAGGATCAACAAAAGCAGAAAATACAGCATCAATTTTAAACAAATTTAAATGAACATTTACACACAATGTTGTTTCACTTTTGTTGGAAACAGAATAGCAAAATTATCTTGGGAAAATCAAACCAACAAGAAAGTTAAGTTAATTTCAGCAGTGAGCCATAATTTTAATAGACAATCATAATAATGCTTGAAAATATCATATATATATACAGTCGAACCTCCATATAATGAAGTTGCTAAATCCTGAAAAAAAGTTCGTTACATGGAAAATTCGTTATATAGAGGATCATCTTTCAATTTTTTTGATAAACCACATAAAACAAATTTTAAACTCGTAAACACTTTATATTAAAAAAAGTAATTATTCACACCTTTTTGTAAATTGATATATTTTTATTTTATATATTTTAACTATATAATAAAGGAATAAAAGAAAAGAATGAAGTGCAAGGGAAGTTCCTTGATTCATTTATCCACTTCCTGAAGAATGAAATTTTTCTCTTTGATGCTCAAGCACTTTTGTTTTCACATTTTCGAGCTACAAGAAACAAATTTACCAGTGCGACTGGTCAACACTACAAACCAACGGAGACTAGTTTTTGGACACAGGGACATGAGACAACTGCACTGAGGGTGAAAGGGGATATTGAAGATGTTTCCAGTGAAGTGGACCATGGGGGTTAAAAGTTGCACCTCTTGGATGAAACATCCAAATTCTATTGCTCTCGGTGAGTTAGGCATCTAATAAATCTAGTTTAAGATTTATGTCCACTATAAAGTACGTTAAAAAGAGAGAATTATTTGAAATTTCCAGGAATACTATAAAAATAGGGAGAAAAAAATTGAATCACAAAGAAAAAGTTCGTTATATAGAAAATGCACTTCACTATTGGGAGGTTATTTTACGAAGAAAATTGCGAAATGTTCTTGGTTCCAGGAAAAAGTTCGCAATATAGAAAAATTTACAATATAGAGGTTCAACTATGTATATATATATATATATACATAAGCTATGCCCAGAGCTGTGCCTCGATTTTTCTTGATTATTAAATACACTGTTTGTTTTGTAGTCATGACATGTTGGAGGAGAATTTTGACTTGTTACTTTTTTTATTTATTCTTGATCGGGACATTACAACACACACATTTCACATAAAACCTAACATCTAAAAACACAAAAGCAAACAGACGGATGCAAGCAATAGCAACATTTTACAGGATGAACACAAAGACATAAAGGAACAAGCAAAAAAAGACTTTTGCTTTTATACTGGCAGTGAAGATTGCGTGACTCCTTTGTAACAAGAGCTGTGATTGGTTAAAATGAGAGGGAAAGAGATTTTCTAATGTAATATTACTATTTGATTGTGATTAAGATTAGGGCATTAGTTTTAAACCTACGAATTAAAAGCTTATTGAAGATTATTAAAAAGAGTTAATTAAAAGGATGCTAGAGGGAATTATTACATATATATATATATATGTAGAACATTTATAAATGTTCTATAGCATGTAATGAAACAACTTTTGTTACATAATTTATAGCAGCAAATAGCAACATATATTCATTCACCAAATCTAGAGCTATCCCACCAGAATTTATCATGGGGATAATTAAATTTATCATTCTTTACAACCTTTACGTATTACACATTAGTTATGTGAGTCATATGATAATAGTAAGAATAATAATCTTCAGCCTAAGTAGTAGTAGTGTCAAAAACTTAAAACTTATTTTAAAGCAAGATTCTTATTCCAATTCTTTTTTTTTTAAATATGAGATCTTGATAACGTATAAATATCCATACTTTGGAATAAGATGTTAATTTTCAAATTCACGAACATTTGAAACCAATTGATATACATACTACAGAGGAACTTGAAAGAAAAGGAAATAAAACCAAAAACGAATTCAATCACAATGACATTTTTACCCAAAGAACAAATTATATTAAAAGGATTCCTAACATAAATTTTTATTGGAAATACTGAGAAAATTCTTTGTGAAGTCATATGTTGCACTAACCAACAACTCCTAAAAATTAACTGGGTGTTTTTTAAATTCATATTTGATATTGTGATCATTTTGAAAAGATTAACCAATTATAAATATTAATACTACAAAGCTACATGAAGGCTATTGATGAAATTCCCAAGGAACTTTATGGATTTAGAGCAGGGTCCAGGTGAACCTCTTAGGGGTCTGTGGAAATTTAAAAAGGGTAACTAGCATTCCAGGGTTCAATGACAATTTTTGTTTTGTTTTGAAATACAATTCAGTTTTTAAGAATTGTAATTACTAGATAATATTATCAGTTTTAAAATGTATAGGTATAATGTAGAATTTCATAAGAAGGTGCGATCCAAGTATCTACAATCTAAAGTATTTGTACAAAAAAAAAAAAAAAAAAAAAAAATATTTTTTAAATTTTTTTTTGTTCATATTATAAATTGTTATCTTTAGGCTGCTATTAGCAATATGATGTTATATGTTGCATACTATGAAAAGATGTAAGGGAGACTATGAAGAAAATTATTCTTTTAAAAGGAGTCAATGAAGAAAAAAGTTTGGAAATCCCCAGTTTAGAAAGCAACAAATCTTCCTCCAGGAAAACAAATATCCCACTGTTAGCCTTGGATAGAAATAGAGTTTTAACAGAACTTGTTTAAACAGGAACTACACAGTTTCAAAGCAGAAAGGCACGCAAAGGTAAAAAAAAAAAAAAAAAAAATACCAATAGAGAGAAAAATACTAGATTCAACCAAAAAATTACATTCAAATTTGCTAGTAAAGGTAAAATGCACAGTAGATTTCTACAATACAGATATGTTATTAGTTTAAAGAACAGAAGGCTATTGATGTGATGGACCCTGTAATTTTGAACCACGGTCAATTGATGAGGATGATACCTCAGCTGGCACCCAACTCTCTTAATTTCCACACCAACATGATTTATACCAAAACACATTTAAAGCACATCAGTCTACATAGCGAGTCTTTAATGACACTAAGACATGAGTTTGCAACAAGGGTGAATTCATGAAAAATATCTTGTTTTAATGAGGAGATCATAACATATTTCATACTTAAAAAACCTTACAGAATCAAAACTACCAGATCATTTTAAACAAAATGGAAGACTGCAAAATTTTTCAGATGCTTCAATAACATAATGCATAATATTTTAAAGTTATTTTTGGATAATCATTAATTATATTTTATAATAAACTAAATTGTTTCATTTCATAATAGTAACATTCACAGTTTTATTAGAAATACTCAGTTTTTTTCACTTTGATGATCGAAAAAAATCAAATGTGACCTAAACCAAAATATTGCAAGAAATGAAAAAAGAATGTAACTTACTTGTTTTAAAAGGGGAATTCTGTACAGGTGATGTAGCACTTTGGTTAGTTGGACTAGATGGCTGGGGTGTAGCCAAAACAGATTCTACTAGGTGAGAAAACATCGTTTTTATCATTGCCCCACTCCATAATAGTTGCACTTGTTTCTTGACAAGTGTTAAAGATTCATGAAGACTGGAAGAAAAAAATAATTTACAAATTATTACAATATTTACGATTATTTACAATACATTAACAAATCAATCTCAATGAAAAAGATGCAGAAGTTATAAATAAAAACAACTACCTTTGTAAAAATAATATTCTTAAATTTGTTATCATGACAAAGTACAACCATTTGTGATGATAAATTAAGAAAATGACATCAGTAACAGTGTTTTATAAAATATATATGACATATTAAAATACAGAAAACGTGAATTAAAATTGAAATGAAAAGTACTACCAATGTTTTCCATAACTTTAATCAAAATAAAATAATCATTTAGCACATTGCTTTAGTCTAAGTTACATATCTAGATTAAATATTAAACAGGAGGATATACCAATGTTATAACAAATAATACAAAACCTCAAGATGCACTCATATTGGAATTTACATGAAATTCTATCATACATTAAAAAAAAGGAAAAAAATTAGATTTTCCCTCTACCTTTTAATTATGGATAATCCCTATGTTGATTCTTTTAACAATGTGTTCTTAAAAGAACTTTGAAATGAGCATTATCAAGTCACTGTTTGTGAAGAAAAGCAATTGAGTTACATCTATCAGTTAGTATTAAAATTGTTATAATTTTCACATGTGGGCTAAATATCTTCATAACACAATTTTGAAGTATGAATTTAAACAGCTCATAATCGTTTAAAATATATTTGAATTAAAAATATTTTTTTCTTTTCAAAAAAATTTATGAACACTTTATTTTATTGTATCTTTAACCCTTTCAAGACAGGACTATTTTCTGCAAGCTGCTCACTAGGGACGGGGTGAATGCGTAAGGACTACTCCCTTCAGGACGGGCGTTTTTGTGGCTAAGCCTAACTTAAGAAAGAAACGCATAAATAATAAAATTTTAGTCCTAACTCCGTAATTTTTGGTACCCCTTTAGATTATTACACAAGTTGTCAGTTACATTAAAACTAGAATGTAATAACGTTTTTCCTTTAACCCTCCAAGTGGCTAGCACGGAAAATTCCGTCATTGTAAAGATGCTTCAAAAATGCACTGCACGTGTTTTTTTGCCTTCAAGTAACATTTTCAAAAGCGGATTAGCCGTACTTTTCTGAAATCCTTTCCCCCTTTTAAAGGTTTAGCATCTTGAAAGATAATTAGGGATGGTGGAATCAACACAGCAGGACACTGATAGGAAGTTTTATGGCTCGCAGGGAACCCCGTGTTTTGACCCAGGAGCAATCGTAAGAAATCGGGGAAAAATTTCTTTCGACCCCCGGAAGTGTTTGTTTGTTAGCTTGTATTTTAAAAGTTTTGAAAAGTCCCAACGCATAAGTAAAATATGTTACAATTCCCTTTTGGTTTCATATTAATTTGAAACTGTAACAAGTTGGGGCGTGTCAGGGCAATCTACTATTTTATATAGTTAGACAAATTATCTTTTTTAAAGTATATTCTTTCGCTTCATTTTTCTTATCTTAATCAATGCTTTCAGTTTTTGAAACATGATTATTTCATTATAAGATGCCAAAAAAAAATTAATAAAACACCAAACACTTTAAAATTTGAAATCTTTTCAACTTTCCAACTACTAAAAATGAATAAATTTAAACTTCCATCAAATAATTTGAAACATTTTCTTACACTTTGATAAAAATAATAACGAAAAAAAAACTAATTAAGATCTATTAGTTTTTTTTTTAGATTTCAAAGCCCAAGTGTTCAGGGAAGTTTACGTACAGTATCTTGTTATATATTGTTAAAATACACCGAATTATATTTGAATTTTAAGTGCTTGAACTTCAGTTTACATCAAAGACAACATGAATGAAGATTTTCCCACATTTTTTTTATAACTTGAATGTTTGAATAAATGGTAATCAAAAATATACGGAAACATTTACAGTAGACATTTATGTATATAAATAAACATAAAAATCAATTTTAAATTCGAGCTATTCAAAAACATTCGAATTATTCTTCAAAAATATCTTTTATGCAAAATACCTCAACATTTATCTTTTTTTAAAGGCTAACTGAATAAGTAATTAAAATCTGGATATTTTTTGAAATCTCGACCGTATAAAGCTAGAAATTTTACGTTAGAAATTCCATTTGAAATTTCGAAAAAAAAATGTATCGCGCAGTTAAAAATTATTTACCATAAGTTCCAGCAACTCTTTGAGTATAATATAAATTTCAAATTTTATTATATAGCTTCTTTGGTATTTTTTAATATATTTCGAAGATTTCATACAATTCAGTTGAAAGCTGCATGCTAAGAGCAAAAAATATACTAAAAAAATCGACGAATATACAATAAAGTTTTACATAGAAGCAAAACTGAGAAGCTAAAGCGTAGGAATGAAAAATTTTGAGTATATCTGAAGTAGTTTTCGAAATATTTATTTTAAAGTTCAGAAAATTTGTGTGCATTGTTATACTTAATATTAATTAAATGGTTAAAATAATATGTTAATAATAGTCATGTAATCGTTTGATGACACATTCATATACTAATAAAAATTATAATGGTCATTGATGCGAATGTCAAGAATTTTATGTAATTTTAAATTCTGACATTAAGATATTGATGTAGAAAATATAAACGATAATAAATATAATATACATGAAAAATGCAGTCTGCTATAAAATGAACTTGACAAACAAAATACGGCATTTTCACTTACTATGGCAGAGCCGGCTTAGTCAGGGGCGATCTGGAAAAACAGAGAGGGAACCGCGGTTTAGATGGATGCCGCTCTAGCTTTTAAATCTCTCAGGAAAAAAATATATAAATTACAAATGCAAAAACTAAGTCTTGTAATTTTCCATACATTTTTATAACAACGAATTGTGGAATTGGCTCCCAATACTTTGTTGTGTTTGACAATATCTAAGGTAACCAACCATACTTTAGATAGATTTGTACTACTTTTTCGTAACCGTATTCCTTTTAAAATTAATTTGTGCAGCCAAAATACACTTTTTGCACTCTTAAAAATTTATGTAAACTATAACAGTTAATTTTAATTTATGCAACTTGTGAAATGTTCATAATTAACCATTTCCGTCTAAACAGTTTACATGAAAAAAAGTTTGGACTCCCTCATTCATTAGGGAATTATATAAGATTCTAACATTAAGTTTTATTTTTCACCGAATAGGGTCGAGAGGTAGTGTATCGTGCTTCCACACCACAGGTCTTGGGTTCTATTAACAGGCTGGGCAAGGTCGACTCTGCCTTTCATCCCCGCTACATTGGGTCGATAAATGAGTACCAAGCTTGCTTGGGGTCTTAAACACTGAAGGTCTCTCTTCAGACTGACCACCAAATCGACATCTGTTCATGCACCTCAGCGCCCAATGGTCACGTATATTGGGATGGGCATAGTAGTTCCTGGCCCTCATGGATTGTTGTGCCACTGAGTTTGAGTTTTAAGTTTGAGGATTGCCTCACTTTGGGGATACCCCTTAGATAAACATGTATTTCCACTCATTTGCAATTAAACATTTTTCTTCAATTACGTTTATTTCAGAAGGAAGTTTGATTTTTCAAATGTATTTGCTTAATAACATGTATATTTGTGTATTATATTAAAATTTTGATCAATCCAAAATTACATGTTTTTTTGCTCCTCTAAAAGCTTTTAGGATTTTAGAACTGATCTTACAATCCATATACGTTTTATAGTAGTATATTTAAAAATGATAAAGACATTTTTACGACTGTGTGAGCTTTTATGCCTCGTTTATAAATATAAAAAATTGCATTCAGCTACAGTTTTTAAAATGTACTGAAATAAGTGGAGGAATAGGATATTTACATATTATGAATATTTTTGACTGCAGTAAGATATATTTATATATATATATATTTCAGTTTCTTTACAATTTGAATAGAAGTTGTAAACCATTTTGCGAATAGTTTGATATTGAATATAAACCCATAGGCTGTTTAATATTGTAAAGTGTTTTATTTTGATACCAGCACACATTAAAATAAGGCTCATTTGTAGTTATATGATCAGCTTTAGTGATATTTAAATTTTAAAAAAATAGTCTACACGTACGAAAACATTCTTTCAAAACCACACACCACATCTCATACTATGTCTTCCATACAGCAGGAAATATTTGTGTATACTCAAAAAATTTAATACAGGATACATTTCAAAATGTTAAAATTGTTTTTAAAATTTGGTATGGATACATTGTGGAACTGTCGGTTAACTTCACTGAACAAAATTGTTTTAAGTGTACTGTTTTGAAAGACAAAATTAATTAGGGAGAACTTTTCTCACAATAGAATTTGTAATGACTGAATTGTGTGAAAATGTAGTTATCGATGTGTGACATTTTTCCTTGTAATAAAAGAAACAGAAAGATAAGAAATTAAACTCGAGTAGAATATGGTTAGAAGTACTGTCATGCGCATTTGAAGAAGTATATCCCCCATTTAAATTAAAATTATTGACTGAATGTGTGTTATGTCCATCACAAATGCTGATGTAGAAAAGAAATTTTTATTTAATACAAGAAGTTCGAAAAAAGAGAACACTAGGAATGAAAATTTAGATTTTTCGGAAAAAATATTCAGTTAACATAAAAATATCATTTATATGATTTTAATTAAAATAAATTAAAAGTATTGAAATCTTTTTTATGTTATTTTAAATTAAAAATATAATTGAATAGAGAAAGATCGGTTTTATTTTATAAATATAATCATTGTATGTATATCACCATATGCACCATTTATTGTCTTATTGTTTAAAAAAAGAGATAGGGCCTTCGCTCTTTTTACCTCATTACTTTTTTAAAAAACAGGAAAGTGAGCGCGTTTTCTTACTCTCATATTCAAAAATGAATACAGGATGCTTTTTTCTGGTTCAAATCGCAATACCAATATATATATATATATATATTTAATTTTTAAAAAATGACAGAAAAATAAATTTTGTTTGAAGAAAATATAATTATTTTTCAACTTCTAACACACTATTTATTTCCTTTTTTCCACCCTTCATTTTGTTTTAATTTTACTGTGACTAAACATATAGGGGAAACGACCCAGTTGCACTACAACTTTCAAACAAGATTGCCCAAGGCAACTTAACAGCTAGCTGTAAACGATTGATCTCTTGGTTCTTACTTTACAAAGGGACCGAACTGAGTCATAAAATTGTCCCCGTTCGACCTCCCAAGTTTTAAAAGGGGGTAAAGAAAGAAGTCTGTTGCATTTTTAAAGCGAATGGCAAAATAAGAGTAAACGCTTTTGGAATAACTTTTCAGGAGGAAGCTAACCACCCAGAGGGTTAAATTATATAAAAAAATATGACTTACCTTGGGAAATAAATTTTGTAAGCACTATTCATTTTTTTCCAAAATTTTCATTGACAAAACTCATTAATACACTTTCAAATTAATAAAAAAAAATTATGACAAAGATTATTTACAAAAAGAAATAGCAAAATTAAAATGAAGATTGAGTGTGGAAAATCTTGAAGCATGGAGAAATGCAACGTCTTGCATTGTATGATTTGCAAGCATAAAATGTTTGTTAGGTTTTTTTTTATTCACACACGGTTTACCATACACTTTGGCTTTTTTCACCCTGTTTGTTCATATTAAAGTTAGGAAAATGCCTTCAAAACAATCAAATAATAACCTGAAGTCAAGGTTTTTGAAATAAGAAAAGTTAGCGAAATATATCTAAAAACAACAAAATCTTAAGCAAAACTGATGCTAAAACACCACACACTGTAGTAAAAAAAAATAAGAAAAAAGTATTCGATGAATTATAAGAAACACGAATGTTTGATCTCAAGAGGAAAGTTTATGAGTCGAGCTCTGTTTCTTGACCTTTCAATTACCCCCTCCCCCCTACTCAGCTGATGTGCAAAATATCAAATCTAGGCAGCATATAAACTAACTGAAGGTCAGGTTACTCTAACAATGTTCAATTTCAATATAATGGACATAGGGTGACATCTAGGGGCCATTAAAAAATGTTCCAGCTGAAAATGCACATTTGCACCGCCTGGTCATGGGATGCATCCATGAAGAATGCATATTTGCACTGCCCGTCGCGAAAGTTAAAATACATTCAAATAAAAGAAAGTTTTTTTCTCCTCAAATATCATACTTTTTTTGGTTTATATCACATTGTCAAACACTTTCATTTTTAAAGAATGTATATTTTAATTTATTTCATACCAAGAGTGACCGTACAAATTTTAGAAAATTAAAACTATCTTACCCATGGTCGACTTTTTGAGCAAACCAACCCAATACAGGATGCCAATGAGTCAAATTTGATTTTTTGTTGACAACATATTTTTGACAGCTTTCCATAATTCTAGTAATAACATTCTAAAAATAAACAATTATAGATCAGAAAACAAAGAAAATTTTATTTCTAGCAAGAACTTTATGATATTGAAAGTAAGGAGAACAATGAAATAAGTTACTTACGATGAAATCTAATAAATTTGTTTGAAGATTCTGAAATATAAAGTTCAAAATATAGTAAGCATTTACATATATCTTATAAGAAAATCACAATAAATAAATAATCTATTCAGTATTTAAGTAAAAGTACATCTTAATACTAATATATTTTATGTCTAATATTCATTAAAAAATTAATAGTGAGAAAATAATCACTATAAAAGTTTCCCTACATTTATGTATTCATTTAAAAGCTGAAATTTACAAAGAAATCTAGAAATTCATATAATAAACTATCAGAAAATATTAACATTTTGAAGTATAAAATTAAAATTCAATTTATTATGAATTTTGTCGATTAATAATTTATATCAGATAAGTATAAAGAACTAAAAAATTAATGATATTTTATGTATTTAATAGAGAGATAAAACTTACATCAAGATCAGAATGTCCCAAATGTATCAAATTTGCTAACATAAAGAAAAGATATACTTTAAGAAATCTTTTAAAATTTACCAAAACAAAACATAAAATATACATTAAGATTATAAATGTGATTTTTTAAATACCAACATATTTAATAAAATGGAAGCTACATATAACCAACATATTTAATAAAATGGAAGCTACATATATAGTATTTGAAGTTTTATCTAAAAAACACAATTAAAATATTATAGTCCTTAATTTAAAAAAAAAAATGAAAAATACATGTGTAATATAAAAAGCTAAACCAATAAGAAATAAATTAATACATCATATTCAGTAAATGTAAAATTTAGAAGACAGAATAATTGTCAAAAAAGAAATCTACATAATATCTCCATTAATAAATAACCTTTTTTCATATACAGTCGAGCCTCTATATAATGAACCTCTATACTGCAAATTTTTCCTGGAACCTTGAACATTTCACGATTTTCTTCATAAAATAACCTCTCTATAACGAAGTTCATTTTCAATATAATGAACTTTTTCTTTTGTGATTCAATTTTTACTCTCCCTATTTTTAAAGTATTTCTGAACATTTCAAGCTATTCTCTCTTGTGAGCATTTTATGGTAGTCATAAATCTTGAACTGGTTTTATTAGATTCTAACTCGCCAAGAGAAATGGATTTCTGGATATTTCATCCAAAAAGGGCAACTTTTAACCCTTATTATCCACTTCACTAGAAACATCTTCGATATCCCTTTCACCCTCAGTAGAGTTGTCCCATGTGCCAGTTATAAAATAATGTATGTTCAATATTACTTGTATGCCTTAAAAAAGACAATGTCCTTAAAATTCGTTAATTTTAATATAAAATTATTTCCTTAATATTGAAAATACAGTGTATATTCATCAACATTCTTTTTTCTTGCTTTCCTTGCAGTTTTTCTTTTGATGGGTAAGATATATAAAATAAACATATTAATTTTAAAAAAAAGGTTTGAATAATTACTTTTTTTAATATATATAGTGTTTATGAATTTAAAATTTGTTTTATGGGGTTTATAAAGTATATTAAAAGATGAGCTTCTATATAACAAATTTTCCATACAACAAACTTTTTTCCGGGATTTAGCGATTTCTTTATATATAGAGGTCCAACAGTATATACATAGATTTTTATTACTGTTATGTAACAAAAGCTATATTTTGATTAATGGTTTATAAACATTGACCTTTGTAGCTACACAAGGGATATTGGCAATAGACCTTGTAATTTTGAACATCATTGAGTGACAAGAATACCAGAGAAAGTACCTACAGACTTCCACACACATGTGATGACTCTGAGCCTTGACAGATTTTTAGTGGCACCAGAACTTCAAACCCATGAGAATAAGATGGACATGATTTCATGGCAAAATAAAACTGGCCAGAGTTTGTGACCATGACAAGCCGGCTATAGCAAACACATGTTGCATTTGGCAAAAATACATTTGTTTTACAACAATAGACGGACTTTTTTAAACATATTTTTCAATTAAACACACAACAATGATCAAAGTTTAAAGAGTAACTATTTAATATTATAAGAAATATGTGTAGAAAAAAATTATTCATTCTAAGGCATGATTGAAGTAATATATATATAATATGACAAAATTAAATTATTAAATTAGAATGCATTCTTCATTAATGAGCCACAACAAATACTAGTAATTTTGGGTAAATATTTATTGTTATAATACTTACTGTGTTTGATTCTCAATGGGCACATTAACTAAACTGTCCATTTTATTTTTAAAACTTATAGCAATTCCGTTCTTTTTTTTTAAAGTATGCCTCATAACTTTATTCAATCATATACATATAATATACATCATAGCTAAAATCAAAATGATAATCCTATATCTGCACACATTTATATATTGATAACACTGTTAAAAGTACATATTAAAATGTATTAACAATTAAAATGCTTTTCCATCTTTAAGAATTAGGTGAGGGACAACACACAACACATGTACTAGATGCATGATTAATGCAGTGACGTAACAGAGAGCCTTAGGGCCCCCCAGAAAATTCAGGTTTGGGGACCCAAGTCAGATTTTGCAAAGGGCTTTGGGTGTCCTGCAATGCGGGGATGTATGTTACACCAGTGTTCTACAACCCCGGTCCGTGGACCGGTACTGGTCTGTGGATCAAATACTACCGGTCCGCACAAGAAACATTAAATTATTTCTCTTTTATTTACTGTGGTATATTTTTCTTAGGTTTTGGCTACTTTTTACAAAAATCACTTAATATTCTTTGTTAAATCACTTTATATTCTTTTTTTGGTGTAGCTATATTTTATTCAGAAGTCACGATTAAATACAATTACATTAAAATTATGAAATCAAAACAGTCTAAAATATAAACAATCAACATCCTCCCCCTCAGCGGGCCGTAGTAAAATTAACAAATGTTTACAGGTCCACGGCGATAAAAAGGTTGCAGAGCACTGTGTTACACCACTGGGTTAATGTTACAATCATGGTATCATAATAATGTAGCTTATAATCATGGGAAATTACAATTACCTGTTAGTTTCTATCATTTAAATTTAGATAAAATATTTAAAGTTAGTAAAAAAAAATAGGTAAAAATAATTTTCAAACTTATTACCTATGAGACAAAGTGCATAATTTCCTTCAAGAGCATTGAAAAGTATTCTTGTGTTTTGTTCAGATACAAGTAGATCCAAAGCATGTTTAAAAATACCATTATCTGCGAGTATTGTTAAGCACTAAAAGAAATGGGGAAAACTTACAGATAAAAACTCTATTTTTATAAAAGTATAAAAATGTTTTTGAGAGTAGATTAATTTGTATGGCAATTTATCAATTAAGACTGCCTAAGAAATCAATAAGATGTAAGAATGCTTCAGTTTAGATTAACTTAATTAAAAAAAGTTATGTTTAATTTAACTTTAATAATTTTTGAAATGTTTTCATTATCATTAAAATTTTGAAAGATTAATCTTACAAAAAATTTATTTAGCAAGCTTTAATTTTTAAATATATATATATATATATATATGTAGGATTTTCCCTTTGAAACATTTGTAAAAAGGTTGAGTGATATCCTTTTCAGAGGACCATAAATCTCAATTTGATTTATTACTGCATTCCAAAGCAGCGCCATCTAGTGAGCTTTCGTAGCTCCGGCTTGAATAATTTTTCGGCAGAGGCCAACTAACTACTGCTTGATCAACACATTGCGTCTACCGCATTTCCGCGCCCAACGCGGCACCGCCAGTCCTAACGTCCAATAATGAGAAAGGTTCATTTCCCGTCTTCTAAAGGTATTACTCAACTTTTAATTAACTTAATTCCTGCATTTCTTTCTATTTGTAATTATCTTTTTTTTGTAAATATTTTCCTTTAACTTTAAATAAATTCTCTTTTACTTAAAAGAAGTATTCGTGTTTTAATGACTTAGATTCTTTTAATTCATCACTCACCCTTAAATACTTACCCCTAGACAAACCACCTACGCCAATCTAAAATCCCGCCTTCTGAAGAGTCTGATTTTTATTCGAAGATTTATTCGGACTCCCACAGAAATAATTGGGGGATCGCCTGGGATTTGATTTCTTCGAAAATCTTCTCTAAATAATAAGTTGATAACCTTCTAACTCTCTTCTTTAAAAAAACAACAACCCATTTTTGGCTGCACGCCTAATTTATAAACAGACTGAATCGAAAATGCAGATTGCCTCTCATAACATACTAACATTTAGGTGCTTCAAGTTATTTTCTGCCGTGTACAACTACAAGAGTTTCACAAGTCCAGTGAACACATCCAGGATCCTTTGAAGTTTGTTTTCAAGTAATTAATCACTCGTTGTCAACTGTATCAGGTACTTTTTATATTGTTCTTCAAAAGGAAAAAAAAAAATCTAAAAGAATACGTGAGTCACCGTTAATTTGATTATGAAAAAATTGTTGTAGTCGATTTCATGGAATAATTTATATTTTTAAATATCATGTGTGTTTTTCTGAAATACTATTTTTCTATGTGTATAGAAATCGTATCAATTAAAATTTTCTACAAGTATATCTTTTAAAATATTAAGAAAGTCGTACGTAAAATATTCAAGTCTTTATTTCATTTATTAACGAATCGAATTGCATTTCATGTATGTGCGAAAAGCTTTCATTTTTTAGGTTGCGTCATTGACCTTGAACTAAGAAATTAATGTTTTCCATTCCTAAACATTTTTCCGTTTCGTTTGCAACCGTAATTTCAATGACTCATATAGTTTAACATTTCTCTTGCAGATGTTTAGTAATTAATTATTTTTACAAGTATTCGAGAAATATATTTTGAAAGAAATATGCTATGTTTTTAGAATTGATGAAGAATCGTGTATAATCTTATTTTAATGTTGTGTATTTTATCGTTTAATATATAAGTATTTTGAGTTCATTTTTGACAGAATTATTATGCTGAAACATGTGTTTATCCTTTAAATTTGCTGATGAGATCCTAAAAAGATTTTATTTTTATTAGTGTAATAAAATATACGAGATTTTTCTTAATTGAATAACTTTTAATTGTTTGCTTTTTTTCTGCAAAGAACTTTATATTCCTTAACTTTTTCATATCGCAATTAATTTAATCACTGTTTCTAAACAAGATTTATATTTATTTTTCTTTCAAATTCTTTTTGCATTTGTTATAACGAAATGAGATAACCGATATATTAAATGGTTTAAAAAAAAAAAAAAAAGGTTTTGTTTTTAGTTGAAATTAATGATTTGACTACTTTAAATTAAGCATTACGTATTTTAGCTCGCATTGTTGTCTTTACACGTTACTGGTTTAAAATATTTCTAAATGAATAGAATTTGAATATTTCAATGTATATTTAGTGTATTTTGATGCAATATCATTTTAACTTGAGAATTTTTGTAAATGCAAACGAGAATTGCCAATAGCAACATCATTGTTTTTGTTTGAACGCGTGACAATTTTGTTTATTCCTTTGGTTACTATCTAAATTTAAATTTTAAAATGGCGTATCTTGGCAAAGGTCGACGCGAAGATTTATTTGTCTTAGCCACGGAATTAAATTTAAAATTCGATAAATCAATGACCATCGCCACACTTAAAGATCTAATTATTAGTAGTGAAGATTATGACGAAGAACTGACCAAAAACATACATTCAACGATTGTTGAGGATCGCAAAGCCAGAGAAGAAAATTTACGCATTGAAGAGCAAAAAGAAAAATTACGCATTGAAGAACGAGAAGAAAAATTACGCTTCGAACAATTGAGGTTAGATGAGCAAAAAACGCAAAGATGAGTTTGAGTTGGAAAAGTTAAGAATCCAAACACAATCCAAGTTAGGCGCTGATACATCCAAAGAAAGTGATACTAAATTTCTCGTCAAAGAAGTTTCAAAGTTTATACATCGTTTTGATTTGAAAGAAGACATCAGTCTTTATCTAAAATTATTTGAACGTCAAGCGCAGAGATTGAATATTGATCAAGAAAACTGGGTTTCTCATCTGTTAGGCTTGTTACCGACGGAAGTATCTCACATCATAGCGAGAGAGCCTGACGATAAAGCTAACTCTTACGAACACGTTAAAGATTTACTGCTGAAACGCTTTAAACTAACTCCAGAAAAGTTTCGACAACTATTTGTCACTCACCAAAAAGCATCTGAAAGAACATGGATTGATTTTTACCATGAGTTAAACACTTACTTCAACGGATGGATAGATGGATTGAAGATAGATACTTTCAACAAGTTATCAGATCTAATCATAACAGATCAACTCAAACGAAAAACTCCTTTTGAATTTAAAGAATATTATCTTGATGAATGGGCAAATATGAACTCCCTGTTCAATTAGCAGAAAAACTAGAAAAATTCGAAGACTTTAAAAGGACTCTGAAACAAAAGTCGAGTGGTCCAAATGTGAAGAAACAAGAATTCAGATTCACAGAAAAGAATCGCAGATATGAATCACCAGGAAAATTCGAGTATAACAAGAAAGATAAGAAGTTTCCAGCGTCAACGAATTACAACAAACATTACGAAGCCCCTGTCACCAAGTACGAATATGTTCAAAGATATCAAGACAGCGCGCAGAAAGGGTATTACAACAAAAATTACGAGAAACACTCAAATCACAATGCTTCCAAGCATGCTCAAACAAACTATTCAAAATCACAGAAATTCAAAGACCCTCCAAAAGAAACTTGCACACTCATCGTTAAGGAAGGTTTACGTACTAAAGAAATATTTTTGGAAAGGTGAAAATCACGGCGCTCAGAGACAGTGGTAGTACCGTAAGTTTTCTTTGAGAAAACACAAGCAGAAGAATAATGGATACAACGAAATTATCGAAGAACAAGATGCTTCTCACAGGTATTGGTGAAGCACAAGTGACAACTATCGGTTCCTTTGAACATGAGTTCAAAATAGATGATGAAAATTACTCGTTAACTTGGCATGTTGTACCGACTGATAAATTAAAATTTGAAGCAGTTATTGATCAGATCTTTTGGAACAAGCATCGATAAGTTTTACTAAAGAAGGAGTTAAATTCAACAAATATGAGAATCATGCACAGCTTATGCAAATATCTGCTGAAAATCTTCAAGAAGAACTAGACCTACGTCATGTTGAAAATCGTCAAATCAAGAAGGAACTTGAAAAGTTAATTCAAGACTACAAGCCAGAAAAAACAGCATCTACTGACGTCACGATGAGAATTATTTTAAAAGACGAAGAACCAGTCTGTCAACCTCCTCGTCGACTAGCTTTCACAGAAAGACAAGAAGTAAACAAACAGATAGAAGAATGGCTCAACGAAGGCATTATACGTCCGAGTTCTGCGGAATATGCAAGTCCAATTGTAATGGTAAAAGAAAGATGGATCTCCGAGAATGTGCATTGACTACAGAAAATTGAATCAGAAGCTTGTGAAAGATAAATTTCCGTTACCTATCATCGAAGATGTTTTAGACACTTTGCAAGAAGCAAAGGTATAGTCTACATTAGATTTACGCAATGGTTTCTTCCACGTCGATGTTGACGAAGATTGCAGAAAGTATACATCCTTTATCGTCCCAGATGGACAATTTGAATTCAACAAAGTTCCTTTCGGACTAAGCACAAGTCCAGGAGTTTTCCAACGCTACGTATCAAGTATATTTAGAGATCTTACTCGGAAAGGAATTGTAATCAGTTATTTAGATGATCTCATCATTCCAGCGAAAAACGAACAGGAAGGTCTCAAAAAACTTAAAATTATTTTTGAAGTCGCAAAGAAATACGGATTAGAAATTAAGTTCAAGAAGTGCCAATTCTTAAAAAAGAAAATTGAATTTCTAGGTCACATTGTAGAAAGCGGAACTATTAAACCATCTCCCACGAAGACACTAGCTGTCCGAAAATTTCCAGAACCAACAACAATAAAACAAGTACAAAGTTTTCTTGGTTTAACTGGATATTTCCGCAAGTACATCAAGGATTATTCAAAGATAGCTAAACCACTTAGCGATTTAACAAGAAAAGAAAACCTCTTTGCTTTCGGGATTCAACAAAAGAAGCATTTGAAAAATTGAAGAAAATCATGTCGGAAGGCCCAATCTTGCACCTCTACAAGTATGGAAGAAAAACAGAACTGCATACAGACGCCTGTAAACAAGGGTACGGCGCAATTTTGTTACAAGAAGCAGAAGATGGAAAGTTACATCCCGTTTACTACATGTCGAAAAAGACAAATACAGCAGAAGAAAAGTATGACAGCTACAAATTAGAGGTACTAGCAATTATCAACGCATTAAAGAAGTTTCGTGTTTATCTTTTAGGACAACACTTTAAAATAGTAACTGACTGTTCAGCATTTCAGAAGACTATGCAAAAAAGGAGCTAATTACTCGCATAGCCAGATGGGCGCTTCAATTAGAAGAATTCGATTATGAAATAGAGCACAGAGCTGGAAGTCGTATGAAGCACGTTGATGCTCTTAGCCGATATCCTGTAATGATGGTATGCAATGATACATTAACTTCAAAGCTTAAAAACGCACAAGAGGAAGATGACAACATCCAAACATTGAAATCACTTCTAGAGAAGCAAGAATCGGAAGAATTTTTTGAGCGAAATGGTATACTCTATAAGTACTTAAATGGTCGAGAATTAATTGTAACACCTAAAGCAATGCAAGCTGAACTAATTAAATTAATTCACGAAAATGGTCATTTCTCAGTAGGAAAAACAGAAGAAATTGTGAAACAGGAATTTTTTATCCCAAATTTATCCAACATCGTTAAAAAAGTAATAGTTAATTGTGTTCCATGTATCTTAGCTAATAAGAAAACTGGCAAAAAGGAAGGGTTTTTGAATCCTATTTCTAAGGAAAGCATTCCTTTAAGTACGTACCATGTTGACTTCATTGGTCCTTTACCCTCCACAAACAAAAGCTATCAACACATTTTCACCGTAGTAGACGCATTTACCAAATTTATTTGGCTATATCCCGTCAAAACTGTATCTGCTGAAAGTGCCCTCGAAAAATTAAAACAACAGCAGACCTTTGGTAATCCCATCAGAATTATCTCTGATAGAGGTTCAGCGTTCACTTCAAAATTATTCAACGACTACTGTGATGAAGAGAACATTCAACATCTACAAATAGCAACAGGTGTTCCTCGAGGAAACGGACAAGTTGAACGAATTCATCGAACTTTGATTCCAGTTCTCACCAAACTATCATTAGACGACTCAACGAAATGGTACAAATACGTCGACAGATTACAGAGAATACTAAATAGTACTATAAGTCGCAGTACAAAATGGACACAATTCGAACTATTAGTGGGAATCAAAATGCGTAACAAGGAAGACATCCTAATCAAAGACTTACTTCTAGAAGAAATAGCGAAAGAATTACTAGAACAACACGAATTTTTAAGAAACGATGCAAAAAAGAACATCGAAACCCTGCAGTCTGAAAATAGAAAGACGTATAACAGAAGAAGAAAGAAAGCTTCGTTATACAAAGAAGGTGATTTAGTAGCAATCCAAAGAACCCAATTTGGAGCTGGACTGAAACTAAGACCAAAGTTCTTAGGCCCTTACAAAGTAACAAAAGTTAATTCCAAGGATAGGTATGAAGTGGAAAAGGTTGGTCAGCACGATGGACCGAACTCAACCACCACCTCAGCTGATTTGATGAAACTTTTTTATGCTTAATTGAATTTTTATATTTGTTATTATTTTTAATTTTTCTCATATCCCTCTTGAGAAATTAATAGATGTTCTATGGTAACACTCGTTTCCATTAATCACTTTATATTCACTTGTAACATTTATTATATTTTCGTATTATTCATTATCTTTCTATTGATGCGAAGGATTTTTTATGTTTTAGTTAATTGTAGATCACAACATAGAATATTTTGTTTTTATATGCTTTATTTTAGGTCCGGAATTGTGAACATTAGGTATACATCTTTTCATCTGTAATATTTTATTTTATTATCTTTAAGAATCTTATTATTTGTCTTTATTACATTCATATTCCAATAATCATCAAATTTATAGTTGTAACTAAAAATAGGTTGTATTTAAAGTACTTAAGCTCTCAACATTTTGTAAGAGCTGAGAGACCAGCTCTGTCAGGAGAGGGTGATTCTGTAGGATTTTCCCTTTGAAACATTTGTAAAAAAGGTTGAGTGATATCCTTTTCAGAGGACCATAAATCTCAATTTGATTTATTACTGCATTCGAAGCAGCGCCATCTAGTGAGCTTTCGTAGCTCCGGCTTGAATAATTTTTCGGCAGAGGTCAACTAACTACTGCTTGATCAACACATCGCGTCTACCGCATTTCCGCGCCCAACGCGGCACCGCCAGTCCTAACGTCCAATAATGAGAAAGGTTCATTTCCCGTCTTCTAAAGGTATTACTCAACTTTTTAATTAACTTAATTCCTGCATTTCTTTCTATTTGTAATTATCTTTTTTGTAAATATTTTCCTTTAACTTCAAATAAATTCTCTCTTTTACTTAAAAGAAGTATCCGTGTTTTAATGACTTAGATTCATTTAATTCATCACTCACCCTTAAATACTTACCCCTAGACATACCACCTACGCCAATCTAAAATCCCGCCTTCTGAAGAGTCTGATTTTTATTCGAAGATTTATTCGGACTCCCACATATATATGTTTGTTAAATGTTATAGTAGCAACAATTCTTCTCCATTTTAACATTGCTGTAAGATCTAACGTAAGGGGTAAAAATACCTTTATCTAATGCTTACTACAAAATTATATATATTGAATACTTAAAAAAATAAATACCAAAAAAAAAAAAAACTGATAAAAATATAAATATAATTTAATACATGATCAAACATTTTAATGTATTCATAATTGGAGAAGCTAAATATGATATAATAAAATGCAGATTATATTTAAAATTTTCATATACATCAAAATACTATAAATACAAAATGAACAAGAAGTAAACTGGAAATTTTGAAGCATTATTTTATTTTAATCTTTTAACTATGGGGTCAAATAAAATGTGTATTTCATTCTCAGAGTAACTACTAAAATATAAATATTATTGATACATTTGAATGAAAAAACGAATTAACAATTTCTACTATTACATACTTCAGGTGCAAAATTATGGAAATGCAGGACAAGTGCTGGAACAGATAATATATGCAGAAGAAATAGATTCATCAAGTTGTTAGAAAATTGTGAAGATACAACAGGACTAAAAAGAAACACACAATATAAAGTTAATGAGCAATCATGCAGCAATAGGTTGCATACACAAAATGAATAGTTAAAATTTTTTTAATAACTGGATTCTTTAACTATTTCGTGAGTTTGTTGCTATCAAATACATAAACTTTACTTTCTTAACAATTTCTTTTCACTTAAATATTTCATTTTTTTAGAGTTGTACAGTTTTCTTTAGAGTAATTCAGATTAAACATAGGTTGTTACTGATTTCATATAATAATCTCATTTCTATACTTTATAATAAGACTAGCAAACATAAAGATCACAGAAAAACATATTCATGTTTCTGCTATATACACACACAAAATACAAAATTTGGAACCAGCCTTACCGAACTGACAGATTTGTGATAGCAAGCAGAGTGGCTTTTTTCAAACAAGGTTTTACTCTCACTAGACCTTTCAGTAAAAGAGTTTGCAAAACAGAATAAAGACCTTTTGTCACCAAATGTCCCATGATGTTTGCACACAATTGATTCATTGCAGGTTTCAAAGCTTCACCTGTAATTTTTAGAAATCATTTTTATTTACTATAAAAAAGTTAACCAACAAATGAAATTAAAATTTTATACAAATGACAATATCTACTACCTTGTTTATTGTGTAAAACTTTCCATGTGCCAACACTTGTAAAAGAAACTAACATATGAAGATGCAAATTCATAGATTTTGCATCTTGAGGAAATTCAGGCTGAAAAAAAAGACATATATAAATATTAAAGTATCGTGTTTAATAATTACTGGAAGAAAATACATTTAATATAGAGAATATATAAAAAAATATTATAATAAGTTCTTAATAAGTGTATATATATACATACACTTATTAAGAAACTCTTAACATTAAATATTAATCAATAAAAGGCAAATTTATTCAGATTGATGTAAAAAGTAAACCTTATTTCCCTCTCACAAAAATTTAAGTACTTAGTTATTATAATTTATGTAGCACAAAATGCATGCAACATAAATAATGCATAACTAATTATTTCAAACCTGCATCTCTGAATTACTGCACAAATATTGTTTAAATATACCTAAAACATAAAAAATCTTCAAATTCAAACAAAACATACTAGTTTTTATGTATACAATATCTAATTTAATTTTGACACTAGTTTTCTTACATTTTCAATGTTTTAAAATGATCATCAGTGTAGGTGCTGTTTTTATACCTTAAATGTTAGCTTTTTATTTTTCGCAGAAGTATTACTAACATAGTCCTGTAATTACTTTTTAAAATTAGCAGGAGTATTTGACAACATTTATTACAAAAGAATTTTATCAAAAATTGAATTACTTTATTAATATTGTTATATGTAGAACTATATTACACAAGTTTTTAAATGGAAAAAATGTTAAATTCTTTTATATATATCCTGATATATATATATCAGGATAAAAACTCTTTCTCTTCCAAATAACATTTTTGCATTTAATAAAAAAGATGATTTAAATGTAAAATTTAACAGAATTTAGCTATAAGTAAAAGCTGATATAGCCCATGAACAAAATATTCAATTATCCCCCCTATCTTTTTAATATAATATCCCAGCTAATTAACAAAATTGAACAATGCAAAACATAAAACCTTCCTCTTTTTAATTTTAAAAGATTACAATAGAAAAGACCATACATAAGTATGAGTCAAACTTATATGTTTTTACCTTTAAAGTTTTTAAATCTGTACAACAATGCCAAAGTAAAGTTTTCAAATGGTGTATCCAGGCAACGGCAAGTTCTTTGTTGAAGGCCACAGCAATATAACTTTTCTGTAAAAAAATGAAAAGCATTAGAGTGCTCATAAAATATTCATACATGCATAAAGGATTTCTAAAGTAAAATAATTTAAAATGTAATAAATGTTCACATAAAAACACGACAGGATAAATTTCTTACAATGAATGGCATCTTAAAAAATGCAATTTTCACCTATTTTTAGCAATAATTTTTTATAAATTAACATACTAATGGCAAAATATTTTGTGCTTGTATTAGCATTTTTCGACTGACAAAAGCAGCAATTCCAATAATGCAGAGGTGTAATTACCTTAATATATTATAAATTAAGAAATAAAAATTAACCCTTTTGAAAGAATGAATGAGTGAGTGAGAGTGAATGTTTACTATCATCTATCTAAAAAGCAACACAAGGGCTATTGACAACGGATCTTGTAATTTTGAACCATAGTCAAGTGACAAAGACAACACCTGAGCCAGCACCTCCATCTCCTAACTTCCACACCATATCAATGCGAGGACTTTGAGCCATGAGAAAATTAACTTGTATGAGCCATGAGAAAATTAACTTGTATGAGCCCCTCTATACGGCAGGCCTTCAGTGGCATCAGGACTCTGAGTTTTTGACCAATAAGACTTGGCTATCAGGATCACCAATTTGAATGAAAATTTGTTAATATTAAGGCTATCTTCATATAATATAACAGAATAAGCCCTAAGTACAGTTTTTTAGACAGAAAAATGCCCTAATTTTAATTTTATATTCTGATTATCCTATAGAGGACAAAACCTATTTTATAATTCTACTTATTGCTATCTGAATTAATTTATATTTTCCAGTATAAATGTTCCATAATGCTTTACAGGTTCCTGAATTTTTCAGATGCTGTATAATAAAAGAATTTTTGTCATGAAATTTATATGAAAACCAAGATAATTTTTTGTCCAAAAATGTTATCTGAATTTGGTTTAGACCATTTGGCATTAGACAAAAATAGTCTTAAAACTCACATAACTGCTTCACAAAAATAAAAATAAAACAGGAGGAAAGACTTCAAAATGGATACAGAAATTTAGTAGGATATAATTGTACAAATTTATGGAATGAAATGCTTGTAATGAATTGTAGATACTTAGTGATAAAGGTTACTTTTCTGAATACACCATAAAATTCAATTGACTAAACACTTCAGCTTATTACTAAGCAAATAAAATTTATATCTGTATAATCCTTTCATATTTTCTGGCACTTACATTGTATATTTTCAGGCATAAATTATAATATATACTTTCAAATACAAGGCAATTATTTTTATAAATCAAGTATTTTAAAAATAAAATTTAAATAAATGCACAAGAAATTTAGCAAACACCCTTACTTTTAATGAATCAGTGTCAATACTAGCAATGATATAACGACATATTTTTTCAAATCTCTGAAAGACAAACACAAAAAGAAATTTAGTTTAAAACTTATAAGATACAGTTGACGGCAAAAATAAGGATGTGAAGCATTATTTTAAAATAAGTAATTAAAATATAAATACCTCTTTATCTTCATTTTCTTCACTGATCACAAACATAAGTCTTCTAATAATCTTATACATATCAACAGCTAAAATAGTAAAATTTATAGTTTGTTTTATTCAAAAGTAAAGATAGCACTTAAATTTTATAAATAATACTTTGATTCCCATATATATTTAACTCTTCAAAACATTTTAATTCTATGCAAATGACATACCTGAAGGAAGCTTGTTTGACTCTGTAAAATCAAGGATAGTTTCATCAAACTCTTTTCTAATGTCATGTTTTAATTTTTTTCGAGCAAAGTAACCTCGAGCATATGCCTGTAAAAGTGTATTATAATTAGTAAATATAAAAATTAGACAATGTACATCAAATCTTTTCTTAAAAGATACCGATTAAACTTTATTAGTTTTAAATTATAGAAAATACTGCAAAAAAAACTTTAAAAACAGAAGATGGGATGAGAAAAAATAAGGGAAAAAGAGAATCAGTCTTTCTTTTCAAAATGATACATACAAAAAAGAAAAGCTTCCAAAAAGACATGTTTGGTGAATAAACAATTATTAAAAGATTCATAACACAAGCTTTTGATTCCTAGGAATCAAAAGTGACCTAATAGGAAAAATAGAAAAATTTCAAATGTTCAATTAACAAATCCTTAAAATTGTTTTAAACATATACATTAATTTTCAAGCAAATAAAAGTAATAAAAGAGAGATTTTTCTTCTTCTAAATTAATAGCAATCTACCTAAATGATATTTTATTTAAAATAATAAAATCATATATCCCACAACTCCAAGGGGTATACATTTAAATTGGATGTTTTCACATAAAGCATTAAATTAAAATGAATTTAAAGAAAAATATTTGATAACTTTAGGTAATAATAACATTAAACAGTTCTTACAAATGTGATACAATTATAATGAGATTCAAAACTCTTGAGTGAGATGGAGATCTCTTCTCTAGATGATCAATACACATATAAAAGACAAAAGTGTAAAATTTAAAGTCACTGAAAATATAGACAGTTATAATAGATTTTCTTTCTTACCAAACCTAAGAATTTATGTTTAAGAGACCCTGAATAAAACAAAGGATTATTGATGTTTAATATTCAAAAGGTACTTAAAACTGTTTCCTTAAAATAAATTTAACATTCCGTCAGAGGCATCCCACAGTCTGATTGCCACCAAGCAGTGGTGCACACAAGGGGGTCCGAACCCCCAAAGCACTTGATATTTTTTCCAACTGATTATTATTCTAAGTATATAGTACGTAAAATTTAATCAAGTATTTGTTATTAATGATTAATTTTATTAATTAATGCTAATTATTTATTCAATAATTAGTTTTTTACTGTGTTTTGTTCCCGAAAATCGACAAAATCAAAAGGAGCATGATACAAGAATGGGGAACTTTTGACCTGCCATAGTCAGTTTCATGCCAATAGTCAGTTTCTATTAATTATCTGGGCATGGACCATTTTTGGCTATATATTGAAACATGCAAGAAAATCTACTAAATGTATGATATGGCATCCAAAATGATGAATAATGCAAGAATTAAAAAAAATAATTAAATACCTTTATTCTGTAACATTTCTGTTACTTATATAAAGTCATACTTCTCTAAAATTTTCAAATCAGGTAAATTTTTAAAAAAAGAAATAAACAAAGATGATTGTAGTTGTGTTTAAAAGAATAATTTAGAAGTAAAGTTTTTTACAATTACTTATAAAGCTGTCAGATAATTTGCTTACAATATTTTTCCATTCGTAATAAATTTATACATAACAATTACACTAAGTAAAGTCAGAAGGTGGAGTGTTTTTTGAATGCCTTGGAAATTATAATAGAAAAAGTTACTGGGACAATTTACACATAGAACAAATATTACCTGAATAGTTAATGTTGCATGTTCACGTTTCCGCTCTAATGCTCGCTCCAATCGAGCTGCTTTAGCCTGTTCTAAAAACTGATCTTTACTGCTTACACTTGATATTTCGAACATTATATTTAATTAATTCCTAAAAACTAAACGCCGTACACTTTTAAAATATTTGGACTGCATAAAATTTCATGTTTAAAATTTGATACACAAATTATGATAAAAAGTAACCCCTTATATTAGCCTAGCAGCGTTTATAAAATCATTTTTATGCAGAAGTAAAAATTTCAATAACTCATTAAAATATCTAATTTATATGACTTAAGTATCTTTGGTATTTAAAATGTTGAAGCAATTAAAAAAATATTTAAAAGTATTTCCTTCCATGTCATTTAAAATACTAATTTCAATGCAGTTAAATATAATAAAAATCACGATAATCCACAATGACAATGTTCTTTTAAAAAAAATTGTATCGAATAATGTACATTATGACAGAATTTTCCAAGTTTGTTGTTGTTTCCAAAATTTTGAATGTTGCCAAACAAATAATACATGTGCAATCTTTACACGAAGAAGAAATAAAATAAAAAGCTGTTCAAGTTTAAATTCTTCAGAACTTTACTATTTTCACTAAAAAATGTTTTTAAAAGTCTATACAATTCACTCAAAAACGAAAAAGAGAAGATATATATATTTTTTACTTATTTGTTTCATTTGACAATGGGAAAAAAATATGGGATGAAAATACTGTGGAGCACTTGGGACATTACTTTGAATTTCGGGAAATATATTTGATGATACGTTTTGTTACTTAGGACATGTAAAAAATGCTTGAACTCACACATTTCAGACAAATTTTAATCATTAAACATTTAGATTCACCAAATGCCACAAAATGTACTTTAAATCTTATTTTGTATCTTTGTTTTATTTCGAATATAAAACACTTTCACTTCTGAATAGCGCGAAATTTTGATTTAGCTTGATGCTATAGGAATCTAATAGCTTTAAATTGAACCGTGTAAATAAAAAAATTGCCTTATCCATTAGCATCACGAGTTTCCAAATTTTCAGAATTAACGAAAATTCGGAAAATACTCTTTTCTAAGCTTATGGCAATTTTTCACGGCCTTTTTTCACTTTTACAATTTTTGACATTTAACAATAAAACACCTGCTTTGCTGATTGACCACCCTCATTACTAATTTGGAAGCTTATCAGAACTCATCTATGACCCTAAAATAATTAAACAAGTAATATAAAAAAATTTTAAAAGTCAATTCCTACTTAGATCAACGAAGAAAAATTTTATTTCAGTTAATTAACTTTAATAGATGAATTAATATTCAAAACAACTGTATTAACCGAATTAGTCGTGTCATTCACTACAAATTTAAAAAATATATATTTGGATTTGACATCTGTTGTAGTAAGTTGTATATAACTTCGCCAAAAATAACGCAGAATAATTTTAAAATTAAAAATAAAATTGAATTGATGAAGTAATATTTTAAAAACCTGTATTAATATCAAGTGTCATCCACTAACTAGTTTAAGAAAATGTATTTGAACTTCAGTGGATGAATAAAAAGTATTTTATTAACGATTGAAAATTTGAACAAGATATATATATATTGGGAGAGTGTGAATAAATAGTAGGAATTGAAAAATGATATAAAAAGAGCTAAATAAAATTTTTTGTTGGATAACGAGGGTGACTAATTATATACCGTCGAGACTGTGTCAAAATTTTACATTCATGAAAGGATATTTGTTTCTTTAAGAAATTACAAATATTTTCCAGTTGTTTTTTTGAATATACTATTAAAAAAAATCAAATGTCACAATTGGATAGCGGAAGCCATCAATGAAATGGCTCCCACTCTTGGGGACTTGCAGTGTCTGCAAATGGCTAAGCTACCAAAATGCAGCCCATTTGAAACAAACTAATATTCAGAACTTTCTACTAAAATTGGTGAAATTTGCAGAAATTTTGGTGAACTTTGAAAAATGAAATATTGAATATTTAATGAGATATGAACATTTAAAGTAAACAATTATTTACGGTACATTCATTTTTCTTTCATTACTGTGAAGAGAAACGTATTAAACAATCAAATGAAAAAAATCAGTTAATGGCGAGGAAATTCTGAAAAAAATAACAATATAGAGCAGTGCTTCTCAAACTTTCAATACTGGAGCCCCCTTTTCAATAACAATTTTTATCGCGCCCCCCTTATACATTAATAATGTACTGAATGCAATAATAATGCACTTTTTTTTTACGCTAAAGCAATAATCTTAATTATAAACCGTACAAATTCACGACATAAGTTTTAAATTTTGTATATGTTGCTTTTGAGCAAAAGAAAAAAAAATTAAGTAATAGGATATTTATTTTATGTTATTTTTCCTTTCTCTAATTTTTAAATTGGAACATATTGCAAAATGCGGTGGCTGCTTAGAAGACAAAATATAGATATCAGCTTTTTTTTTAGAAAGTACTCAGTGGGTCAATTTCTAATCATAAGCATTCCTTTGAAAAACTTTGCTCTTCAAGACAAGCCCATGGAAGTCGCTAATACTTATTAAACTTGTTCTTAATTTAGCATTAATTAATTAGTTATAAAATACTCTGTGCAGCACTGATACATTAAAAATATAGTACCGCTATTTGCACGAGTTCATTTATAAGAAAATAAAACATTATTGATATAATCGCTGAATTTTAAGGAGAGTAAAGCCAAGTGCACGACAATGTTTACAAAAATGTAAAATGATTTTTTAAAATCATTGCTCTAATTATAATTAGTTTTAATCGAACTGTAATTTTAAGCCTCACAGAATTAGCATTTAGAATTTATGTTGAATAATGAACAATAATATAAAATTCCGATGAAAAATAATTGTATTATTTTTAATATTTAAAGCGAAAAGACTTCAACATGTTTTAACCCTGGAGCAAGCACGCACTCGATACGAATGGTCGAGTGGGGTTATTGAGTCACCCCAATCCTTTTTTTATAATTATTTTTATAGTACACAATAAAAATTGCAATTCCAGTGAATAATTTAATTAAGAGAAAATATACTCACCTACTTTCAAGGACACAGAAAATATTTCGGAAAAAAAGTTATCACACCGGAAACTCAATCAAAACAAGTACCTTAAGATTGTAAAAAAACGTTTGTCACTCCCAAAAAAGAGGGAGATATGTGACAAATATATTTTAGTTCACACGTTAAGACTGTCAAACAGAAGGATAGTGTCAGAGCCATTGGTAACAATTAAACAGTTTTGCCAGAATTAACCGATTTCGTGCACTCTGTGCTCGGCGTGACAGCTCCGGATTAAAAGTGTATTTATTACAATATGATGTTCAAAAAAAATTATGTAAAATGTTTTTCATTATGCTTTATATGTTTGGGAATAACTCATAGAAATAAATCTTGGCCAAGTAATCCTTCAAAGAGCTCTCTGTGCTTTTCCAAAAATCATAAAAATATTTTACAAGGAAAAAATCGCAGCAGAAATAGTTTATGTACAACTTCCCTAAATGAAAAAACAAATACGTAAGAGCAGGGACGTAACTAACCGTACAAGTAAGCTCGAAGGTCAAACCGCAGCAAATACATTCTGCTGCCTACAGCTGATGACAATAATATAACAGTGGTGAATTTTTTATCTTCCTGAAATTTTTTTTTGATTATGGGTCTGGGTTTTGTTTTTTCTCATTTTGTTTTGAAAAGAAACCGTAATAAAAAAAATCTCTCATCATGGGATTACAGCAAATCAAATAAAAGGTTTTTTATTTGGTTACAGTATCAAAGATAGCTAAAATGAGGTTTTGAAGTAGAAGCTTTTATTTTTTATGACGTAATACCGCAGATATATAAATTATATCAGTGTTGTTGTTGTTGTTGTGGCTAATGCCACCTGTCTGACGTAGTCAGAACGAGGCCCACGATATTCATCGTGGCATGGGCAAGAGGTACGCCTGTCGTTGGCCTTGAGCACCATACAGGTGACAGTGCAATTTAAGCTCAGTGAAACTTCCCCGAAGGGACGATAGATGGCGACACGACCTCTATCTCCACCTCCACAATTTCTGCAAGTGAACTGAAGGGGAGGGAAATATTCTCCAGTTCCTGCGCTAGTGAATAAGCCCACAAGACTACGGACCCACTGATTTAACGAGCACGTACTCCGTGTGCACTCGGAGGGTATTTGGTGACATCGAGCATCGAACCCAGGCCTTCCGGTCTGGAGTCCGATGCTCTAACCACTAGGCTACCCACGGCCCCGATATCAGTGTAAATGTGTATTTTTTATTATGTCAGAAAGTATTTTGTTTTACTTCATTCCAGTAAATAAATTTTTTTAATCTTTTATTTTCGATACGCTCGTGCCCCCCTTGTACGTTTAACGCGCCCCCTCAGGGGGGCGTGCCCCACAGTTTGAGAAACACTGATATAGAGAGTTTTTCAATTCCTACTATCAGCTCACAATCTCTGTATATTTATTTATTTGTTTATTTATTTATCTTGGTGGGGAATTTTCAATCGTTAATAAAAAAACTTTTTAAAGCGCTCAATTGAGCTGAAATTTTATATACATGATTATTTTGGATGACAATACAATAATTTATTAAAAATTAATTGATTAAAACTAATTTTTTTAAAGAATTACAAATACAGCCACGTGGGCGACTTGGGTCAAAACTTGAAAAGGTTTTTTTCTCACGTTTTAAAGCATTCAGTTGAACTGAAATTTTATATACATGATTGTTTTGGATGACAATACGATACTTTAATGATAATTAATAAACATTAATTACCACTTAATGTTCTACTTTTATCATATGTATATACGTATTTTTATTAATTGTAACTATTTAAATAAAAAGTAGCTAAAATAAAAGTTTTCTTTGTTGATCTAAGTAGGAATTGACTTAATTTTTTTATTATATATTACTCTTATTTTTTTTGTTACTCTTTGAAAGTAGTTGAATTATAAAGTTTTTTTTTCACAAATTGTCACTTTAAATTAAAAATCCCACGGGTGTCAAATTGAATTAAATGAAATTTAATATTTCACTAAATGCACATATGCACGATTTTTGTAGCCTATTGGTCATGGTCACGTAGTCATGATTGGCAAGTCGTGAGTTCGTGCCATCAGACCGGACCCCTGTCAGGGGCGCCAAGTTTTAGGGGTGGCATTTGGACTGAATTTGAAAAATGTTTCTTTTTTTTGTTACGAAAAAATTTGCATGAAAGTATTTTCTGAAATATTATAAAATTTATTTTTTAAAAGATAAATAATAATTGTACACTGTGTGTTGTTTTGTTGTAACAAGTATATGGATAGCCGTTGACGGGATACAGTTAGGTATACTTATCTTGACAGGCTTTTCACTGCCCTATTATAAAAGCAAAAATGGCGGTTAGTTTGTTTTGTTCATGATATACTACGTTAAGGATGACAAAGGTGTACAAAACAGAATATTTTGCTTTGACCAGCGTTCAACAAATTGTGTTTTCATAAGAAAAAACTTCTACTTTCATGCATAGTTAAATTATGTCTGATTAAAAGCTATTTTTCATCTTTCTCTTTTAAAAATAACTTTTGAAAAAAAAGTAACGTATTTAAATGCACATTTAAATAACATTTGACTGCCTTACTGACAGATTTTATTGTTCAATATGTATTTGATTTATATTTTTTGTAATTTCCAGTTACATATATATATTTGTATTTAGCATTGTGAATTTGGTATTTAATTTAATGTATCTTATTTTCTTGTTTTGTACTCTGTATGCTAAGTGTCAGTTTTCTTTTATGTTGAACCTTGAAAGGTTCGAGGTGGGAGTATATGTTAAATCATAAAAACCCATATGTTTACACTATTTTTCTCTAGTAACTTTCTTTCCATACCAGAGTGGAGTAACAATGGACACTCCTTCCACTCATAGGACGTCCGGTGTCGGCTGACCAAAAGGGGACAAGGTTAATAGGAATTTTTGGAAGATAGAGCCGCAGGAAATGTCTTTGCCTTGAGTGTAGCTACTGTGATTCCTACCATCAATAGATTTTTTCTCGAAGAAATTGTCCTGCTGGATTCCGTAATTCCTTCTCTTACATTTCACTCGTTTGAAATAGGAACAAGTGATTCAATCTTTAATTTCGAATTATTTTGCATTTTTTAAGATTTAAAATAATATATAAATATAGCAGTACTTCATGTAAGGTGCACCTCCGCATAAGACATAATAATGTTGGTACCAGTTCTCTTTAAATGGGGAAGTTGTGTACTTACCCCTTATTAATGGACATTCTATGTTTGTAACACTGAAAAAAAATATTCAAAGATATGATAGGAGAGAAATAAATATAAAAATATTCTTTCTTATAAAATTTTAAGATTTCAAAGACAAGTTTGTGTCTGTCTTTGAATGAATCAAATATACTGATACCCTAATTAGTCTATGTAACTTTAATAGAGGAAAGGAACAGAGAGAAGAAAATGCAACAGTGGTCTGTTAAATGCTTGGATTTATAGACAAAATGGAATATATATTAAAGTGATTGCACCTCGTGAAGCCTCATTTTCTTTAGATTTACATAAACAATAAAAATATTACCTCAGGCTGACAAAAAGCACAGGCTTTCAAAAAAATCCATACATAGGATTATTTTCAATAAATTTTGTATATAAGTACAAAATTTTTTTATCACTCATTTCAAACATTTATTCAATAATTAAACTTTTGCAGTTAAAAATTTTAATTTTCCATTGACTTCGAATTTTAAAAAGATACCTGTAAGGTACTTACTTGTGTATAGTTTATTTAACGTTTGATACAACCCAAATTTCCAATTGAAATATTCAGAAATAGATAATTCATCTTTTACATGAGAATATTAAATTGCATATTGTTTATAAAATTAAACAAGACAGATAATATTCTATAAATTAAGATTGCATTCCTGATGCCAGCAAGATTGAATTATTGTATCTTTGGTAATATATGTGTGTGTATTGAGAAAAAAATCAAATCCTTATGAAGTTATTAGGCTTCCTTCCATTTGAAAGATTGACTGGGAAAGAACTTTCAAATTTAATAGTTGAGAAGAAATTAAGGCTAAATTTGCTAGATATGCAGAGGCAAGCCCAGTGACGTAACATACATCCCCGCAAGAGAGGCTCAGAATTCTAGGTTGTCCGAAGGTTATGGTTTTGCACACAAGGGTGTGGTCCCCCCCCAAAGCACTTGATATTTTTTCCGATTGATTATTATTCTAAGTATACAGTACGTAAAATTTAATTAAGTATTTGTTATTAATGATTAATTTTATTAATTAATGCTAATTATTTATTCAATAATTACTTTTTTACTGTGTTTTGTTTCCGAAAATCGACAAAATCAAAAGGAGCATGATACAAGAATGGGCGACTTTCAACCCCGGACCTCCCCCCTCCTTGAAAAATTCCTGTGTGCGCTACTGGTTTTGCAATATTTTGTAAGATCCGGCTTGTGGTCCAAAACCTGACATTGCAGGGGCCCCCTTATAATATTCGTTACGTCACTGGGCAAGCTTACGAAAATGGAGCCAAAATGAGAGGTGAAAAATCAGGGATTTAGAATCAGGAAGTTAAATCCACGAACAATCTATGTGCCATATAGTAACCACTCTTTAAATTTGCCCGTTAATGACATGGCAAAAACATCTTTAGAAGCGTGTAGTTTTTTTAATATGGTCAAAAAAAATTTTACCTTTTTTTCATTAACTTTTCGATGGAACTGAAATATATAAAGATATATACTAAAATATATACTGAAATATATAAAGGGCATCATTTTAAAGCCACTAAGTGTAACATGGAGGCAAAGTAGAATAGAGGCTATAAACTCTTAAAGTATCAACTAGGAGGCATTTATGATGTTTTATTTGGTGTAAACTTGTGGGTTCTTTTCGGATCGGGTCGTGTTCGAATTGTGAAAAAAATAACTGCAGTCAGGATTTTGTCCCTCTGTTTTATTTCACACCTTCTATGGGACACCTCATAAAAAAAGAAAATATTAACATGATAAAAGATTGCAATCCCTTGTCCGGCCGTCTTTCTTCCTTCGACCACGTTTTTCTCTCATCCGGTTTTCTCGCTACCGCTCTCCTTTCTCCCCTGGCTCGGTCTGGTCTCCCCCTTGGTTGCCAGGTCCTCCTCTCTATATAGTGGGCCCGCTGCCAGATCTCGTGTGTATGGTTCGACCTGTTGCCAGGTGCAGGTAGTAGATCCTTACATTTGGTATTCATAGTAATGCGGAAATTGACAACTTTGTAAGAGACAAGATCTCTGGATTATTAAACTCTCTAAAACAATTCAAGTTACTAAATTTAACTCAGTAACGCAACAACCCATTTGGGCCAAGGTCTACCGAGCCCATATCAGTAAACGTGTCCTTGGGCCTTGAGGTGCATGAGCAGATGTTCCGGCTAGATGGTCAGTCTGACGCGAAACCTCCAGTGTTGTTCCCAAGCAAGCTTGTAACTCATTTATCGACCCACTGAAGGAATGAAAGGCTGAATCGACCTTGCCCAGACCGGAGTTTGAACCTCGGACCTGTGGTGTGGAAGCGCGATGCACTACCACTCAACCACTGGGCTTCATTCAAGTTACTATGCTCCATTATTATTTGGTATAAAATCTTAAATTACATAAATCCAATAAGCAAGCTATTGCAATCAAAAGACTACCATCTACTATTGAGCTCTTAAAAAATTGTTAAGGCTTTTTCAAAGATCATCAATCGGATGTGGCTTTTGATGAAATACTCTATTGATGCAAAATAACTGGTCGCTGAGATTCATATCCCTGCTAATTTTGAGGTAACGCAGCCCAGTCACAGAGTTCGAAGGAGAAATATTAGTGTTGATTATAACACACGAAATGGTTTGGTGAAATATCCCAAATGAAAATTCAAAGTAAAATTTTACATTTTAGCAATTGACCAAGCTATTAATGTCTTAAAATGTAGATTAAATTTAATGAGTGCAAATGTCTTCAGTTTTTATACAATATGAATAATTTAAATGATACCTCTAAAATGATTGACTAATCACTGTACAAGTTTAGAAATAATGTAGACCGATGGAGAATCATAGATGTAAACGTGCTTTATCTAGCAGATGAAATAGAGTCGGTTTTGGCTTTATTAGGTACAAAAGAAAGCCCAATTGAAGTTTTAAAACTTATTTCAACTAGCTAGTATCCAGCTGTAGTATTTGTCAATTAGTGTAGCAATTGGAGAGAAGAGTTTCACAAACTTAAAATTAATAAAAAATTGTTATGATCCACAACTCTTCAGGATACATTTCAATGGTTCAGCTCCATTGGATGAAGACCATGCATTAGCTGAACAAATTGATTTTAAAACAATTAATCAGAAATTTTTCAGAATTAAAAGTCAGAACAAAGCACTTACAATTTTTTTTGTTTATTTTTCACAATTCCTACCATATTAGCTCACAATCTATCTCTCTATATTTATTTATTTATTTATCTTGGGGGAATTTTCAATCGTTAAGAGAACTTGGTACCCTTTGAACAAACTTCTTTATTTACGTATTTAAAAATTATATTTTAGCATTTTATACAATGTTTCTATTCAAGAAAATGTTACCAGATGAAAATTTTCATATATTATTCACACAATTTTAAAAATTTAAATTTTTTGAAGAAAATTGGGAAAATTTTAAAATCCTACTCCTTTTGTAAAAATTAATTTTTTTACCTGAAATTTTTTTATAATATTCTTATGGATATTCTAAACAACTTAAGGGATCGATTTTAGAATAACTTCATTCGTTTTCGAGAAAAAAAATAAAATGTTGATATACAGGCTAAAAATCAACGAAAAAGGCCAACATGTCTTACATTTTTTTTAAAAGTATTCAGTGTATAGCAAAACGGATCCCTAATTTTATTACATGCTTTATTTTTAACACGCAGGAAAAAAATGGAAGTGATTGGTAAATAATTGTCGAAGGAGTAGCATTTTGAATGCACTAAGGTTTCGAAAAACACAAACTGAGAAAAACCAGTTTAAAGTTTATAATTCTGAAAATATAATTATTATAAGCTTAATTAAAGTTAAAATACCCCTTTTTAAGATATTAGTTATACGTTTTTCTTAAAAATAATTTCATTTTCATATTTTTTCGACCCACACATTTTTATAAATGATCAACTTTTAGAGAATACTAATTGCACAAGACATTTCAAGAAAAACGTTAAAAAATTTTTTTTCTGTCACGACAGAATTTTAGCTGTTTTTTTCTTATAATATTAAAGTATTACATTTGTATGAAAAATATATCAGGAATAAGAACTGAAATTATAAAATTATTAATATAAAATGCCTTAATTTAAAAATTTTACAAGCACACATTTCACAAGGAAGAAAAATTACATTATTGTATTGCCTCGGAAATATTCTGCTTTTAATACTACACATTCTTTTTTATAGTTATTATTTATATTTATAAAATAGATTTTTTTTTTATCATAACGCATTTTTCAGCTTTTTTTCTAAAAAGGGTGTGTGGCTGAATTGCCTAATTTGTTTTCAAATGAAGTTTTATTCAACTTCTAACTTTCCGACATGCACAAGTGATATATCAATCGAAAGATAATAATGCAAAGAATAAGATTAAATGAAAAAAAAAAAAAAACGATAGGCTTGTGATTTTTGGGGTACCAAGTCCTCTTAATAAAATACATTTTAAAGCGCTCAATTGAGCTGACATTTTGCATACAGGATTATTTTGGATGACAATAAAATAATTTAATTATAACTAATAAAAATTAATTGATTAAAACTAGTTATTTAAAGAATTACAAATACAACCACGTTGGCATCATTTTTGGCGACTTGTGTCAAAACTTGAAAAGGTTTTTTTTCTCGCGTTTCAAAGCATTCAGTTGAACTGAAATTGATATACACGATTGTTTTGGATGACAATACTATACTTAAATGATAATTAATAAAAATTAATTACCACTTAATGTTGTGATTCTGTCCTTTGTATATACATATTTATATTAATTGTAACTATGTGACGTCTCACGTGTCTTTTCTTTAAAAAGTCCTTTGGGTTCTTTGGGCCAGAATTAATGGCAACTCTTTTCCAACCAAATCCAAGAAGTGAAGTGTGAATGGAAGATGCAAATGAACACACAAAAATTTAAATATCGGAACTTAGAGTAAGCGGGATGGCAATGTAAGGTAATGTTTGACAATTGAAGTTAGTTTGTGGTAGTTGATGGTTATTACAGTTCGTGGTTCAAGTCTGAATGAGTTTTGCGTGACGTGAATACAAGTTATTAGCGATCGAATATATGAAACGGCCAAGTTGCACACCAGTGCATACAAAGACAAGATTAAGCATAGGACAAGATTGATCGTTGCTCCAAGCTGTAATAAGGTAGGATTGATTATTTAATATTAGAATCGGAGATTAGGCGGTTCGCTCATTGATAGTGGTCTGAATTAGATTAAGTCTTATTATAAATATGTATATATATATATTGTGTGTTGCGTATTGTGTCATCGTAGATTCTCTCATATTAATTATTATAATTTAATTTTTTAAAGGTTTAAGTTGAATATCTTAATAAAGTCATATTAAGATAATGTTTGCTCCTAGTTCTTTCGTTAATCCTACGCCTCTAGCTCAGGCTGATACTTTGAGAGATGTTCTTCCAAGGGGAGGAACATCCGAACTATTTAATAAAAAGTAGCTAAAATAAAATTTTTCTTTGTTGATCTGGGTAGGAATTGACATAGTTTTTTTTTTATATTACTTGTTCTTACTCGCTTTGAATTTGTTTTATTTTTTTTTGTGTGGAGAAGGGTGGTATTTTTCATTTTTATCCGGGGCGGCAAAACTGCTAGATCCAGCCCTGGCACCATTGATGACAAACTGTGTAGGGGGTGGGGTGATGCACATTATAAATTTGTCGTAGCTAAAAGTACGCTTTCTTACAGAATGATAAATAAAAACAAAGTTTGAGCTCTAAAGCTTTAATAATTAAATTATGCACATGTCCAAAATTAAGGTCACAAACATGTTTTCGTCATAATTTTAAATTGCCTCCAGTAAAACTGAAAGAATTAGTATTTTATATATTTTGAAGAGCGGATAGTACAATATCAACCTTTAATTTAGGAAAATATATTTTTCAGCGTTAGTTTTTGCAGAACAACTGGATTGAGACAGTTAAAGCATAAGGGAACTTAGCATTCAGTTTTGTGAATATTACATTAAACCTGTTTGCAGTGAGAATGACTTTTCATAATCGTTTAGATGATTCATTGAGATGGAGAGAGCCATTGACAGACTTGAAAATGGCCAGTCTGAAGCGGAGGTAGCTCGATGGTTATAAGTGTCCTGAAAGTAGTCTTCCATTTCTGAAATAAATTCCAAACAAGCGATACTGTCACTAGGAAGGTCGGCCAAGGTCGCCTCAGAGCATCAACATCTGAGCAGGATCGCTACTTACCACTAGGCGCACGACGACACAGGCGGATAATGGCACCTTAGTTTCCTTATGGTCTTGCTGCTGTGCCTGGAAGAAGAATTTCCAGGTGTCCAGTCTACAGCCGTCTTTCAGAGACTGGCTTTACACCAGAGGTTCTCAAACTTTTTTGTCTCATAGACCCCTTGCCATGTTTTTCGGTAAGGGGTAGACCCCTGCTTAATAAATATTGAATTTTCGCAAATTTATCAACTTAAATGTCTTTTTGACAGCTAGTACTACTACTACTACTACTTTAAAAGAATTAAATTTATTACTAATTAAGTATAGAGTTAAAAGTATTAAAACATATGTTCATTAATTAAATTAAAAGTTAATTAATATGTAAAATAACTGTTGAATAAAATAACCAAACAACACGCAATTGATTTTAAAGGGAGGGATGAATCTGGCGCTGCAATAAAAAATTTTCAATATTTAGTATCAATCTTGTAAGGTTTAACCTTAAATCTACTCTGTCAGTAGTGTCCAGTTTCTTTTTTTTTGTTTTGGAGATTGACAACTGCGCTGAAACTCTTTCTTACTAGGAAAAATAATTAAAAACTTCCTCACGATATTCCATAATTCGGGACAAATAATAGGTTTGCCTTTTTAAAGCCAAAATTGCTGGAATCCGTTTCTAAACTTTAAAATCTTCATTGGTGCATATCACGATCAGTTTCTGTTGTCATGTGACATTTTTTTCCAATATGACCAAATAAATTCATTGCCTACTGTGGTATTACCATAGTCAAAGCAGTCTCAAGCCTGGTTTCAAAATCTGAATAAAAGTCAGTTAAATGTGAAACTTAGGTTAAAACGTGCTGAAGGATTGTCTGGGTTAATATGAGAAAATTTCGGGGACCTCCAGTATTATACTTCTTTAGATTAACTCTGAAAAGAAACGCTGAAGTGGTTCCTGTTTTAAAAAAATGTATGCTGCCACCTTGTAAGGGCAAATTAATCTCATTAAATTTAGTGAATAAATCTGCTAAATAAGTAAAATTTGGTTTCCCCTTGATTAAATTTTCTTTTAAAATTAAAGTCCCGATCTAGTTTATTGAGAGCCAATATCACGTAGACCCCCACTTACACCTCATTGGCCCCCAAATTATTTTTTTGCTAACGTGGACCCCTTGCAGGTCGTCATAGACCCCTGGGGTTTTATATAGACCACTTTGTGAATCACTGATTTACACTTTGCGTCTAGTATGGAGCTAACCTTTCAATATATATAGTAAGAGAGACCAGATATTGTGGAGCTGAAAATATCAGTCGTGGTCACCACAAGAAGGGGGCTTGCTCTTTTCATTGATATGTCGAAATGTACCAAAGAAAGTGATTCTCGTCAAGTCTTCACCTGAAGAGGAAATGGAGCTCGCTTTCATCTCTCCGAAATAACAGAAATTGACAGATTTGGTGGCAAAGGAATCTTTGTGTGTTGTAGCATAATGTTGTACAGTCATACACCATTGTACATTTTCGATGCGGGTACTAACAAACCACAGTGCTGTAGGCATGAAGTCTTGGAAGACTATGTGAGGTTTTTCTGGATGCTATGGGCATGGTTTACATTTCTCTATGGACGATAATGCGTGGCAACACAGAACTCACATCGTTGATGAATTTCACGATGGAGCGGATGTTCGGGAGGGGAATCGACCCTCAAGGTCTCCGGATCACAATTCTATTGAGTATGTTTAGGATGGTCAAGGAAAAGCCATTTCTCAGCGTAGCTCCTTCCAGGACCCCTTAGAAATTAACCACTTAACAGTTTCTTTTTTCTGTCATATTATGTAAAAAAATAAGCATATTTTTTGTAAACATTTTTAAGATGAAATCAATCATAAAAGCTCAAATAAGCAGTTGGAAATGTTATAAATATTGAATTTTAAATAATTATGCTAATTTTTATTTTCATTGAAAAAACATATTTTTCCTTAAAGTTGGCTTTTTCCGTAGAAATAAGCGAACTCAAAAGAACACTTTACAAAAGTCAATTGGAGTTTGAATTTCGGACCTGTGGTGTGGAAGCGCAATATGCTACCATTCAGCAACTATGCTTCAATCGCCTATAAATATGTCAAAAATTAACGGTTTTACTCTTTCAACGAGGAATCAAAAATAGGTTTGTAGAAATATAGGTTTTAATACTTTGATAGGGTATTTGTAATGATTTTGATATACATTATATTATATATATATATATATATATATATATATATATATATATATATATATAAGAAATATGTATTATATATCAAAAACAAAAAATAATAGATAAAGAACATAACAAGAAATAGCGCAATAAAAATATAAAAAGCTGAACATGAAGAACAAAATTATAGAGGAATAAAAAAAAACTACAAAAAAGAAGAACCTAGCGAGTCAGAAAGCAATTTCGGACTTAGGACCGAATAAGTGGGGTTAAACTAGTTTGAAGGCGCCAACCTTCCCCCTTTGCAACTCGGTAGGAAAACCAAATAAAGTAAAATAAACAAAACTACAGAGTATGGATAACTCAGAGAGCATGATAAAACCACTCACTACTATTATGTAACAAACTCTCCCAAACTCTTAATGCAGAAAAATCACAAAATAATTACGTAAGAAAAGTAGAAAAATGCTAAAACAATTACATAAGAAAAGTATCTTTCAAAAAATAATTTAACAAAATTTCTTTACTCACAAAGCTTTTACGAAGAGAATATATACAGGGTGATTATAAAAAAACTTTGCCAACATCTGCACTTCAAGCGTCCGTTCTATTTAACCGATCAAGATGATATTTCAAATAAAGTTCTTTTGAGATATGCGCTCGAGATTCTGTGAATGGCAACACAGTGGCCCTCGCGGTTACAGTTATAGTGACAGAAACTCGAAATTTTCGAATGGCAACACCCACTTTTTACCATCGCAAAATGTTCAGCACATGCGAAAACCCAAAATAGCGTTAAAACGGTACCGATATGTCTACAAACGGACGTGTTATGCAAACACAAAAAAGAGTTCTGAAAACCGGCCAATAAAACACGATCTGGGCGCACGCAATAAATTTGCATATGACAGAGTCAAGATACCAATCACAGAACGCCGGTCGCCAGATATTCAGCGTAGGAAACCTATAAAATACCAAGCGGGTATGCGAAGTCGTCATTCGGGAACTCGCACATGCCGACGATATGGTTCTTCCTGGGAAAGTTCGCGGTGAATTGATCAAACTCTATTACCAAAATGGGATGAACGCTGCGGAAGCCTTGCGTGTGTATCACCGCAATCATCGACAACGACGCGGCCCAGGTACTCTGCAAGCTCTGCGTGATTTAGTGCGGAAATTCGAAGATACAGACTGCACCTGTAACAAACCTCGCTCCGGACGGCCAACTGTTTCTGAGGACGTTGTCATGGAAGTGCACCATACAGTGACTGCAGGACACACAGAAACCGCAAGAGGCATAGCGCGCGTGTTGGATATTCCGAACTCAACGGTCCGCAAGCTCTTGCGCTCGGTACTTCACATGTTTCCCTATCGGTTCAAGCGCGTCTAGATGTTGGAGCCGGGTGACCCACAACAACGTCTGGACTTCGCAAATGAATTTTGTTACGATATGATGCGGATAACGACTGGCCACTTCGCATACTATGGACGGACGAGGCGCATTTCACCTTAAATGGCAGCATTAACACAAAGAATTGTGTGCACTGGGGAGAGACGAATCCTCACGCTGTGGCGCCAGTACCATTATTTGACGCCAAAGTGACTGTGTGGTGCGGCATTACAGCTACATTTGTTCTGGGCCCGTTCTTCTTTGAGGAAACGACCCCGACTGGCCCTGCAACATGTTCTGTAACGGGCTCTCGGTATGCAGCCATGCTGAAAATTATGTCTTACCGGAGTTGCGTCGGCGGAATGCACTCAATGACATTGTTTGGATGCAAGATGGCGCACCTCCACATATAGCGAGGTCTGTTAAAAGGCTCCTGGATCAGCATTTTGGTGATCGCATCATCTCACGCTATTATCCTTTTCCGTCGCCTGCGCGATCCCCAGATCTGACGCCTATGGATTTCTGGTTTTGGGGCTATCTCAAATCCACAGTTTATCTGTGCACTCCTCAAACATTGTCGGACTTAAAGGATTCTATACGGCGTGAGATTGGAAACATCCCTCGTGCCATGTTGCGTGCAGCGATATTGTCCACCGTCTCCCGCATGCAATGCGTAATTGCCTGTGATGGCACTCATGTGGAAAATGTTTGAAATTAATACAGATTTTTTTCTCTATGTGTTCTCATCATTGAGCAGTGTCTTGTCTCTGTCGTATGCGTTATTCCTCCGTGCGCCTTGAAGAACTGTTTGTATGTGTATAACACGTCGGTTTTCGGACATATCGGTGCCGTTTCAACGCTATTTAGGGTTTTCGCATGTGCTGAACATTTTGCGATGGTAAAACGTAGGCGTTGCCATTCGAAAATTTCAGTTTCTGTCACTATAACCGTAACCGCGAGCGCCACTTTGTTGCCATTCACAGAATCTCGAGCGCATATCTCAAAAGAACTATATTTGAAATATCATCTTGATCGGTTAAATAGAACAGGCGCTAGAAGTGCAGATGTTGGCAAAGTTTCTTTATAATCACCCTGTATATATATATATATATATATATATATATATATATATATATATATATATATATAGGGTTTGAATTTTAAGTAAATATTAAGTTTTTTTACTGGTGTATACATTTTGTGTGTATGTGCAAACAAATGAAAAAGATTGTTTATTCATTGATATCTATTTTGAATGATTGAATATACTATTTTTAAAAACAGGATCTGTATACAGAAAAATAAAATTCTCGATTAGAAAACTTCAACTATGTCCATTTTCCAAATCAAAATTGTAAATATGATGCAGAAAGTATTAGAAACGTAAGAAAAATTGAATTTTTTTTAAAGATATTGTCTTTGAAAAATCATAACATTTTTGAGGGTTGAGTGTTTTTTAACGTCGCGAGGGTTATTGGAGACGGATCTTGTAATTTTGAACCTCGTAATTTCTAGCCACGGTCACGACATCTGAGTCTCCACCCCACTCTTTTAACTTACTCACCAAGCCAATGTGAGGACATTGATTTATGACAAATCGAACGTACATCAGCCACTCTACATGGCCATCTACATCTCTCTCAGTGGCATCAGGACTCGAGTTCGTTACCATGACCTCTAGGGTACAACGGCTACAAAATGTTTGGAGAGATTATTCGCGAAATTTGGGTGAGTGTGTGAGTGAATATTAACGTCGCACTGTTCAGTTACACGAGGGCTTTTGGCGACGGACCACGTCATTTTGAACCATGGTCAAGTGACTGGCACACCCCTCTCCTAACTTCCACATCATATCAACGAGAGGACGTTTCAGCTCTCGACAGATTTAACGTGCATCGCTGCCCTACACGGCGGGTCTTTAGTGGTACTGGGCTCGAACTCATGACATGCCTGCCATGATCCTATACCTTGACCAATGGGCTACTGCAGCCCTAAATGCGAAATTTGGGATGGGAGAGAGAGAGAAAGAGAGAGAGAGAGGATATATTTTTAACTATGAGATCTTTAAGTTTTTGTCTAAATCTTTAACAAGTCTTTTATAATTTTCTTATTTAAATCACCAAACAGATTTTTCTACTTTTAAAAAACACACCGAAGGAAGTTATTGTAATGATCTTCTCATTATGCAAGTATAACTAAATGTAAATGCAATTACCTACCTATTCAAAAGGTAACAAAATGCATTTTTCAATTTTCTGTAGAAGTTCAAGAATAAATTTCGAACATCAGATTTCTCCTTTAGGAGGGAGAAAAAAAGAACACGAACTCTTTTTTAATTTGTTCAGCGCTGCTTCATCACTCCTCCATTTTAGTAATGTATACTAATCAATAGATGAGTAATTATTTCAACATTAGGGATATGTCGACTAGTATATTCTATTTTGTATCCAAAAGAAAGACTTCTCCTTTCGGGAAGTATTGGATTTTAACCGCGCAAAAATCAAAACCTTAATTAGAAGTCCCACTCTCATGACTTCAGGCTGATTGTAGCGAAATCATTTTCCAAAACCCAGGAAAAAGAGAATTCCATACTTTGTTTTTCTTTTCTCTCGTTCGTTTTCCAAGACATTTATTTAACGACAAAGGGCATTTAGTTCCGTTCCTCGCAATGTCTCGTGGGAAGATAATCCTTCAAAATTGAAACGTAGTACATTAGCGTCTAGTGAGTCGGCGTATAGACTCTGGATTCGACTAAAGAAATTATTTTTGTTTGTCCTACTCGAATGCGTATTTCATTGAGCGAAGTGAAACAAAGAAAAAAAAATAACAACGGGCGAGCGAAGGGAAAGAAAGACAAACAGAACGACGATGAAAAGAGAGAATAATGTGTTTACAGCGATAAGCCTTTTGAAATGGCGTTCTTTTTAATACTTGATGTGTTTACCGCGAAGAGAGGAACTATGGGGTGTTTCTTTCTGAAAATATATATATATCCCTCTTCTTCCTCGTTCTGTAAACAAAGGAAAACGCAATTTTCAATTTTGAGAGTTTCCTTTTCATGCAAATGCATTTTGAATGCACTTCACTTCGCTTCATTGCGCTTCTTTTTTTCCGAGTTAAAGATTCACTCACTGGAACTCAGAGAAAAAAAACCAAAATAAAAATAAATAAATAAATAATCGACTTTAAATAATCCTTAATCCTTTCTTTAGGTTCTGAAGCTGAAGAGTGTTCTACTGGGTAGCTTGTTCTTCAATTTATTTGATCGCATGTGCAGCGCTTTGCCATACGTTTGGTGTTCCTTGTTCCTTCTTGGCGGAAGATTATATATACACGAGACGAGAGAAATTCCATTTATGTTCCGCTGTAGCATTCCATTTATGTTGTTGTTAATACCCATCTTCTTCTTCACTTTACAAGAAAATTCTTCCAGAAGATTATGTTAAGTGAAATAAGAATAATTGCAAAATATCTTAGAGAAAGAGAGAGTATAGCTTTCGTTCCGCATAGTCGTAAGATGTTCCAAATGTTGATAATCTCCTTAGATATAAGCAAAGAATGCGAAGGAAAAATGTTTGCTTATTTTATTTCGTCTTGAAGCTCTCTATGTTCGTTAAGCTTCAGGATTTATAGAGTGAGCTGTAACATGTAAAAGCTTATTGGTATGCATCGAATATGATATTCTTACCTAGGCGCAGTTATTTTTGAAAATAATTTTTCCCCAGGTATTTTTACTGGGAGTTATAGGTTTAACTACAAAACATTTCGATCAAATGCAGACTTATGGAGAGATGTAAAAATGTAGCTTCTATCAAATTAGTTTTAACTTATTTCATATCGAGAGTATTATTTTAAGATTATGCTATATAGAGACCAAGAGTTTAATTTGTGAAATTGTTATCTTCGCAACTGCATTTGATGTATTTACAATGAATATATACATTTATTTCTCAAATGCTTAAGAAAATGACGGTATTAGCGAGTAATTAATTTCCTTATCATCTTGCCTGAATTTTATATTGTTGTAATTAGTATTTCATTAGTGTAAAAGCTCAAGTAAAATTATGCTGACATTAATTGTGAAGTAATAATTGAATTTAATTTATTTAAGTAAAAAGTGAGCTTTTTGGAGGCGTTTATAGATTAATCTTTTGACAAAATTTTAAATTATAATGCGAAGATTTCGGTATTTCGTAATAGAAAGAAAAGTTATGGATTAAGGTTAAAAACTATAACAGGAGGAAGTTATTGAATGCATTATTTGCATGTAAAGTCAAAGTCATATCTCTCTTTCTTAATGAAATAACAATTTTTTTTGAATTAGAAAGTTCTTTTGATGTGAGAATTAGGTTATTACAAGGAAATTATAGCTATTGTTCGACAAACACAGGGTATCCGGGCTTAAAGTATCCAAAAGTAAGGGCTAATTTTACAAAAATACCTATCAGAATGTAACAAACTACTCATCCCTGGATTGGAAAACCCTCCGAGATTTTTTAGGACTAGTCCGATCGGCCGCACGTGACCTAATTGTTCGGCAATAGCAGACGATAAGCTTTTTACATTGACTTCATTAGTAAAGATGTGGATGCCACAGTAAAAGGTGCACTGCGTACTTCGGTTAACGGAATTTAAATCATTCACGCATGTACAGCGACCCTCTGACATCAAATCTATCTACCAATGGGAAATAACTTTTAAGTAGACGGGAACTTTGGAATCTCAAACTGGCATGTATCCTTAAGTTTTCGTGATAGAAGACACTGCCGTGTCCAGGATTCATTTTGTAGGAGTCCTGATAAGTCTATTAGGCAAACCAGTAACGACATTCCATTCTGTTCGAACACGTCGCTGTACACACGTGACTGATTTAAATTCCGTTAACCAAAGTATATACAGTACCTTTTGCTGTGGCGTTCACATATTTACTAATAAAATCATTGTAAAAAGTTTATCGTCTGCGATTGCCGAATATTGAGCGTACGTGCGGCAGACCGGACTAGACCCAAAAATTCTCAGAGAGTTTTCCAATCCATGAATGAACAGTTTATTACATTCTGAGGAGTAGTTCCATAATAATATGCCATTACTTTTGGATACTTTAAGCCCGGACACCATGTACGAGGGCTGTTTTTTAAGTAAGGTAAATTTCATTTTTAAAAAATAACGACAGTATTTTGTTTTAAAAAACCTTTATTTTAGGATTATACATACTGTTGCCTATTTTTCTACATAGTTGCCGAGTTTATTGATGCACTTGTCAAACCTTAGAACTTTTTAAAAACCCTCTTCAAAGAAGTCTGCCACTTGGTCAGACAGCCAAGAGTTCACGGCCGCTTTCACTTCTTCGTTGCTAAGATTGTGTTTGAAGTACTGGAAAAGGAGGAAATCGCTGGGAGCAAGGTCGGGCCTGTATGGTGCAAGGTTCAAAACCTCCTAGGCAAAATATTCGATTAAGTCCCGAGTCGCTCGAGGAGTGTGAACCCTTCCGTTACCGTGGAGGAGCAAAACACCTTTTGACAGCTTGCCGCGCCGTTTGTTTTGCAATGCTCTTCGGAACCTCCGTAGACTTTCTCAGTAGGCACCTGAGCTGATCGTTGTTCCTTGCGGCTTAAAGTTCACCAGCAAAACACCACGCCGGTTCCAGAACCCTGTTGCCATAATCTTGTGCTTTGACAGCGTTTGTTTGGCTTTGACCTTGACGGGAAAGGATGTGTGTCGCCATTCCATCGATTGTTGCTTTGATTCCAGGGTGATATGGGATACCCATGTTTCATCTCCAGTAACGATTCGACTCAACATGTCATCCCCTTCTTCCTCGTAACGAATCTAAAAGTCGAACGACATGGCAAACCTCTTCTATTTGTGTTCCACTGTGAGGAGTCTGGATACCCACTGAGAACACAATTTCTTAAAGTTGAGGTCTTCAGTCACAATTTTGTACACCACCGACGGAGAAACGTCTGAAGATTCCAATGAAAGAGTGGTTATCGTGAATCTCCTGTTCTCAAGAATTTTTGTTTCTACTACTTGCATCAAATCATCAGTGATTACAGAGAACCGGCCTGAGCGTTTTTCGTCATGGACGTTTTTTCGCCCATCTTTAAACTTCCTGACCAATTTTCAAACTTTGCTATCACTCATTGTTTCGGGGCCATAAACTTGTTTTATCTGGCGAGGAATGCCTGCAGCCGACATGTTTCTCGCAGTCAAAAAATTGATAACAGACCGTATATAACACTTGGCGGATGATTCATTCACCTTAAACATTTTAGACACACAATGAAGCCTACATTACTGCTACGGAACTGGAATTGGTTCGAGTGTGTTAGCAAAGGATGCTGGTCAGAGATGCCGAGACTCGTTGCGGCGTACGCGTGAACTAGGGAACTATACGCACCAACGGACCTTACTTAAAAAATAGTCCTCGTATAAAAGCACGAAGGTAAGAAATAGAGGAAAACATTAATTTTAAGTGTGAAACACACACATTTTAGATGTCTAATTGTTGTGATATGAAATGAATTATAGTTTTAAGAAACTAAAAAACACTCTTTTATAGTTAATTGAGCTAAAAAGTAAACAATAATTTTTAATATAAGAATAAAATGATTAACGAGAAAGTTAATGTCATTGTAGTAAAAAGGGTGGGGTGCTTGATATTAATCGTTATATTTCTTACTCGTTCTGTTGCGAAATGCAGAGTTAGTGTCAAAATGTACTACAAAGCACTCAACGCTTTTACCACAATGACATTAATTTTCTCGTTAATCCTTTTATTCTTATATTAAGAATTATTTTTTACTTTTTAGCTCAATTTATATATACTAGCTGCATGGCCCGGCGTTGCAATGACTATTTCTACTTTTATAAATTTTCCCTTTCTTTCCCAAAATCAGCACTTCTAACACTTTCAAAATGACTTTGAATGTGTGTGTGTGTGTTTGTACGCGCATAATGTGAGTGATTTGTAAAATTGTGTCAAAAAAATTTCCCTTTTTCGAAATAGCTGCATGGCCCGGCGTTGCACGGGCTACCTCTACTTTTATAAATTTTCCTTTTCTTTCATAAAACCAGAACTTTTAATACTCATTTTCAAAGTGACTTCCTCCCTCCCCCTCCACCACTTAGCCCGGCGTTGCTCGGGCTTTCTTTTTCCTCACGACACCAGCATTTCTGTGTGTGTTTGTACGCGCACAATGTAATTTCTAAAATTGCGTCAAAATTTTTCCCTTTTTCGAAATTTGTTCCATTCCACTTATTTTTGATTTAAGACAGCCCCCCTCTATAGCCCGAACACGGTTTTTTTTAGTGTAAAATTATCGTTCTATCTTCCTCTCCTTCTCACAGATAAGATATAGCTTCAAATTTCGATGTATGACTTATAAAAAAAATATTGCGTTAGAATTAAAAAATTATTAATGTGAAGCAATAAAAAGAAAACGATTCTGATGCTAAGAGTAAAAAATGTCTAAATGTATATTGATCCAAAATAATAGACGATGTACTTTTTAATTAACAAAGAATTAATTTAAACCTTTTTCATTTCTCTAAAAAAATTTTAAAGTGATCTTTCCGATTCTCTGCAGATGGCGCCACGTGTATAACTATGCGTTTTAAGGTTTTTAATTTATATCTTTTTAACTAATTGGAATATAAATGGTCAAAACGGATTACTGGGATCATTCCCGAAATTTTGATCCCTTTGGCGAGTTTCTGCGTCTTGTGGTTCGTGAGAAAATTGGGCTACATTCCTACATCCGTACATACCTACATACGTAGATATGTTGTTTACCTACGAACTTTAATAGAGTAGATACTATAAAAGCGTGTTTTTTAGTTTTTTTTAAAAAACTATAATTCATTTCTTATTTTTTAGTTTGATCTATAATAAAAGGAGGGTTTTTTTTAAGTTTTTTTAAACTATCATTTATTTATTCATGAAATTTATCTTAAATGCGTCATTTTCTTAGAGCCTGTAATATCCATTGGCATTTTCGCTTTAGGGTTGTAACTCTTAGTCGCCAAAATCTTTTCTCTGATCTTTTAGTCGCCAAATCTGGAATTAGTTACTAAATTTGGTAATAGGATCTGGAATTAATCGCCAATCCTGAAAATGGGAAATCTTTAATCCTGATGATCCTGATCAGGACAATAAAATAATTACTGAATTGTCATCGGTCTTCGACAAGTGCGCAAAATTTCGAATTAATATGACCTTTTAAAGTGGGTAAAAATCGAGTTCAAAGATTCCGTTACATACAATTGAAGCTTATAAAAGCGTGTTAAAATGTCCATGGAATGAATTAACAAGTTTTTAAATTTAATAATTGAAGAAAAAATCACCGAATTTCAGAACATAAAACATTTGTAAGTATTATAAATTCATTCGGGAGGAAACGGGGAATTTTTTGGCACCATAATTCCAAACATTGCATAGATGACATGAACAATGCTCATCATTTTCGGAATTATTGCAATGTTTTCCTTGAGGATTATGAGCTGTAATTGAACTTGTTGGGAAACAATTTTAATTTTTTCTCACTCTATGAATTAAGGTAGGAACCGTGATTTTAAAAAAGCACATAAATTGATAATTTTCATGATATTCAGTGTCACTCAGATTAGAATACATGTATGAAATTGTTTTAAGGACATTATGGCAATTTTTTTTTTATTTAAATACGATATTTTGGCAAAAAATTAACTTAGAATAACCTTTTTTTCAAAATGTTCTCCTTTTATATAAAAATGCTTCTACAATAACAAAACATTTTGCTTAGATAAAGTAAATACTTCTCCAGAGAGTCTGAACTAGAATTTTTGAAAAGTTCGCATTATTTTCAGTTACCACCAATTGAAATAAATATCGCCTTTTTTTCTTAAAATTTCTCCTCTCTGTTGTCGTAAAACATGAGTAAACCCACTTTTAAGTAATATATTTCAAAAATTCTAGTTGAGCCTCTATACAGAGGTCTGAGCTATATGCAGGCAAAATATTATTATAATAGAAGCATTTTTCAGAAAAGGAGAATATTTTGAAAATTGGTGATTCTATGTTCATTTTTTGTCAAAATATTGTACTTAAATAATTTTTTATTGTAATACTATTCTTAAAACAATTTTATACATGTATTCTAATCTAAGTGACACTAAATGTCATAAATATTATCCATTGATACGCTTTTGCAAAATCACGGTTCCGAACGTAGTCGAATATCTTAAATTGCCATCTGAAACACACGCCAACTAATAAAAAGGGATAGCTGAAATACACATACGTTGAATAATATCTTTTCTTTGTTACACTAAAAAAATAATGCACAAAGAAAAACGGTAAATCTTCCGTAAATGCTGGATAGGAGGTGTTATCCAAATTTACGTGGAAAAATGTATTCTAAATATTGAAACACTTGAAAATTACCTTTTAAGAACTATTGTTAATACATTGAAAATAACCTTGCGAAAGATTGCCTTTTTTAAGACATATTTTCTTGAAATACAATGGATTCAATTCATGTGATGTCACAGTCACACGATAAATACAATCACGTGTTTCCAGCCGTTGCCCTCCACTGTTGTCAACGATTACTTTTTACGGAAACTTTCTTTTAAAAAGTACATATTTTTCAATGGCAATAACAAACATAAGTAAACAAAATGCTCTCGATTTAAAAATATGCGTAATATATACCTATTTTTTAATTTTGAAAAATTTTATGAGGAATCTAAGGACAAAAAAAAAATCTTTTCTCGATTATCAGAATTGAAATTTTATCTAAATTTTGACTAGTAGTACAACACAAGTACACGTATAATGTCAATTTGTTTTTAATTCAAAAAATAACGTGCGATTGTCTTTATCATGAGACCGTTATGAATTTAGGCCATTGAAAAAAAGTTAAAAACAGAAAAATCTCCCAACTTTCAAAGTTAAAATTTTAATATGCACAGTTTTCTGAACAGTGGGTTGGGGAAACCATGGTTAAAAGTTCGTGGCGGTGACGTTGAATCGGGGGTTCGGGTCTAAGTGCCAGCGAAGACTCACCGTATAGAGGGCTTGATGCCGGTAAATTATTCTGGATTTTAAGTCCTCTCGTTTGTGTGAAGGAGGTGCCCGTTCGGGCGTCATTCTTGTCATTTGACCGAGGTTCAAAATCCTGAGGTGAGTTGCCAATAGCCTTCGTGCTGCTTTAGAATTAGAAGTAAATTAAAAATTGAATCAAATCTGAACAGGGAGTTTTTTTCAATTCCTCTACTATATTATTTCTCTCTCTCTCTCTCTCTATATATATACATCTCGTCCAAATTTTCAATCGTTTATACAATACTTTCTATTCACCCATTCAAGTTCAAATACATTTTTTTAAAACTTGTAGTGGATGCCACTTGATGTTATATAATACATTTTTTCAAATATTAATTCAATAATTTAATTAAAAAATGAATAAATAGTAACAAGCAAAAATAATAATCCAACAGCATATATAGAAAGGAAAATTGTTTGTTGTGTCCCTGTAACGCAATGGATAGCGCGCTGGACTTCTAAACCAAAGGTTGAGGGGTTCGAACCTCACATGGGATGGTCTAATTTCTGAGAATATGATTTTTTTTACTATACTACTTTATTGGAATAATTAACTTTAATTAATGAATAAATAGGAACAAAAACATAAAAAAATAGTCTAACACCATATATAGTAAGGAAAATTTCAAAGGAAATCGCTTTCTATTTTGCCACTTAATATTATGATTCTGTCATATGTATGTGCATATTTAAATTAATTGTAACTATTTAGTAAAAGTAACTAAAATAAAATTTTTCTTAGTTGACCTAAGTATAAGAATTGACTTAATTTTTTTTTATATTCCTTGTTGGCTCGTAAGAAACCACAGAGTAGAAAACATCGTAGAAAATGAAGGAAAGAATTTGATTTTTTTTGTTGCATTCAATTTTTTTCACTCACTTAGCACAAATTTGAAAAAATGAATGTGATACTTATAGCTAGGGATTGCAATACCGGTATACCGAATACCGGTATTTTGAGCCATTTGTACAATTTTGTAATACTGGTATTCGCAAGTTTAAGTACCAGTTTTTCGGTATTTAGTAGAAATCTTTTAAAATTGTCTCCATTATATGTTCAGGGATCGCTAACACAGCAAAATAGTATACATTTTTGTTTGTCTCTCCCTAGCCGGCGAAGTTAATTAGATTGGGGATATAAAGTTGCACTGTACAATCAAGAGAAGTAATAAAATATGAGAATCTTCCAAGGAGGTGGGCCAAAACTGTCTTATTACAGCTCAGAGCAATACTGCACACACGCAGGATTCGTCGTCTGATATTCGTATCTGTGAAAACAAGGTTGTGAACAAAGTGTGTAATATTTTGATATTTTTTTTTAAATTGGTGATTTTGTTATTCACACTCTATTTGCCTATCATACTTTAGGGTTCAAAATATTTTTCATATTGATTATATAAAGGGTGTTTTTTTAGAGGTATAGAACTTTAAATTGCAATAAAACAACGATGTATTATTCGATTGACATGAATTTTTTTTATTCGAAAGATAATATTGTGGCATTACATTTTAAATATGATTTCTGGCATAGGACTGCCACGGCTGGCTCGGATGTAGTCCAATCTGGACGTCCAATTTTCGATGACTTTTTCCAACATTTGTGGCCGTATATCGGCAATAACACGGCGAATGCTGTCTTCCAAATGGTCAAGCGTTTGTGGCTTATCCGCATAGACCAATGACCTTACATAGCCCCACAGAAAATAGTCTAGCGGTGTTAAATCACAAGATCTTGGAGGCCAATTCACAGGTCCAAAACGTGAAATTAGGCTGTCACCAAACGTGTCTTTCAATAAATCGATTGTGGCACGAGCTGTGTGACATGTTGCGCCGTCTTGTTGGAACCACAGCTCCTGGACATCATGATTGTTCAATTCAGGAATGAAAAAGTTAGTAATCATGGCTCTTTACCGATCACCATTGACTGTAACGTTGTGGCCTTCATCATTTTTGAAGAAGGATTCCACCAGCCCATAAAGCGCACCAAACAGTCAGTTTTTCTGGATGTAACAGTGTTTCGACATACACTTGTGGATTAGCTTCACTCCAAATGCGGCAGTTTTGTTTGTTGACGTAGCCATTCAACCAGAAGTGCGCTTCATCGCTAAACAAAATTCGCTAATGAAAATCGGGAACAACGGCAATCTCGTTTTGGGCCCATTCGACGAATCTACACCTTGCTTGATGATCGTTTTGATGAATTGCCAAACCAAACTGAGAATAAATCACTTGACAGCTGTTAAATCGGTCGCCATCTTGGAAAGTAATGCCAACTTAAACTTCTATACCTGAAAAAAAAAAACACTCTTTATATACTCATAACTCATAATAATGAGTGAGAATAACTTTAAAGAACATAACATATTAGTTGATAATACTTCAGTTTGGTTTCATTATTCATATGATGAAAAGAATATGGTGGCACAGTGTAAATAAGATGTTCCTTTTCTTTTTTTTTGTGAATCTTTATACACTGTTATAATTTATAAGTTACAACTTACTTTTGTGATATTTACACTCTCTAATAAAGCAACTGGGAAATAAAACAACAGCAGCAACAACAACAAACACCCGTGTTTTCTTTCTTTTTCTAAAATTTCTACTACGGGAATTCAAACCAGTATCTCAGTATTAAGATGTAAAAAATACCGAGTACCGGTATTAGATTTTTGGTCCGATATTGCAATCCCTACTTATAGCATTGATAGAAAAAAACAAAAGAAAAGTACTGCATTTTCTAATAAGATTTATGCTTCCAAAGAGTTGTTTAAACTCTGAGCTCACCAATTCGCTTAAAAGAAGAATTCTTCGAAATACTTCTAGAGAGAGAGGGAGGAAGTTGCCTCTTCGATACGCGTTATGACGTTAAAACGTGGCCATCCAAGCGACATTACGCCCTCTCTCCGTTCATAAATCTTTTCTCTCAGACTTGTCCGTCTGTCTATCGGTCGGTTTGGCATTCTTTTCCCGTACCGAGTCTGGTCTGACCCCCCTTCTTTCTTCATCTCCACCCCCTTACGTAGTGTTCTCTCCGCCCCGGCATTTTCCACGGTCGGTAATGATGCCATTTATATGCACAACTGCTCCCCGGGGCGCGAGGTGAGGCCAGGGCTGCAGCAGTATAAGGGTTGCCGAAAGAAGGGACTTTTGAATGGGTAGAACTGTAGGGGGTTGTAAAAATGAAGGGGGTGGGAGTTAAAAAAATTAAATAAACAAGTAAAAAAAAGGAGATGGTGAGGGGGTTTAAAAATGTGTGCGTGAGGGGTGGGGTGGATTCACGTAGGGTTGCCATTACTAAAATCCGCAAAAAAGCATCATCGAAAAATTCAACAGAAAAGAGGAAGCATGTATATGTGTATAAATATATTCAGCAAAGGGGGAAAGAAGATGTAATCCAGTTTTCATACTGGTATTCTCTAAATATTATATACAGATAAAATTGCCGGCATGAATTATTTGAGGTCTAAAAGAAGAGAAAGTTGAGATCGTAAACATGTTTCGGTGCTTCTCATATTATGCTTTATATTGCGAACAATTGTGTCTTTTTTATCGTGTAAATCGCCTTTTAGGAGAGAGGAAGGAAAAATATTGTTTTAACGAGAGTAAATGTACTTTTATATATATAGGTAGAGATTTAAACTTAGCTCTAGTTATAATGTATGTGTAGTATTCAAAGTGATAAATCATAACATTCCTTTTTCCTGGTAAAATTCTCAGTACCTGTTGATATTAAGAATACAAATTACTATGTACACATGAAACAGATTTAAAGGGAATTATCATGAACATTTTTTATCCAAAAACGCTTATATTCTTTTAATAAAAAGGAAGTCTAATGAGTAATTAGTTCGTGGATTTGAACTTTTCAAAGAAGGAATTATACAAGGTGTGACATACAAAAAACGAGACTGGTTCAATAAATCATTGTACTTACATAATCATTTCTCCGTGACAGTATCACCTCCAAAGTAGTTCCCTTCAGCATTCGCACACTTTTGCAATCAGTGCTCCATTGCTCTGGTAACAGTTCTGTGGAACGAAGTTTTTGGAAGGCCCTACAGGAGATTCTCCGTTTTTGCCCGAACTTCTTCAACTGAGGTAAAATGGATTCCCTTTAAGTAAGATTTAACTGAAGGAAATAAAAAAAAATGTCGCATGTGTGTGTGGGGCCGAATCAGGGATAAAGAGGATGTCTCACCACAGTATTGTTTTTGCTGGTCAGAAACGGCTGGACAGATAGGGCCGTGTGAGCGGGTGCATTGTCTTGGTGCAATAGCCATCCATCACTCCAAAACTGTGGCTTTTTTCGCCTAACTTTTTTCACGAAGTCTTTTTAGTCCTTCAATGCAAAAGTGTTGATTAACAGCCTGACCACTGGGAACGCACTCAATCATTACAGTTCTATTAATGTCGAAGAAGAGAATGCACATTACCTTGAATTTAGATTCTGTCATGCGTGCTTTTTTTGGGTCTTGGGGATCCCGGAGACTTCCACTGCATTGACTGGCACTTACTTCCTGGTGCCGGCTTAAATGTAGTCCTTGTCCCTTGACCATGGTTGAAATTACGAGGTCCGTCGCCAAAAGTCCTCGAGTAGCTGAACAGTGCGACGTTAATATTCACTCACTCATTGATTGTCCTTGAATTGAAATATCGCTATTTATTACTTGAAGAATTACATAATAATTTTATTTTTAGAACTGCACAAGCGTCTTTGATATAATTTCGAGATCTTCCTTTGTATAATTAATATACTTATGTACAAGGTTTATAAAAAAGAATTTATAATTGTGTGTGTGTGTGCTTTTGAATGAATTTATATTTATACTAAGATATGGTCTTTTAGAATTTAGGGAAAAAATAATTTGTAAACGTATGTACCAGCTCCAGTGTTTCATTCACAAGCCTCTATGACTTTTGCGTTTTCTTTCTACTTTTTTGAGTGCAAAATTCGGTGCATTGTAAAAATAAGCAGTTAAAATGAGTATTCAATAAAGTTTGCATTATCAAATGAGGTCAATAATGTTTGGGAGAATTGGAGAAAAGCAGCGTCAAGTGCATATTATTTTGCAAGAAACTTTAATGTTACGTCCACTGTTGTACGCTACCAAAGGAGACAAATCAATGATACCGAATTCTTCGAGAGAAGACATAAGGAAGTCGTTCAAGAACCCCAATGACTAATGAAGATTAATATTTATGCCCAATGATGACGAGTAACAGTAATTCTACAGCTTCTTGACAATCTCGTGAACTAACGATCCAATGATTGCTGTTTCCAAAAGGTTATACACAAAAGGAATCTGTTTGCAAGAAGACCTGCTGTTAAGGTCTCACTCACTTCTGAGTACAAAAGAGCAGGTGACCCAAAGAACATTAATACTGTTCGACATTCGTTTGCTCAACATTGAAGCTTAAATCAATGGGTGGCCGTTTTATTCATGGATGAGTCCACATACATCATGACTATTGAATCACAATTATCTTCCTCAGGAGGGGATCAGATACTCGCTGCATATTCAACCTCCAAGAAAGATGTCAGTACTTGTAGTTGAGGTTTGATGCTCTGGGCTGGTCTCATGTTGGACTGGCCCAGAAAACCTCCATGACTTTGCCAGAAGCTCTATGACACCTATGAAGTACAGGGATAAATATCTTCTATGTTCTATGTTTGCCTTTTTAAGTATTCAATTGTCCTTACTTTCATTCTTAAAAGTAAGAATGCTTGTTGAAATAAAATTGATTTAGTGTACGAGTTTCTCGAGAGTGAGCATATTCTCCAGATACATTGTTTAATCTGATTTCTGGACCTTAATCATGTGAAGCAAACACGAGATACACTTGGAAGGACAATAACACAGCTCGCCATCCTTATCCAAAACCATCCGGGACATGTACATAGCGCTGCTGGAGAAGAGAGACCGACTGTCACAGGGACTATTCAAATTGTTTCATTGCCAGCATCACTTGTAAAAAATGCACTACTACAGTTACACTGCTGGACAATTGCTAAGGACGGATCACAAATTGCTATATAGCATAAAATAAAGCGAGACATGAGGCCTAGTAGGATAAAATATAGTTTCCACACTGTTCAGACATTAGAATAAAGAATATTTATTGTTCTGGAAAGTACAAAAGCTGTGAAACATCTGAAAGAAAAAAAATGTTCATTTGATCTGCGTACGGAGAAATGGAACAATGCATCTAAAAGTCAGCAGGCATCTTAAAGAAAGGTATCAGTACGGGATATGTCCACCGTGGAGTGTGATGCAACATTCCACACGTTGTACCATACTTTGCACAACATTATCCAGCAGCTGTTGAGGCAATTTATCCCATTCCTCTGTGAGTGCACGGTTGAGGGTGTTCTTGTTTGTCGGAGGATAGTTTCGACCAGCAACTTGACTCCCCAAAGCATCCCACACATTTTCAATGGGGTTTAGATCTGAAGAACGCGCTGGCCATACGAGACGTTGAATACCCTTGCTGTCTAGACAATCCTGAATAACGAGTGTTCGATGACATGTTGCGTTGTCGTCCATAAAAACAAATTTATCACCGACAGCACCACGGAAAAGACGAACATGAGGAAGTAGAACTTCATCAATGTATCGTTGGCCCGTCATAGTCCCATTCGCAACCACATGTAGGCGCGTGCGGCCATTGATCATGATGCCGGCCCACACCATGATACTGCATGTCGGATATCGGTCCTTTTCCTGGATATTTTCTGGACGATAAGCAGTACCACTCTCGCGCCAGATCAGTTGGCGTCTACAATCCGATGACAGATTGAACCTACTCTCATCTGAGAATAGTACGCATGCCCAGTCCTGTTCAGTCCAATTGTGATGCTCACGACACCATTGCAAACGGGCAGTACGGTGCTGTCTGGTCAATGGGACACACACAACAGGTCTGCGTGCGTATAGTCTTCCTCCCCTCAAACGTCTGGCAACAGTTTTTCGGGAGATCTGCTTTCCTGAGGCAGCAAGAAACTGATTTGCCACCTGCTGAGCTGTGGTGCGCCTGTTCCTTTTTGCTGATAGGACGATATATCTGTCTTCTGCAGGCGTCATACTTCTAATACGACCTCCCCCGTGCCGTCTACTACACATTCCAGTAGTTTAAATGACTTCCACAGCCGTGAAACAACGCTGTGAGCGATGTCGAACTCCCTGGCAACATATGTTATTTTTCGCCCTTCTTCGGTCTTTCCAATAATTCGGCCACGCATAAAATCATCTATGTGATGTCGGGAAGACATGCCAAAAATTTTAAGTTCGTCTATTAAATCTTTCCTGTAAAACTTTGACTTGAAACAACAACTGTCCACACGCGTCAAAACCTTTAAAGCTCTTATGAACGCTATCACGTGATGAACAGACGTGGAAAAAAAATTTGCCTACTCATACTTCTTACTAATATCCCGCACTTATTCTAATTTTCCACATTTTGCTTCCTTTCATTTTGTGGTTGCTATGGATGATAGTGTTATCCGTCCTTAGCAATTGTCCAGCAGTGTATAAAAAAAATACTGAAAAAAACAACTTTGGTATTTTTTTTTTTTTTGAGAATTACATAGCTCGTTTTGAAAATAAACATTTAAAAATTGATTTTAAGGTCCTATTTCAACGAAAAATAGTATCTTCTATCAGGAACTTTTACCTCATTGATGTCTTCATTTTACCGTATAAAAGAGATAAAATAATATACCTCTAAAAATTAATTTTTTTCTAACATTAGAAACCAGTTCCACTTTGTATAATATTTAAAATTCCTTTTTTTTATATTTACAAAAAAATTTATGAGTTTTTTCCCCAAAGTAAATCACATGATTTTGTAGAAACTTAAATCATTAAAGTAAAACGAAACGCACGTTTTTAAAACAGGCCCTTTTTCTAATTCCTATCAACATAATAAAAGTTCTTACTTTAGTCAGGTTTGTTTAATCTGTTTTATGTACATGCTTGAAATTTTTCATACTATTAAAGTACACCTCTCTCATTATACTAAAATGAGCTTTTAGATAATTTTGAATTTTTTTAATAAATTAGGAAATATTTTATCAAACATTGCGAAATTTGACCCATTTTTTACTTAAAAAATTTGTAAAAATTAAATTTTTGAGTTTTTTACGAAAAGCTCATTTTAATATATATTAGACAACATTATAAATAATTCATAAAAAATGTACATACCTGTGAACAGTAGTTTCTCAGAAAAGGTACATCGCACATTAAAATTTACATTTTGAGATAAATTGATTTCAATGTATACAGTGAGACTTCTAATCGACTAGGAAATAAAAAAATAAAAGGCTCAATTTAAAATAAAAGATACATGTTTTGGTTTATATCAGTTGTTACACTTTTAAGCAAAAACAAAGTAATTTGTTTACAATTTTCGCCATTAAAATGGGCGTGGCCCAAATTCAATGATTATTTAAAAATACGTTTTAAGGGCTTCTAAATACTCTAGACGTTAAAGTAAGGTATTTTTAGAAAGGTTAAAATCTATACAGTTTGAAAATGTAAAAATCTCAAATTGTCAAAAAAATAAGATTTTAGCTTTCCAACACCCCTTAAGGACATTTTGATAAAAAAAATTTATTTAAATACAATATTTTGGCAACAAATTAACTTAGAATAACCTTTTTTCCAAATGTTCTCCTTTTGTGACAAATGCTTCTATTAGAATAATAATTTGCCTGCATATAGCTCAGACCTCTATTCAGAGGCTCAACTAGAATTTTTGAAATATATAAGTTAGAAGCGGGTTTATTCATATTTTACGACAACAGAGGGGATCAATTTGAAGAAAAAAACGCGAATAATTATTTCAATTGGTAGTAACTCTGAAAATAATATGAATTTTTCAAAAATTCTGGTTGAGCCTCTGTAGAGAGGTCTGAGCTATATATAGGCAAAATGTTATTATAATAGAATCATATTTCACAAAAGGAGAACATTTGGAAAAAAAGATTATTCTAAGTTAATTTTTTGCCAAAATATTATATTTAAATAATTTTTTTTGTCAAAATGCCCTTAAAACAATTTCATGCATGTATTCTAATCTAAGTGACACTAAATATCATGAAAATTATCCGTTTATGCGCTTTTTTAAAATCACGGTTCCGAACGTAGTCGGATACCTTAAAGAATTGTACTTCTAGAAGTATGATATTTTTTCATTATCAAAGGATAATACCTCGAATAAATGACATCAAAACATGATAGCATTGAAAACATACATTTCAGGTTACCTCTAGAAAAAAGGGTGCGTGTTACCTGGCGAATATACCTTAAAATTAAAAAATGCAGCTTGAAAGTATAGGCGGGCGTTATACACTGGTACGTGCTATTCGACGGATTTTGCGGTAATTCGTAATTTCAACTACATATAATTATATATTTTTTTCATTTTGTCATAAATCTAAGAAAATCTAACAATAAGAAAAAATGTAAGATTTAAATCTTTTATAACATTCTTATTAATGGAAAAGTGTAGTTTAAAATCAGTGATCGTCAAAACCTTCGATAGCGAGCTATTGATACCACGTGGAAACATTTTTGGTAGATCCTGCAGACAGGAGATAGAGCGGATTTCAAAATAATTTGTATGTAAAATCACTTTATTCAAGATCTGAAAATATTTGCCCCGCTTAAAAGAACCCAATTTTAATCCTGGTATGTCTTAAAGCGAAGACAGAAATCAGTTGTGCAGAGATTTTTTCTTAAAGTAGGAAGTTCATTAAAAATACACACAGAAAGAGATTCATTGATGAACACTTTTACAACCAGGGAGGGCTTCGAGCCTGAAATAAGCCTAAAAACCAAAAACCAGAAAAAACCGTTATTTTAGTAAGAACGAAAAACGGAACTGAACCGAAAAAAATATCGGCTTATTTCGGTTCGATAAATCTTCAGTCATTTTGTTACTGTAGCTAACTTATATATCAATATTTTAAAATTTTACGTCAACACCATATAATTATTATGATTACATGTACATTGCTTCTCGATTTCTCGTTTTGATGTTCACTAGTAAAGGTTGTTTTTTTAGAGGTATAGAACTTTAAATTGCAATAAAACAACGATGTATTATTCGATTGACATGAATTTTTTTTATTCGAAAGATAATCTTGTGGCATTACATTTTAAATATGATTTCTGGCGTATGGCTGCCACGGCTGGCTCGGATGTAGTCCAATCTGGACGTCCAATTTTCGATGACTTTTTCCAACATTTGTGGCCGTATATCGGCCATAACACGGCGAATGTTGTCTTCCAAATGGTCAAGCATTTGTGGCTTATCCGCATAGACCAATGACTTTACATAGCCCCACAGAAAATAGTCTAGCGGTGTTAAATCACAAGATCTTGGAGGCCAATTCACAGGTCCAAAACGTGAAATTAGGCGGTCACCAAACGTGTCTTTCAATAAATCGATTGTGGCACGAGCTGTGTGACATGTTGCGCCGTCTTGTTGGAACCACAGCTCCTGGACATCATGATTGTTCAATTCAGGAATGAAAAAGTTTGTAATCATGGCTCTATACCGATCACCATTGACTGTAACGTTGTGGCCATCGTTTTTGAAGAAGGATTCCACCAGCCCATAAAGCGTTCCAAACAGTCAGTTTTTTTGGATGTAACGGTGTTTCGACATACACTTGTGGATTAGCTTCACTCCAAATGCGGCAGTTTTGTTTGTTGCCGTAGCCATTCAACCAGAAGTGCGCTTCATCGCTAAACAAAATTCGCTTATGAAAATCGGGAACAACGGCAATCTCGTTTTGGCCCATTCGACGAATCTAAAAGCGTTGTTCAGGCGTAAGTCTATTCATGATGAATTGCCAAACCAAACTGAGAATAAATCACTTGACAGTTGTTAAATCAGTCGCCATCTTGGAAAGTAATGCCAACTTAAACTTCTATACCTGGAAAAAAAACACTCTCTATATTTTTATATGCAGCTCGCGAGTTTATAATGTTTTTCCGCAAGATCATTTGAGTTGACTACCCCTGGTATAGACTGTTTAGACAAGCCAGAATCATGAACCTAGTTGTGAAATGCGATTTTGATAATGGATTACAATGCCAATGCTCGCCATTCTCTGCTCACCACTGGTATCGTACATGCTTGGTAATTGTATCAATTCGCATTTGTACCAAATAACAAGTAATATAAAAAAAAATTTTAAGTCAATTCCTACTTAGGTCGTCAAAGAAAAATTTTATTTTAATTAATTTTTATTGAATAGTTAGAATTAATATATATATGTATATACATATGACAGAATCACAATATTAAGAGACAAAATAGAAAGCGATTTTCCTCGCAATTTTCCATTTTTCTTTCTATATAGGGTGTTGGAATATTTTGTTTGTTACTATTTATTCATTCGTTGAATTTAGTTATTTTAATAAAATAGTTTAGTAAAAAAGAAATCCCATTCTCAGAAATTAGGGTATCCCAGTTAGGATCGAACAAACGACCTTTGAAGTAGATGTCCAACGCGCTATAAATTGCACTATAGGGACACAACGTGCGGTTTTCCTTTTTATATATGGTGTTGAACTATTACTTTCGTTTATTTCTTTTTATTCATTAGTTATAAGTTTAACTATTGAATTAATATTGAAAAAATTATATTAACATCAAGTGTCATTCACTACAAGTTTAACAAAATGTATTTGAACTTGAATGGATGAATAGAAAGTATATATATTTTATTAACAATTGAAAATTGAATTATATATATATATATATGAAATGCTTCTGCAATAATTCCGTTGAGTGGTAAATATATTGTAAGACGTGGCCGGTGATGTGATTTTTTGTAGCGAGCCAAATATAGGGCGTGGCCGGTGGTATGATTATTTTTTATGTTACGTGGAGCGTGGTTGAATACGGTATTATCGAAGAGGCACTCATGTAAATCGTAATTCCCTTTTATTGACATGCGATGACAAATAAAGATCCAGTAGGGACGGCGTTACACATACAAGAAGCAAACATCATAGCACAAACACAAACACAAACAAAGATAAACATAGAACGCGTTGCAGCAGGCTGATTACATGATGAAGGCAGGAAGACAAAAGAGAAGAGAAAGCGATTACACAAGATCTTTGCTTTTATACCGCAGTGGTTATTACATAATAGTAGTTCTGATGGAATAGAATGGGCGGGACAGGGATTTCGGACTAGCCGATTACGATTAAGATTACAGTGTTATTTCTAAATCAAAGAATTAAAGTTTATTTAAATATTAGTGCAAAGATTTAACAAAAAGGATACTAGCGGGAATTATTACATATATATATATATAGGGAGAGATTGAGCTAATAGTAGAAATTAGGAATTGCAATACCAATATACCGGTATATTGAGCTATTTGCACAATTTTGTAATACCGGTATTTACAAGCTTAAATACCGGTTTTTCGGTATTTACTGGAAATTTTTAAAATTGTCTGCACTATGTGTTCAGGTATCGTCAACCTAGAAAAATAGTATACGTTTTTGTTTTTATGTTTCCCAAACGTGTGAAATTAATTAGACTGTGAATACAAAGTTGCATCATACAATCAAGAGAGGTGATAAAATATGTGAATTATCCAAGGAAGCGGGTCAGAATTAGAATAGCTCAGAGCGATACTGCACACGTGCAGGATTCGTAGTTAGATATTCGTATCAATGAAAAAAGGTTGTAGTTGTGAATAAAGTGCGTAATAATTCGATATTTTTTAAATTGGGTAGTTTGTTATTCTCATTGTATTTGCATTTCATACTTTTACTTACATATCATCATGATTTTATAAACAAAAATTGAAAAGAAGAAAAGAGACCAACCAATTCAAATTTGATTAAGTTTATAATAATTTTCCTTAAAATATTTTACCCACAAACCTTATCCACATTCAGAAGAATTCGGTACAGTTGTGATGCACCTCCCCTTGGAAGTACATCCCTCGAAGTATCAGCGTGAGCTAGAGGTGTAGGGTTAGCGAAAGAACTCGGATCGTACATTATCTAAATATGACTTTATTAAGATAATCAACTTAAATTTTTTTTAACAAATATAATTACAATAATTAATATGAGAGAATCTACGATGACACAATACGCAACACATAATATATATATTTATATTTCTAATTCAGACCAATCTCAATAATAGAACCGCTTAATCCTCAATTCTAATAAAGTGTAATCAATCCTACCTTATATTATTCCGTAATGCTATTGGTCTTCATCTGCAATGGTATGCAGCTTGACGACTAACTTCTAGTCGAACACTAATATGTTTATCCACGACACGTAGAACTTAAATCTAGAACCACGAACTGCAATAATCATCAACTGCCACAACGCGCATCTATTGTCTAACATTCCTTTACATTGCCATCCCGCTTACTCTAAGATCCGATATTTAAAGTCTGTTTATTTGCACTTCTTCACATCTCGTTTCTTGGATTTGGTTGGAAAAGAGTTGCCATTAATTCTGGCCCAAAGGACTTGTTAAAGAAAAGACGCGTAAGACGTCACACAGTTATCAAAGATGATTACGACACTAATATTGATAGTGAAAAGGAATTGTCTCTTGAACAAAAATTAGAATTAGAAATAAGTAAAGAAAATTTAACAAACAAAATACAATACAGAAATCAGCTATATCCAAAACCATCCGACGAGAAATCGATTTATTTGAAGATGAGAGATTTAGAGGTAAGTACTTGGAAAAAGTATATCGCGTATTGCTAACAATACCACCAACTAGCCGAAAGAACATTTTTGACAGGTGGTAATTTTTGCATATAATTACGTTCCAGGCTTAATGACAGTACAATTAATGCATTATGTTTCTTAAGATCACATTTCAAAAATTTGTAATAGCACCACAGACTGCATAGTGATGTTTAAACTTTTTTTGTGATTTAAATAAATAAGATTTTCCTTTACTTTTTTCTGATTCTTTATATATATATATATATATACACTGTTATAATTTAAAAATTACAAATTAATTTTTTGTGATATTTACACTCTCAAATCAAACTGGTAAATAAAACAAAAAACACCTGTATTTTCTTCCTTTTCCTGAAACTTTTACTACCGGTATTAAAACCGGTATTAAGATCTAAAAAATACCAAATACCGGTATTAAACTTTTGGTCCGATATTGCAATCCCTAGTAGGAATTGTAAAAATGGAATAAAACCTTCTAAATTTTGATAAAATTAATTTTTTGGATAGATTTATATGTTTTGTGCGAATAAGAATAAATATAAATTAAAATTATTCATTCGGAACCGGACCGAAAACCATTATTTTTGGTGAAATGAAAACCAGAATTGAGCCGATATATATATATTTATTAGTTGAACCGGAATGAAAACAATTACGGTTCGAAGCTCTGTCTTTAACTATATTCGAATGGCACAGCAACTACTTGCTCTCCCAATATTAAAAAACTCGTTAAAGACACAAAAAGAATTCCATCTTTTTTATAAAAGTTAATGAGACTGATAAAATATATATATATTATTACATTTGTTATTTATCACTGCTCTTTAGTTAATTTTTTATGTACATTTCAATTTGTTATACATAGTTTAGTAAAAATAGATTTCATATTTACTAGAAATGTAGGTTTATATATAAACAATGAAGAAATTCTCAAGATATTTTTAGGAAATTTGGTAGTTCTTTTGGATGGTAGCTCACAGTATTGGATTTTAAAATGGTACGATAGCTCAAAAATTTCATAAGTTTGATGACTACTTATTTAAATGAAGCATTTTTTTAAAATTAAAAATAGAAAAAATGAATCGGAAGAAGTTTTTTACTTACACTTAGAAAAAAGTGTTTTATTAATGTTTTATTTAATTCCTACTATTAGTTCACTCTCTCCCTCTCTATATTTATATATAATAATAGGGAGAGTTGCGGTGGCGCAATAATTTTTTTAAAAAAAATCCCGTTTTTCACAGCTATAAGATCTAAATACTTCAAATTGGGCAGGCACGATTGTTCTGTTGAGTAAAGATCCGCAAGAATAGGTTTTACAGAAAACGAATCCAAAGGGGAGATTTTACGGAGACGTAAAAGAAATTTTCTCCGGTTTGGAATTACAAGTCTTTTCTTTTTGAAATCAGGAGCTGAGAGATATAAGACTATTTTTGAATGCAAACGAAAGCTTAAAGCTAACTAAGACTTACGCTCGCATTCACCGCTAACCTAACCCAGCGATGAAACCTGGAGTTAAGTAACCGGTAGTCAACCCCAGGTTAGAACTTCAATTCACAGCTCTTTTTCGATCTCCAGTTACTTGACTCTGGGTTTCTTAACCTGGGTTTATTGGTCGATTCCCATTGGTCGAAATAAACCCCGTGACTTCAGGCTGGAGCTACAATTTCAATATTCGCCTCGTGCCAGCTTGTTTTTAACCTCGAGTATCGCTACCTTGTGAAGGTCCCCTTGGACCTCACTTTGAGAACGAGAATAAGTTGGAGCCATATAAGAGCCAGTAGCCATTTTTATAAATAACTTTCTTTATTTGGTTATCTTTTCCAAATAGAATCAAAGACTTATTAACAAATATATCTAAATAGTTATAAGAGGTTTAAAAAGGGACTTTCCTTTAAATAAACTTAAATATTTAATGATCCAATTAATTAACAATTAGAATATCGATCACGCAGAGATTACCGCGAGATCCCAGATTTATATTGAATAATGTTCCTATTGAACATTTAACTTTAATCTCACTCCTAATATAAAATTTCAACGAGACTTTAAAATATAAATTAATATTTACCACACTGCAGCTCAGCTCTTCCCGAGATTTATCCACCTAGAAATCTAACTTCACCGTTATACCTTCCTGCTTCAATCTCTCTCTCCTACTGCTTTTCGCTTTACTATTCCGTTTGACTTAAATACTTTATCTAATCTGCATATAACAAGGAATCCTGTCCTCTTTTTGGAGCTGATTGGAAATAGGTAGGGGAATTAAATTTTTCCCTAAAAGAGCCGACTCAGAAGGTTAGTGATAAAGTTCCGTATAGGTTTGTCACAACCTGTTTAAAATGAATGCCAACAGAATTTATTTTACGCAGCACGAAAAAGAGTTGGTGTTGGCTTTGATGAAGCCGCACTTACATATAATAGAATGTAGGGAAACAAATGCTGTTAGTAGCACACACAAATAAATAAATAAAATGAAGCGTATATTGAAATAACGCGGTAATTCAATAACACTGACGGAGTGGTGAATCCGCGAACACCGCAACAGATCTGTCAGTGTTATTTAAATTTAAAAAAGAAAATGACAAAGAAAAGTATTGTTTTGCGGCAAGAAAACGCAAACGTAAACACTCGAAAAATCGCTTACTGCGCACGTACGGTTAAAACTAACCCGGCTGTGACCCTGGGTCATGATTTTTTAACTTGAACCGGAGTTAAGTTATTAGCTTGCAATGGTGAATAGCGTTTTCGGCGAAACCCAGGTTTCCTTCCTCTAACCGGCGGGCAGGTTAGCGGTGAATATGGGCGTTAGACATCAATAACTTAAAAAAGGTGCATAGTCATATTTACAACGTCATGGAATACCAAGCGAGGCGGGTGAGTAACAATTAATTCTTTTATATGAGGAGGTAGCAGAATTTTTTTTAATTTTCATTAAAATTTTCAATTCCTTCTATTAGTTCACCCTCCTCCCATATTTAAGTATATATATATATATATATATATATATATATATATATATATATATATATATATATATATATATATATATATATCTTGTTCAAATTTTCAATCATTAATAAAATACTTTTTATTCATCCACTGAAGTTCAAATAGATTATTTTAAACTTTTAGTGGATGACACTGATGTTAATACAGTTTTTTCAAATATTAATTTATTAATTAAATTTTATTTTTTAATTTTAAGTTTATTCTGTGTTATTTCTGACGAAGTTAAATTTGTATGTGACAGATGTCGCCAATAGGTTTTCTAACGAAGTAGGAATTGACTTAAAATGTTTTTTATATTACTTGTTGATTTCAAGCTTTTTTTTAAAAACATTTTCTCAAATTTTCGTAAGAATATTTTACAGATATGTAAATTCATGAAAGAAATGAAGATTTCTTTTTTAAACACTAAATTCGTCTTTACGTTTCATTTAGAATTTTTATTTTACTACGCTAAGTGTAATAAACTCTCTGATATTGGGCACTAGTCAAGGTGACTTGTTTGGTAGGGTGATGACTCGTAATCTAGGAATAGCGATTTTGAACCTTTAAATAAATTTAAAAAATCACGGAAATACTGATCAATCTTCTTTAAAGCGTTTTGGAACTGATCATTGGCAATTCAAATTCAAGCAAAATGCTTGTATATAAAAATATGTAAGGAGTATACTACAATAGGGTTGAATACCTAATAATTTTCTTAACGTGTGTTATATAATTATAAAATGGTTTTGCTTGGAAATATATCTTTTAAATCTTTATTTTTCAATCTTCATTGATCTTTTAGAAAATTGTATTCAGCCATCAAAGCTTCCTTTTGGGATGCAAATTTCAAAAATCCGGTAACTAAGAGCGAACTATACATGTGTATCAACAAACAAGAATCCTTATTCTGTTACTCTGTCTGTTTTCTTGAAATACGTCCCAGAAGATATTGCATGCGTATTTCTTTACTCATGCACCACATTTTTCAAGCTCAAGTGTCGCTCTTGTCGTTTGACCTTGGCTCAAAATTCGAGGTCTTTGGCTAATAGTTTTTCGTCTTGCTTTCGAGGCATGGTGTTAATAAATAACCAATCAATTAACCAGTGACATCATTCATTTCGATATATATATATATATATATATATATATATATATATATATATATATATATATATATATATATAAGGATTTGTTTTATTTTATAATATTTTTCCCATACTTCGTATTCTTTTCCCTTTCGCTGATATATAAACGAACGAGAAATATATTCCGTATTAGCTGTGGAATTGAATGTTGCTATGGAAACATTTAAGTTAATACAGCAATAGAGAAATATATTTTTATATATGTTGTTATAATCATACTAAACGATATGCAAGATCTCTTTATTCTTCAGTCAAGGGCATAACCACCACCGTATTAATACGTCCCCCCCTCCGACATACAGATGCTTCAGCATGTGTAAGCAAAAAATTGTAAAATATTATTAATAGTCTCATTATAATATATCTCCCTTTCTCCAACAAGGGCCTCCAAAGTATTTTGACACTGGGCTCACTCAGAACTAGCATCTCTAATATCTTCAGTATTCAATTTTGTCGACAAATAAGAGTTATTAGGCTGAAATATGATGTTTTCTTATACCGAATTTGTTTCTCTATGTATTACTTTTTTTGGAATGTTATTTAGAAGTTAAGAGATTGTGATATCTGCTTATATGTCCCCTTTCCATTGAACTTCCTTTAGAGATCTATCTAAAATAATCCGTTCTAAGATTCGTATGTAATATTAACTTTAAAAAAATAAATTAACAGAAATTTTTAATTTTCGAGTGGTTGCAATAAGTGCTCTCCTAACTTCTGCACTAACGGAGTAACTTTTACTTTTGAAGAGTGATGATAGAAGAAGCATTAATGTTGAACCCATCCTCTAGAATGAGCGATGAGTTCTTAAAAATGGTAACCTAGCTTTGTGTTTCGAAATCGGGAGCGCGTAAAACAGAAGGTGAGTGTAAAGGGGTGGGATAGCAGAATGGGTCTGTGGGGGAGGATGGAGAAGGAGGGAGAAACAAGATTTTCGTGTCGCTTCACTGATCGTGTCACATCACCCTAGCACAAGCTTCTTCTTTCTTTTTTAAATTGTCCCCGTATATTCCGTCAAGCGGATTTAGTAAGCATTTACCGGTATCTTCAAAAAGTTTCGTTTTCTTTTTTGTTTTGTTTTATCAAATAGTCTGTAAAAATTTCCTCGTGCGTAGAAGTGAAAGGCAAATAATTCTCATTTTTGTTGAAAAGAGACTGTGTTCTCTCCGAAAGTATGGATAAAAATAGATGGGAGTCGGTTTTGTGTATTTCGTACAGAATGCTTGGAGTGTTGTGAGAGAGACAGAAAAATAAATTACTGTCCTTCGTTTTTTAAGAAACTGAAACTCTGTATAAAAACATCCTAAGAAGCGTGGGAAATATTGTCATTCGTGATATTAGAAACAAAATCTATCAAACTTTTGAATTATGATACACTATAGTTTTATGAAACACGATTTGTTGCTTATGATAAAGTACATTTTGATGAAAATAACGCGAGTGAGTGAATATTAATTAACGCACTGTAAAGCATTAAGAGGGCTATTGGCGACAGACGTCGTAATTTTGAACCACGGTCAATTGATGAAGATGACACCTGAGCGGTCACCCTGTAACAGGTCTATCAGTGAACCTTCTACTAATCCTCTTGGAATAAAATTATTCTTTTTAACTGTAAGTTCTATTGAAAACTCTCTCCCAAAGACTTTATTTATTTAAATGAGGGGTTCTATTTAAACGTTGACATTTAGGTACGCGATGTTAGTCGACAGATAGTCGCTGGATGGTCGATTATTGATAATTGGAAAATAACAGTAGTAAAATTGTGCTCAAAATTTATGAACGGATTGATTGATTGATTGAATATTAACGTCGCACTGTTGGCTTTTGGCGACGGACCATGTAATTTTGAACCATGGTCAAATGACGTGGACGACACCTGAGCTGGTACCCCCTCTCCTAACTACCACACCACACCAACGGGAGGACGTTTCAGCTGTCGACAGATTTAACGTGCATCGCTGCCCTACACGGCAGGTCTTTAGTGATACTGGGCTCGAACTCGTGCCACGATCTGATACCTATACCACTCGGCTACCGCGGCCACTTTACGACCGAAGGTCGTACAATTATGGTGAATTATAGCGTATGGTATAGATTTATGGTGAATTATAGCGTAGAAGTGTGTCTGGAGTGTGTGGTTGTTGTGGCTAATGCCACCTGTCTGACGTAGTCAGAACGAGGCCCATGAAATTCATCGTGGCAAGGGGCTAGAAATACGCCTGTCGTTGGCCTAAGCCGTGAGCACCATACAGGTGACAGTACGAATTAGCTCGTCAAAATTCCCAGAAGGGACGATAGATGGCGACACCTATCTCCACCTCCCCAATTTTGGCATGGAACTAAAGGGAAATATTCTCCAGTCCCCTGCACTCGTGATTCAACCCACATGGCTTTCTGACTTACTGATTTAACGAGCACGTACACCGTGAGAACTCGGAGGGTATTTGGTGGCATCGGGCATCGAACCCAGGCCTTCCGTGCTCTAACCACTAGGCTACCCACGGCCCCATTCCAGAGTGTTCCAAGTGTAAGTGGACTAAATTATACTTATATGTTAAGTAGAATGAAGCCGGGCGATTGCTCTTCTAACTAGTTACTTAGTGCGTTTACTACTTTAGTTGTATGGATTAAGCCAAAGGGAGAAATAAATTTGAATTTAAAACTTGCTATGGCAGATCTTTACTCGAACCCCCAAACACCAACTCAATGACACTAGGTTCGAACTCATGACACGTCGGCCATGAGCTCGAGACCATAACCACCAGGTTACCGCTGACAATATAATGCAAATAAAAATAATAGAATATAACACAATTTATACTAAAATTCCTCTTTTTTATTGCTCCCAATTTTAATAACGCTTCTTGTTTTCAGGATGATTGGATAAAACAGAGTCCCTTACCCGCAAGAAGTAAAATAATATGAATTTCTGTACACGGTTATTAAAACTTGAAAAGTAGCTTTAAGATAATTCGCAATTAAATTCTAAGCATTATTAAAATACTGTAGGTACTTATGTATTATACCGTTGACCCATTTCAAATTAAAAAATATCGCCAAGTGCTGCGATTCACAGTCAATAGTAAAAAATTGTTCCTGAGAACATGAGTAATAATAATGACAGTATTTGGCTACAATTTTTGAATTTGCGACGTCTTTTGTTTTGGCGAAACTGGTCGACAGTATAATACCTAAGTACCACGTTTTATAATATTGCTACTAATTCATACAAGTACTCAAGGTTATGAACTTAGAATTCAAGGGTTGTCAATTCAAGTCATAGACTTCAGTATTAAATTACCTTTAAGATCCTTACCTCAGAAGAGAATAAGAATCCATTCATATTCAATTGAATTAGTGTTCACAGTCCTTACGAGTTGTTATGTGGAAGATGGGATTAAAATACTGGCCTTGTCTCTTAAACATGTTTGAGAATTAAGTAAACCATTGTCGATGTGTGATAATAGTGCAAAATTAATTGAAACCGAGCTAAACTGTACAATTTTAAAATGGTGTAGCAGCGCAAACATTTTATTTTAAAAAAGAAAAGAAAGCAAAATTCTTACTAATATTATAAACGTGAAAGTTTGTATGGATGTTTGTTACTCTTTCACGCAAAAACGACCGAATGGATTTTAATGAAACTTTACAATAAGATATTTTATACATCAGAATAACACATAGGCTATAATTTATAAAGATATTGTGGGAAGTGTCCAAAATATAACGATAATTGTCAAGCAAGTAGGAAAAAAATTCTGCCATCTGCAAAAAAGCCCGCGACAGGATATATCAATCTTTTATGTGTGAAGCAAAACTTTACCTTTTTGTTTTATCTACGCCAGGCGCCAGGAACTGCGAAAGCTTGAACAGGCGGAGTGTGGGGCTGATTACAATTTTAACATAAAATAAATACAACAAAAAGTAATATTAACGTATTACACTTCCAGATATAAATTATTTATACTTTTTTAAGCGTTCATTACACAAAATATGTAACAATGTGTTACTTTTGCTGAGCAGAGATCAGCTTAGGAAGGTGTTTTCAAAAATCGACCCACAAGAGAGTTACGGGGAGTTATAGATAAAAAAAAATTATTTTTATCAGCTACTAGATCTATAGACATAAAATTTAACAAACAGGGTTTTTTTTGTTCAGTTGAGATATGCAAAAAGCTTTTTTTTGTTTAATTTTTGTTTAACTCATTAAAAACTTCTTTATCCTTCAATCTGTATTTTTTAATTTTTCCATTCACCCTTGCGAAGAACTGGTATAACAGCTAGTAAATATATATTTTATCTATGAAAGATAAATGAGTATTTAAAAATAATAATGAAAATTTTTAGACAATAGCAGAGAAATTTTCTGGTAATAAATTTAAAAATAAATGGCTGCCAAAATAACACATAAAATATACCTTTGGGAAAACTATTTCGAAATTGTCTATGTTTACACATGAATTTTCTGTTTAAATCTTTGTGTAATGTTTAATTTTTAAATGTCACTTTACCTGAAAAAAATTCTTTTGAGGATTTTTGAAAGATTTATCATTAGAGAAGACGTCGCAAATATAAGATTTATACTATGTGTCTACCTAAGCATTTGCAATTCTAAAATGCTTCTCTCTTTCGTGATGGTAGTAGTCAAGTGGTCATGGTCACGAAAAAGAAGTCGGTGCTTTGTGTGTCGAATCGTGGATTTCAATCTTGATGAAACTAAAGACCGACGTAAAAGTACAAATGTACGTTGAATTGACCAAGGATCAAAGTCCTCTCAAGTTGACATGGTATGGAAGTCTGAAGAATGGTATGCTAAGCCAAGCGACGTCCTCGTAACTTGACAGTGATTCAAAATTAAGGAAGTCCGCGTCACTAATAGTCTTATAGTATTGTGCTTGGAAGTGCAACGTAAATAAACTATGAAAATCTTTTAAAACGAAACTGAGGGGATTGAAATGTTTTTTCGTGTTAACCCTTTATCTACCGCATTATGATTTACTGCAGTTTTTTCCATGCAATATTTTTTTTTTTGAATCACTACATTGAAAAAAAAATTAAGGGATAAACATAAACAAAATACTTAACTTTGGGAAATTTAATTAGTTAGAGCTAATTAATTAATTAGATATTCAACTGGAAAATTAGTTATATACACTGTTTACTTAAAATAAATAGTCAAATCGTTTTCTAAGGTCTTCATTAACATACAAAAAAAATTAGACACTTAAATTTTGACATTAACTATTTTTTCGGGACAAAATGATAATCTTCGCAATCTGCTGCAAACTCAATTTCTGCCATAAAACTTTTCGTCTTCCTCGCTAAAATATTCATCATAGAATCCGTGCTGCTATATATCTTGAAAGAGTGGCTTTCAAAGAATATTCCTCATAAGTATCGTCAGAATATTCGTAAAAATGGTTATTCTGTGTAGTTTTAAAGTGATTGTGGTATTTAAAAGTGCCGTCGGTAGATAAAGGGTAAAGAATATTGCAACCCCCCATATATTCTACAAAATTAAGCGTTTTAGAGTACATTTTATTTACATAGATACATGTATATATACATGCATTTAATAAAAATTAAAATAAATATTAAAAAAAAAGGAATTGAGTACAAAATTCTCAGCACATTGTTTGACGTGGTGCATTTTGTTATTCATTTCACAATAGGAATGCGCGTCTAAATAAATGTGCCTTATTTTCATGTGTTGTTCCTCATTTCAGATGACGTGGGAATAGGAGCTGCACTATTCAATTCATTTTTGCCGTTGGAATCCGTATTAATGATATACCGGGTGTTCATAATTAAATTTGAAATTTGCGAGCAGTCTATAGCAAAAACTATGCAGCGTAATTGCATAAAAATTGGGTATTGGCATAATGAAATGATGGGAATTTTATCGAGGGAAAAAATGAATTTCAGAAACCACCTCTAGATGGCGTATCATATATAGCTTTATTGAGAACATATAAATATTCTATAAAAATTTACTAAACATGCTCGATATGCTGTCCACCACTGTCTGCTACCATCTGTTATCGGAAAGAAACTTACAGTTATGTAAAATTGTGACTTAATTATGGTTATTTTCTGACCAGTGAAACTATTCATTTGGATGGGAAAATAGCTATTCATGAAAATGCAATACTTTTCTTTTAAATCCATAACTGAAAATCTCCAGTTCAATCTTCACAGTTCAACAATCTTCGTAGAAATGTTAGTAAATTTTCCCCATTAATCATGTTGCTGAAACTTCATTGATTTAAGTTAGAGGCAGAGATATAAATTAACGATTAAACTAATCATGTTCACTAAACCTAGACATACTATGGAGTTAAGTAAATTAATTAGTCAATCTTTAGATGATTCCGAGAAGTTTGTTGTAATCCTTGCCCTTCCATCTTGAACTTTTTAAAAAGAAAATTGCAGAGGAAAATCTACTTGTAAAAGTTCTGAAAGTTATTTATGGAAAATTATTATAGCTAAAAATGCTTTTATACACACAATTTTTTTTCCTAATGGGGCTGCGAATTGGCGTTTTACCATTGTAGACCTTTTACATTCCTTGGGAATTGGTACCTTTTTTCAGTGTAGCACCATGTTGGTATACGAATTACCACAAATAATTCTGATGGTCAGTCTCCTCCCCAGGATGACCCTGAGAGTTCTGATGCTACGAAACCGTACTGGGAATTTAATTTTGCTGAGAATACCCAAGCCTAACAGGCATTTAAGGGATCTTTTATATGCCGTATAACCATACAACATGGACGCTGTCGATTTTCTGCATCATTAAAATCCACCGACTTGGACGGAGTTCGAACCCGCTACCTTAGACATACAAGGCCAACGCCAAACCAACTACGCCACTCAGCAAATCGCTAGACAAATCACAGATTGTAAATGCTTGTATTCTCTTCATAGAATTGTGATAGTTGTACGAAAATGGAAAATTTTATGAATTATAAAATCTGATAGTTGTAAGAAAATGAAAAAATTTTTGAATTATAAAATGTGATAGTTGTGTAAGAAAATGGAAAATTTTATGAATTATAAAATCTGATAGTTGTAAGAAAATGAAATTTTTTTTGAATTATAAAATGTGATAGTTGTAAGAAAATGGAAAATTTTATGAATTATAAAATGTGATAGTTTTAAGAAAATTGAAAATTTTATGTATTATAAAATTAGTGAATGACAAAAATATCCCATATTTTTGAATTTTATAACAATTAAGAGCAAAAATGTCACAAAATTCTAATTTATCTTTTTTTCTAACGTATCAATGAACTGTGATTGATCTAGATTTAGATTTATAAAGCCCACAGAAAAAAAAGAAACTAATTATAAAACTAAGATCATGATTGTTTTTTACTCTAAAATTTAAAACAAAAAAAAGCTGTTTTTTCCAAAAATAATTCAGTTATAAACGGATCGTATCTCTAAATTTTAAGTAATTATGAAAACGGTAGGCGAAATTTACTATGTGTCTTTGCAAATTGTTTTAACTTGCCTCTCTTAAAAGGGATGAGAAAAAGTGTCCGTTTAGCCGAACTCTTGGTGAAATGGAGTCAATTGATTTGGAAAGCTTAACAGTTTCGCCCAAGTAATAATAGCAAAAATAATAGTAATAATCAAGTAATAATAGTCTATAATAATAGCAAAAATCTATCTTTATTTTGAAAGTTGAGCTTAAATTTTGTCCGATACTCTTGTTTTCTTTTTGGTTACCATGGATCAGAGGTACTCACGCAACCTTTTTCTCTGCCGGGCCGCATACATGTGTTAGTTACTTCATGCGGACCGCACATATATGATGGCTATTTCACGCGGGCCGCATATATATGATGGCTATTTCACGCGGGCCGCATATATATGATGGCTATTTCACGCGGGCCGCAACATGATGATTAATGGAAGGGTGGGGAGAAATGCTTTAAGACCAAAATAACACAGAAAATTTAAAATGGGAAAAATTGATCCAAAATATTAAAACTCCAATTTTTCTTTTTTTAATTATTATTTTTTATAATTTTTTAATTTTTGTCACTAAATTTTTCTAAATTAGAAGCATTTAAAAATCACTGCTTCACAATTCTTGCGTTAGTATAAATGGTTTCCATATAATTACCAATAATATAACAAATTTCATAGGGTGCTTTTGTTATCGCTGTGACATTGCTACTGACAAAACACTTTTTTGCTGTTGGAAAGATTATTCAAAAAAGCCTATTTATCATCTCTTGAAAGAGATCCTTGGGGAAAAAGTGTCATCGAAAAATTCCTGTTGATTGGTATTTTTTAAATACAACTCTTTTGTGACAAATCAAACAATTACTGATTCATGCTTCTTTTTCACTACAAAATAGCCAACTTCCCAATCGTCTTGAAGCATTCTATTTTCTTCAAATATTTTTCGCTTGCAAGATATGAAAGATGGTTAAAAATTGGTGAAACTCATAAAATGGTCGCTACTCCACTGTTTTCTATTATCACTTTCAGAAAAAATATCAATTCGCACTCTTACGACTTCGACAGTAAAAAGCAAAATTGATACATTTGATTCTTTAACAAAGAATTTCCCGTGAAATTTTCATAAATAAATGAGTTTCTCAGAACAATGGGCCATGACAGGCCACTTAAAAAGGCCCCGCAGGCCACCGGTTGAGTATCGCTGCCATAGATGGTTAAATTTAGTTGTGTTGGCTATCTTTTCTGCTGAGAAAAAATTGCTAGAAAAATATTTGAAAGATTTACTTCATTCTCTTCTCAAGATATAATTATTTTTCTTAGTAGCTTTGATACATCCGTTAAATAACAGAGCTATTTTAATTTTACAACATCATTTTCTGATTCTATTAAACTATTACTTTTCCCCCTCACACTTCATGATAGAATGGAAGCCTTTTAACCCCTTAGCTGGATTGCCCGTACACCGTACGGACTACCGAAAGCTGGTCACAACCGGTTTGCCCATACGCTGTACGGGCACTGAATATTTTCTTCTTTCTATCTTTGATTTGCATTTATTTTTTAATTCTTCTAGAGAGATTATTAGTGCTAGTGTGTTTTTAAGACGTACTATATGTCCATGATACTGAAATACTTCTCATCCTGCATTTTCTTGAAGGCGGCGATTTTTCACTGAAGACAGCAATTTAGATTCTTGAAAATATTCGATAGAGAACAGGGATTCGCAAGGCAATGTGCAATTTGCTGTTTAAGAAGAAATGAAAATGGAAAGATAATTATAAAAGCCGATATTATATCTCCGTCCCTATTGCAATGTAATACTTAATATTAATCATGCCTTTAATTTTTTAATTGCGTGTACAAATATATATACACATAATTTCGTAACCGTTTGAAAAAGAGGTACGGTTATGAAATTTTTTTGTATGTATGAGAGAAATTATTTTAAGATGTATGACACACATTTTTCCAAGCATGCAGAGTGTACCTATAAAAAGCAAACGCATTTAGGAGTTCTCGTGCTACACAATTGTAAAGTAAAAAGTAGTGCAAATTAAAATAGTGAAAAAAATAGTGAAAATTAAAATAAAATTCTTCCATTTTCACGTTCTGTTAAGTATTATGCTTAGTTATATATGCAATGAAAAAATGTGCCTTTTTTGGAACATTTAGGGCAAAAAAATTGACCATTTTAGGGGTTAAACTTCTGGAAAACATGTTTCAACGATCAATGGTGTCATCATGTGCGTTAGATTTAATGCAGTTTTCTTTGTTAAAAATAAATTTGAGTATGTGCAAAGATTATAGCCCTCATTAAGATAACACAGTATATCTCAATTATATAAAGTATAATGAATATAAGTTAATTGCATTAGTTATATAAAGTAGGGAAAAAATTTTAAAATTGGTTTTGTAAATTTTACAAAGACTTTCAAGTCTTGAATGTGATCTATGTGAAAAACCAGCAAAATCTTTCTTCAAAACTTTTTTTCGTATTCGGAAACAATAAAACATTTATTGCTCTACGAAGATAAATGCAATAATTTGAGAAAAATGTAACTGTTTAACTAAAATGTTTCGCTCTCCAATTTCGATAATAAATTAACTGACTATTTTTTCGGGTTTGTTGTTTTTCCAACGAGATAAATTTGCAGTAATATAATGATTTTTGCGGTTATTCTTGTTTCTATAAGGGGCTAAATACATAAGCTGCTATATTGATACGTTTTCAAAATTACGAAAGTTCTGTGGAAAGTGAAAAATAGCTTTTTTAGCAATATTTTAGATTAATTTATGTTTTATTTTGGAGCCTCAATGTGTTTCTTTCGCTACTATTTTAATAATTAGGTACAAAATATTCAAGCACTTTTTTTATTAAATACTCAAAAATAAGAGAAATTTTTAAAGTTTTATTTCTTATTTTACTTCATATTCTTTTCTTAAATAACATTTTTCATCTTTAAAAAAGCGCTTTTTATTGTTTTTGTAAATCGGGTGAAGTTATGAGTTGATGAGAGCAAAGTGTTATTTAATAAAAATATGTTTGCAACCCCAAAATTCATAATCTTTGATTCGAAATTCCATCATTGTAAATGTTTATGCGCAATTGACAGCTTGCTATTTACTAAACACAGCGCTATTTAAGTGCTCTACTTGATTTACGTTACAGCGGTAACCGAGTGGTCGTGGTCACGAATTCATGGTCGGCAATGTTTCTGTTGAGTCGTAAATTTTAGTCCTGGTGCTACTGATAACTCACTATGTAGAGAAGATAATACACATTAAATCTGTCACGGCCCAAGTCCCTCCCGTTGGCATGGTGTGGAAATATGGAGGTCAACTCAGGTGTCCTCGCCATTTGACCATTGTTCAAAATACACGAGATATGTCATCAGTAGCCATACATTACTTCATAGTCTGATGTAAAAAAAATCAATGAATTTACTTTAATTGTTTTGAAATTAAATATACGCATTAAGCATGTTAAAACGGTTAAATCTTTTCTCCAACATTCGTTACATAAATGTCAAAAACAGATGTTTTCTAATAAGACTATACAGTCTTTTGCGCTTCCACACCACAGGTCCGGTCTCTATTCCCGGACTGGGCAAGGTCGACTCAGCCTTTCATCTCTACTGCAGTGGGTTGATAAATGAGTACCAAAAAAAAAAGCTTGCTTGGGGACTTAAACACTGGGGGGTCTTGCTTCAGACAGACCACCTGATTGGGACATCTGACATGCATCTCAGCGCCCAATGGTCACGTGTACTGGGAGGGGTACAGTACCCCTTGGCCTTCATGGGCTGTTGTGCCCCTGAGTCTGAGTTATACAGTGTTTCAAAACATACCACAGTTTTATTTTATACTCATTGAATCTTTATCTAAGAATTCAATTGCAAGCGTTAACAATGAAACATTCTAAATTCAAAGCCGAAATAAAATTAAAGAATTCTTCATTATTATTTATTTATTTATTTTTATTTTGCAAACATTAACATACTTACAATAATAAAGAAATATAGAATTTTCGACGAAAACTTTGTTAAATGCACAATACATTAAACAAAATATAATCGAGGAAAATGTATTGTGTAAAGTTTTTTTTCTTTTTAAGCAGATACTAGCAGAACAGATAAAAACTGAAAACAAATGTGGTACAAAGTATTGTTTAATTGATTTTACATTTCATTAACGTAGCACTTCGAATCTATACGAGAACTATTGATGACTGACCTCCCAAATTTAAACTTTGGTGAAGTGACGAGAGCGACTCCCGAGCTGGCTCCCAACTCTATAAACTGGTTGCGTGGTAGTTGCGGACGTGGCATTTGAGGACACATAGCATTTCGTGGTTTGAGCGGACACATTTCCCCCCAACTTAGAACAGATAAAGGATGCAGATAAATAAGGAAATAAATACTTTTAAAAATCACAAATATAATTTAAAACAGTATTTTAAGTGACAAATCTCTTTCACGTGAGATAACGGGTTTTTTACCGAAGTTTTCTGTTTTTCACTCGATTATCGAATAAAAAGAATAAATACATTTTGGTCAATCAAATTTAGTTATTTATATTGAATTGTTAAGATATTATAGTGTGAATGCATTTTAAACATAGTGAAATGTAATAAAAATAAAAACTTTCAGAGAAATATTTGAAAACGAATAGTAAGTAACAGTATAATCAAGGGTATAGACAAATTTAAGGGATTTGTATTTTAGAGTAAATAAATATTAAGATGTGTGCAATTACCATAAGATTAATTAGTTTCATTAATGTAAGTAAAGATAAATACTAGAAGTAAAGTACATAAAACGGATACAAGTAAATAAAAGAGAAATAAATACAAATAAATAAACACTAACCAACCTTTATTATAAAGGCATAAATGTCATTTACCATTGGATTTAGTCTCACCTGGTTTTTAAAACTTTAAGATTTTAGATTTTTCAAAATTGTTCGAAATTTCGAATTCTTTTATGATGTTTTCAGTTCTTTCATCCAGTTTTGCACATGCCTTTTTTCCTTAAAATTCCAGGGGTCACCTAATTCTCTGGTTTTACATTAAAAGCCACTTTTTGTGTTTCTTCTTTTAGTATTTTAATTAATAAGTGGACATTAGGTTGCTGCCAGTGAATTCATTTAATGCCAGTTATCCAGTTTCTGTCAGTGAATGCATTTAATTATTGATTTGATTATTTCGTCGAGCAGTGAATGGACAATACAAATATGCCCATTAAAGTATGGAATGCATACGGACAGCGTCATAGGACAAATTCTATTGAAGGGTGGAATTACAAATTAGATGCAATCATTGGCAGAAACCAGAAGTACGCATTTCCTTATTTATCTGCACCCTTTATCTGTTCTAAGATGGGGGGAAAATGTGTCCGCTCAAACCACGAAATGTTATGTGTCCGCAAATACCACACCACCCTATAAATTTACCCACCACGTTAACGAGAGAACTTCAAGCATCGACTGATTTCACGTACATCAGCCCCTCCTACACAGCGTGTTTTCAGTGTATTACGATTCTACAACGCCGGTCATGAGTTCGCGACTTTGACCACTCAGGCATTGTTGTTCAAAAGGAAAAAATAATCTAACATTCTAACACATACCATATTCACAGGATTTATATTAGCATGGCATTATATCCCATTCAAGGAATTATAAACTTGTATTCTTTTTAATACACATCAATAAAACCGCATAAGACAACTGATTTGTTATAATACAAGAACCTAAATACATATATAACCTTTGATAGCTTTTTTCATATTTATATGCTTATTGAAGAGATCTTCCCATTCATGTAAGCTGAATTAAGGATTACAGTGGAATATTTTCACGTTAAGAAACATTTGTAGTAACACTAAAATTCATAGCTGAAATAAATATGTGTATATATCGTCTACATGTATATTATCAATCTTATACAAAGACAAAACTCAAAGAATTTCATGAATAAAAGTAATAATTAAACTATCTATTTTAGCTCATGCATATTGCTTTCTCATGCTTGTATTTACTGCTCCATTATCCTGCTAAAGTAATTCTTATTGCAATACAAATTCAATCAATTATTAATGCTAATAGAATTTGATCTTAAATTTTGCGAATTATATCTAGACATATCGTAAAACCTTCGCCTGAGTCCAACCTCTCCTGTATCTTTACTATAGATGCAACATTATTGTCAAAATAATACAGAAATAAATTATCACATTTTGGATTCATAATTTATTATAGTTATAGGTATAAATCATTGTTATATGATTTCTGTAACAAACTTGAAAAACAAATGCTGAAAATTCTATTTTTCACTAGGAATCTATTGAAATATAAATTGACAGAATCAAGAGATTCTGTCATGCATTAAACGTTTACGAAGAGCTCTTATTCTGTAGTAGTTTATGCATGGTTTAATTTAAGTTTTCTATTAAAAAAGCTTTAATCCTTTTTGTAAAAAAATTTAATTTTTCTTAAAATCCCTATTTTTAATTTTGGAATACACTCTTTAGGGTTGCTTTTTAATGTTAAAATAAAATATGAATTTCTTACTGGATTTAATGGAAGTAAAATTTTCTTGAGAATAAAGAAGATTTCCTTTGAGGAATTCTTGAAGTAAACGATTTAGTACATGATACCGATAATAGATGGCGGCAGGAGTATTAGAATAAGACAATAGCTGTCAACGCATAGAAATTGAGAGAGAATAAGGAACCAATTTTCTTACGTATCTTTCATCTTTCATTCATACGTAAAATGAATTTTAATTATTTTTCTACATAATACGCAATTTAAGAGGCGACAAGAATGAACGTTATCGAATTTTCAAAGGGCTTCAAAATTAAATAAAGACTAACAGATTATAGATTTAATGAAGTGTTGGAGAATACGGTATGTGTGTGTGTGCTGCATGAGGTATTTTCTACTGTGGATATGTTCTACAGAGAAGTGCAAATAAAAAATATTTGACTAACTTTGAAAATTTAAAGATACATTTTATAATTTTCTCAAATAACATAAAACCAAAACAACGAGCAAAAATTTTCTTAAGAACTTTCTTGCAGAAAATAGTTAAATAATACGCTGTTTTACGATACATTTCTTCTGAAGTCTGAAAGAAATTTACATAAAGAATATAAACATAAATAAATTTGTATTCATTTTATTTTTTTGAAATATAATATAAGTAATCTTACTTTTTCTAAAACTATAATCGTTGATACTACTTTGCTCCGAACTGATTCTAAATCATTTTTTACATTGAAAGATAGCCTCTACAATAACTTTTACCGGTGAAAGTCATCAATTCTTATAAAATTCATTTTCAATTTGTAACTCTTTATTTTGTGACTGTATAATCTGTAATAATAGGATTGTCAGAAAAACTTTAAAATGAAATATGAATTGCATAATTTAAAAAATTCATGTATGATGTCTAAACTTTTCCAATCATGTTTTCTGTAAACCTCTATTCTCCTGACATCAAACCGAACTATAAAGAATGATGTACATGAAATACATATAGAATTTACATATAGAATTAATTTAGAATATATATACCAGGTGGTTATAATTAAACTTTCCCTATAAACGGCTTCCTACAGCTCAAATGGGTGAACGGAGTGCAATGAAATTTTTGTATAGGGCTATTCACGAGAGGTGCTCACGACATTTGGAAAAAATAAGTTAGTTCCAAAATACCCACCAAAGAGCACTTTTTCGGGAAAAACAAGAAATTTAATTCAATAAATGATCAAAACGGAATACAGAAACTTTATTAACAACCCAGAACAAAAATGATGAGTAATAAAGAGCAAAAAATCGGGAAAAGCTGTCAGTTGTAGGAGAAAAATGTTGAGATTTGCATGCTTGAGAAGAAGAAGAAGCTTTATGCAATATATAGGTTAGTTTTAGTTAAAGCGTTGTTTGAAAACGTTTGTAGACTTTGTCATGTTTAAGTCGATGCTTCCGGCTGTACTACCGAAGGTCTCTTGAGTTGAGCGTGCGTTATTGGTGAAGCTGTTTCACGAAAACAAAGGGAATGTTTCTGATGCAGTTCGTGAAATCGTCGTAGAAAGAACCTACTGCGTGGACCATTGTCTACTAAAGGTATCCGGGTCATGATCAAGAGATTCGAAGAGACGAGGAAATTAGGAGTTTAATTTGGAAGAGACCGTAAACGTGTCGCACCGGTACTTGTTGATGGCGTCAGCTGTTGATGCACAGTCAGACATCAGAGCTTGGAGGTAGTAGCACTCGTGCAGTTTCAAGACAGACAGGCTATACTTACAGAACCGTCCGAAAAGAATTCAGAAAACATAATGCACTACTTCCCATACATGATCCACCAAACCTACGAGCTGCTTTATAGGGACAAGCCACAACGTCTTTCATTCGAGGTCATTTTCTTCACAGAATGACTGTTGATCTGTCATACTTCTGGAATAGCCAAGAGTAGCGAAGAAACTCATTTTTTCCTCAATGGGACAATCAACACACAAAATTGCCGTGTTTGAGCTAAGAAAAATCCGCGGATCCACTCTGAATTTCCCCTACAGTCTCCAAAGGTCCCTGTATGGTGTGGATTCACGGTAACATTCATCCTTGGATTTTTCTTCTTTCAGAAAATCGGAACAAACTAACAAAAACTACCCTGTTTTGCATTAAGCTTCCTCTTCTTCCCAAGCATGCAAATCTCGACATTTTTCTGTTACAACTGACTGCTTTTCCAAGTTTTGCATTTTATTACTCATCATTTTTGTTCTGAATTATTAATATTGTTTCTGTATTCCGTTTTGATCATTTATTGAGTTAAATTTCATATCCCCCCCAGAAAATATGCCACCTGGTGGACATTTTCGAACTAAAAATTTTTTTCAAAATTTCGTGAGCGTATTTCATGTATAGCCCATGTACAAAATTTCATTGCACTCCGTTCACCCGTTTGCGCTGTAGGAGGCCGTGTATAGAGGAAGTTTAACTATATAACCACCTGGTATATATATATATACTGGGAATGTTTCTTACTTTTTTGAATACATCTTTCCACAAGCCTATTGAAAAAGGAAACAAACATGGATATAATATTAAAAAAATGAAAGTAAAAAGAAAAAATGAGAGAGATCCTTAGAGAGAAATATATATATATATATATATATATATATATATATATATATATATATATGAAAGAAATTTGTATTATGTATCAAAAACAAGAAATAATAGATAATGAACATAACAAGAAATAGCGTAATATATATATATATATATATATGTATGTATATACACTGCTGGACAATTGCTAAGGACGGATCACAAATTGCTATGTAGCATAACATTAAGCGAGACATGAGGTCAAGTAGGATAAAATATAGTTGCCACACTGTTCAGACATTAGAATAAAGAATATTTATTGTTCTGGAAAGTACAAAAGCTGTGAAACATCTGAAAGAAAAAAAAATGTTCATTTGATCTGCGTACGGAGAAATGGAACAATGCATCTAAAAGTCAGCAGGCCCCTTAAAGAAAGGTATCAGTACGGGATATGTCCACCGTGGAGTGTGATGCAACATTCCACACGTCGTACCATACTTTGCACAACATTATCCAGCAGCTGTTGAGGCAATTTATCCCATTCCTCTGTGAGTGCACGGATGAAGGTGTTCTTGTTTGTCGGAGGATAGTTTCGACCAGCAACTTGCCTCCCCAAAGCATCCCACACATTTTCAATGGGGTTTAGATCTGGAGAACGCGCTGGACATACGAGACGTTGAATACCCTCGCTGTCTAGACAATCCTGAACAGCGAGTGTTCGATGACATGTTGCGTTGTCGTCCATAAAAACAAATTTATCACCAACAGCACCACGGAAAAGTCGAACATGAGGAAGTAGAACTTCATCAATGTATCGTTGGTCCGTCCTAGTCCCATTCGCAACCACATGTAGGCCATTGATCATGATACCGGCCCACACCATGATACTGCATGTCGGATATCGGTCCTTTTCCTGGATATTTTCTGGACGATAAGCAGTACCACTCTCGCGCCAGATCAGTTGGCGTCTACAATCCGATGACAGATTGAACCTACTCTCATCTGAGAATAGTACGCATGCCCAGTCCTGTTCAGTCCAATTGTGATGCTCACGACACCATTGCAAACGGGCAGTACGGTGCTGTCTGGTCAATGGGACACACACAACAGATCGGCGTGCGTATAGTCCTCCTCCCCTCAAACGTCTGGCAACAGTTTTTCGGGAGATCTGCTTTTCTGAGGCAGCAAGAAACTGATTTGCCACCTGCTGAGCTGTGATGCGCCTGTTCCTTTTTGCTGATAGGACGATATATCTGTCTTCTGCAGGCGTCGTACTTCTAACACGACCTCCCCCGTGCCGTCTACTACACATTCCAGTAGTTTTAAATGACTTCCGCAGCCGTGAAACAACGCTGTGAGCGATGTCGAACTCCCTGGCAACATCTGTTTTTTTTTCGCTCTTCTTCGATCTTTCCAATAATTCGGCCACGCATAAAATAATCTCTGTGATGTCGGGAAGACATGCCAAAAATTTTAAGTTCGTCTATTAAATCTTTCCTGTAAAACTTTGACTTGAAACAACAACTAGCTAACAAACAACAAAGCTCTTATGAACGCTATCACGTGATGAACAGACGTGGAAAAAATTTGCATACTCATACTTCTTCTTACTAATATCCCGCACTTATTCTAATTTTCCACATTTTTCTTCCTTTCATTTTGTGGTTGCTATGGATGATGATAGTGTTATCCGTCCTAAGTAATTGTCCAGCAGTGTATATATATATCATGTATTGAAGTAATTCTTAGATTGACAGGAGAAATAGGATATTATGTTTTGTTTAACGAGACCTCTTTCAGCGTTGATCATCAGCGAAAGAGTCGTTAGTACACGTGTCTCTTTTAAGTCCGGAGAAAGTAGAAGTCAAAGTTCTTATGCGGTAGGGTTGAGTTGTCCTGGTAGGAAGTTTATCCACAACTGACACTTGTAGGGCTGGGGACTCAGCACACACACACACACACACACACACACACACACACACACACACACACACACACACACACACACACACACACACACACACACACACACACACACACACACACACACACACACACACACACACACACACACACACACACACACACACACACACACACACACACACACACACACACACACACACACACACACACACACACACACACACACACACACACACACACACACACACACACACACACACACACACACACACACACACACACACACACACACACACACACACGCACACACACGCACGCACGCACGCACACACACACACAATAAACATAAAATCAAAATGAACGTCTAAATAACTATTCATTTTTCACTGCAACTAATAATGGATGGGTATAAAACCTTTTAAAAATAGGTACAGTCTACATTTTATTTTAAGTATTAATTACTCGATTTTTTTCCATAAATCTTGAATTTGTGAATCCTTTCATACATAAAAATAGATTTTCTGCATTACATTTCCCGGCGGCTGGTATTACTTTTTAGTGTGTCACCATATAAGTGTATAGAAATTTCCACAATGTAATTTTGACGCCCAGTTTTCTCCCCAAAAGGGAAACACCTAAGTTCTGACAGTGCAAAATATTTCTAGGAGGTTTTATTTTGCCACGAGCGCCCAAGCAAACAGTCACTCTAAGGATTTTTAGCATGTTGCATAATCCTACGACATGCTAATCTTGCTGTCCATTTTTTGCATCATGAAAAACCATTGACTTGGACCTAAAGACCAACGCTTAACCGACTGCACCACCCATCCGGCAAAAGGTGGAATTGCAATTATGTGGATTTGCATTGAAAATAACTGTAATGATTAAAACATCATTTATAAGACGCAACAAAGCATGAAGAAAGTCTCCCTTGTTTTGGGAAATCGTGCAATAAACAGCATCCGCATATCTTCGTTACATATACAGATTTACAGTACCTTTTACAATATAGTTTCTTAAGGATACAGTCTAAAAGCTCAATAGTATGTTGTCATTCCTTATCATTTTCAAAAAAAAAAAAAAAAAAACTGTAGCAAATGAAATGTGTTTTAAATAAAATAAAGTCACTGTATCAGGGATGGCGAACCACTGGCACGCGTGCCATTGATGGCACACGACACAATATTTTGGGCACGCCACCAACCAAAGCGGTTTGCACTTTAATTCAAAATAACAAAGTTCAGAATGAAGTATTACTAACAAACGCGATTAATCGGTCGCAGTTTTCAGCGAAATTTTCTCAGTTCTAAGAACGATCGGAAAAAGTTCAAGTTTTTTTTGTGTACCCTGATGTGATTTTTATATATATAATTTAATAAACTGAACTTGTCCTAATTCGATTGGTTGGAAATTGAAAATTTTGAATTGCAACTGATTAAGTTCCAGTCTAGTTTAACATGGATTCAAAAATTTGTTGAAAAAAGGAGAAAGTTGGAATTGAGTGAAAGAGAAAGATTAACAAGCACATTAGAAAGATTAACACATAAAATTATGTACCTTTATATCAGATTAGGAAACAAAAAAACCATTTATTGGAGGGAAAATTTAATACAGAAAAAATGAATTATTATTATTGTTTTCATTATTTTTCATGTATACAGACATGAGAAAAAAATAATGTTTATATAATATAATAATGCAATGATGAAATAATATTTAAAATATTACAGTTGCCATTTTCCCGAAAATTAAGGTGTTTCTTTCGCGTTACTCATTGTTAAAATTTGATTGTGCTGTCATTCGCAAACGATTAAGTAAACATTGCCCTTTATCTCAACCATCCTGAATATTTTTTTAAACTTAAAAAAAATTCTGACTGCCCTTTGCTTTTTTTTGGGCACTCCAAACAGAAAAGGAGGAGGAGAAATGAAAGTTGCACGCACAGAGAATCATGTACCATCCATAGTAAATGATATGCATAATGCAGTTCGGTTTTTATTAAAAAAGTAATTTATTATAGTATAATCAAATGTAACTGTTTGATAAAATATAAATCTATTTTAGTCTAAAGAACATTTATCAAAAAGGATTTATTTTAAAACAAGAGCAGGTAACAGGCAAATACATTGTAGAGATTTATATACATATATAAATTTCTCCTCAAATAAATTTCAAAATGAAAAAAACTTTAAACCTGATATTTAAAATTTTCTTAAAAAGAGTCGGTTGGCCGCCACTTACGTACTGGTGGGCCGCGTGTTGGACACCCCTGCTTTAGTATTTGGAACTACAACTCTGTGTAATAAACTTACTACTTCTTCGAAATCTTCGGGATGAAGCAACAAAATGCGGAGAGCAGTACGGAAGACATCAGGACATTACGTATTTCTTTAAAAGAAGTTTCCAGTTTTTGCAAAGCTAGCTGCTTAATTCAATTCCTACTATTAGCTCACACTCTCTCTATATTTATTTATTTATTTAACTTGGTGGAATTTTCAATCGTTAATAAAATACGTTTTAAAGCACTCAATTGAGCTGAAATTTTATATACATGATTATTTTGGATGACAATGCGATACTTTAATGATAATTAATAAAAATGAATTACCACTTAATGTTGTGATTCTGTCCTATGTATATACATATTTATATTAATTGTAACTATTTAATAAAAAGTAGCTAAAATAAAATTTTTCTTTGTTGATCTAAGAAGGAATTGACTTAAATTTTTTTTTACATTGCTTGTGTGTGTGTGTGTGTGTTTTCAATATATATATATAGATTATATCTTCATATTGTATTTTATCTGAGGTCTGTATGATCAGGTAAATTACTGTATTTTATGCATTCATTAATTTTCATTTTCATGTAGTAAATGCTGTATGCCTTCATAAAGTATGGGCGATTTCTCTTTTTAAAGGTATTTGGGCAGTTTATTTTTTGTATTATTCGCAAGCAAACAATACATACAAGTGCAGTACAATATTTTATGAGGAAACATTCGCACTAATTATTTTTTAATTCCGTTCTTGACAACCCGGCATTTTCAGAAACTCTGTCACCCTTTGGTCCCCATTGTATGGGCCGGGTTTTCGGGACTCTACCGTATTTCTTGATCGTTGCAGCTAATTATATGAGGTCGGTCATCGTTAGTCTTTGATGACATTATTTCAACGATAACAAATGATAGTTTAAGATCTTTGCATATTTAAATGATTACTAGTTTTGTATCAGATTTCAAAGAATCATGTTTTTATTTTAGAAAAGTAAGCATTCTATTTTTGAAGCCGTTACTGTATCATTTTGCTTCATTATCATGAATTAAAGTTCACCCCTCCCCCCACCCGAAAAAAAGACATAATACTTTTTTTATTCAATGCATATGAGCTAGTAGTGAAAATTACAGCTTCAATATAATTGAACAAAACAAAGAAGTTTTATTGTACAAAATATAAAACATTTCTTTTCGAAGTTTAATTCAAATTATTTCTAAATCGTTTAACAACTTGTCTGGGTTTTAATTGAACAACAGCTTTGTTTTACAAGCTGTAAACTTTGGAAAGTAAAACAAATTTCAATGAAAAAGTACTTAAAGCATTCCTCCCCCCTTCCAATTTTGTGTTTATTTATAATATAACTTATGTAAAATAAAATTTTAGCTCCTAAAGAAACAGAATCAATTATTTGAAATTCTTTTATTTTCAATTCAGTTTCATAAGACTTACATGCAGACTCTCTATTTATACCTTTTCAAGATTGCATAGAATTTTGATATGTTGTTTGTCAATCTTATATTTATTTATTTTCGATTCATGGTTCGCAAATATATCGTAAGACAGCGTTTCTCAAACTGTGGGGCGCCCTCCCTTAGGGGGCGAGACTGGACGAGGGGGCGCGAGCATATTGAAAATTCGAAGACAAAAAGTTATTAAAAATATTATTAATTTACTGAAAGTAAACATTAAAAAAATACTGTCTTATATAATAAAATACACATGTACACTGATATAATACACTTATAAATGTATCAGTATTGTACAATGTATACTTTATTATTAATTTAACAATACTAAGTTAAGAACGAATTTAATAATCACCAGTGACCCCATGGGCTTGTATTAACACTTATCTTGATAATTTGTACGGTTTATAATTAATTCCTTAAATGCCGATTAAAAGTTGCGCGATTCGCTCCCAATGCCACTGTTTTCCACGTAGACCAGCGTAATTTGATGGTTTTTTTAGGGGGAGGAGAATAGGAATAAATAAGCAAATCCTCTGAAATAAGTAAATCCTTCACAAACACTGTCAAGGTCCTTTAATTGCATTCCAAAGCCTTCGGAATAATTTTATGGATAGCACTGCACAGAAAAGATCGTACTTCGGAAAGACGTATATATACGTCTATCACACTAATAATTTGTCTGAGCTAAACGTTTATATACGTCTGTGGCTCATAAGAGATTAAAGTAGTATTGTAGCTTTAGTGTCAAAGTATCGCATTTTTGAATTCAATACATTGTTATTATATGGAGGGGGTGCGATGAAAATTATGGTTGAATATTGGGTCGCGTATATTGAAAGTTTGAGAAACACTGTTGTAAGAATTTAAAATAATTCGCTTAGAAAACTAGAATGAGAGAGAGAGAGAGAGAGTTCCTCAAATTGAACCGTTTTATGAACAGCTGTTCAAATAAAGACATCGCAGAAATCGGACTTAAATTTTTCAGTAAAAATTTGATTTAAAAAAAATGTGCGTTCAGTAATCTTTTACCATTAAAAAAAAATTACCTACTGAAAACTTGGCCTGGATAGTTTTAAAAGAAATAACTTCTTGTCGGAACTGAATATAATAAACTTTTAAAAGGGGGAAAAACTCTTTAGAGAAGAAATAACTACATATTCCACACATAAAATGAGCGTTTAATAGAGTAGAAAAAAAGCTGTCAAATGAAGAATATGTGTAAAAAATTGATACACTCGATATCTCTGAAAGATGCATCGCGTTTGAAGGGAGGGGGGGGTTACTTTAACTTACGGAAAAGTCTAGAATCTCAATAATTGAAGGATAAAGTTTAGAAGGAGCTAAAGAAATACCCATACCATTTTCATATCCCAAGGCAGATTTTGGATGGAGAGCGAAAACTTAACGAAATTGAAGAGTTGGGAGGAATATATATCCAGACTTTTTTCTCTCTCTCTCTCTTTTTTTTTTTTTCATACTATTTATTTTTTTATTTTTCATATTCTTTCTCTCTAGAAGATCTGCATCTTTTTCTCTCTTCCCCTGTGCTACGGTTAACGGTTTTCTGAACATCTCTTTCGGAAAAGAACTCGCAAAATTTCTGGTGGACTTTGATTCCTCTTACTTTTATATCTATCTTAACTTCTCTCTCTCTTTCTTTTTTTCCCTTCTTCATGCTCCGGTTCTTTATCATTCTCATATCGCCTTTCCTAGATTCTTGGCACATTTTCGACTGGATAGCGTATCGATGCCTTAGCTTTATCGAGAGATTTCTCGGCGATATATCTTTTATTTTATTTTATTTTTTCTCTTTCTTGTGCTAGTTTCACTTTCTCCTTTTCTTTGAAGCAGAGGCAGCATATACTCTTTTTTTTCCTTCTCTTCTTTCCTTCCTTCTTTTACATTTCAATGATACCGGTGAGGGCAAATAAATAAAAATTAAACAATTTTTAGGAGTAGTTACGATTCGCATTTCAAACTATTTCAAGAGCAAACTTCTTCAAGAGCTGCTTACATTGTATCTTCGATTTCAGAATATTTTACTTTTGATTTACTGATTAATTATTAATGGTGCACTTCGAAGTCACAAGAGTCACGATGTCGTTTGTCGTGAGTTCGAATCCTAGTGGCTTTGAAAACCTGCCGTACACGCTAATCTGTCTCGGCTCAAAGTTCTACCGTTGGTGTGGTGGGATAACTAGGTGAGTGGGTGGCAGCTCAAGCGTCATCCTCGTCACATGACCGAGGTTTAGAATTAAGAGGTCCGTCGTTAACAGCTGTCATTTTACTTCATAGTAGCGTTTCTTAAATTGTGGACTGCATCCTCAGGGGGCCCGTGATAACTCTACGTGGAGGGCGTAAACGTTTTAAATTACTGTCAATTTACTAAAAGGAAAAAAACCCCAACTAAATACATTATAACATAATAAAAAATAAAATACACATTCTAAACTAAACTCAGTGGCGCAACAGCCCATGAGGGCCGAGGCCTGCTGTGCCCCTCTCAGTATACGTGACCGAGGGCACTGAAGTGCATGAGCAGATGTCCCGATCAGGTGGTTAGTCTGAAGTGAAACCCCCAGTCCTTTTTTTGTCCTCAAGCAAGATTGGTACTAATTTATCGACTCCCTGAAGGGATGAAAGGCTGAGTCGACTTGGCCCAGCCCAAGGATAGAACCCCGAACATGTGGTGTGGAAGCGCGATACGCTACCACTCGGCCACTGGGTCTTAAAATACACATGACTGATATAATATACTTGTAAGTGAATCAGTACTATACAAAGTATTTGATTATTAGTTTATGAATACTAAACTAAAGACAAGATTAGTAAATACTAGTGACTTCCATGGGCTTGTCATGTACAAAATTTAATGCTTATCTTGATAACTTGTACGGTTTATAATTAAAGTCGTACTGTAGCTTTTTAGCATCAAAGTACATTATTATTGCATTCACAATATTGTTATTGTGAAAGGGAAATTATGACTATTGATGAAAATTATGACTGAAAATTGGGCGACAAATATTGAAAGTTTAAGCACAGCTTTAAAGTGCATCGTTAGCAAGCACTCATTCAGTGGCGTACAAAAAGGGAGGGGAGATTCAAATATCCCACATAAACCGACACATTTTTAATTTTTATCACAGTGATTACATCTCGGAACTTCCGGGTATTGTTTAGTAAAATTTAATTCCTACCCTTCCTTTAAGGTATCCGACTACGTTCGGAACCGTGATTTTCAAAAGCGCATAAATGGATAATTTTCATGATATTTAGTGTCACTTAGATTAGAATATATGAATAAAACTGTTTTAAGGACATTTTGACCAAAAAATTTTATTTAAATACAATATTTTGGCCAAAAATTAACTTAGAATAATCTTCTTTCCAAATGTTTTCCTTTTGTGAAAAATGCTTCTAAAGGGTGTTTTTTTGAGAGGTATAGAACTTTAAATTGCAATAAAACAACGATGTATTATTCGATTGACATGAATTTTTTTATTCGAAAAATAATCTTGTGGCATTACATTTTAAATATGATTTCTGGCATAGGACTGCCACGGCTGGCTCGGATCTAGTCCAATCTGGACGTTCAATTTTCGATGACTTTTTCCAACATTTGTGGCCGTATATCGGCAATAACACGACGAATGTTGTCTTCCAAATGGTCAAGCGTTTGTGGCTTATCCGCATAGACCAATGACTTTACATAGCCCTACAAAAAATGGTCTAGCGGTGTTAAATCACAAGATCTTGGAGGCCAATTCACAGGTCCAAAACGTGAAATTAGGCGGTCACCAAACGTGTCTTTCAATAAATCGGTTGTGGCACGAGCTGTGTGACATGTTGCGCCGTCTTGTTGGATCCACAGCTCCTGGACATCATGATTGTTCAATTCAGGAATGAAAAGTTAGTAATCATGGCTCTATACCGATCACCATTGACTGTAACGTTGTGGCCTTCATCGTTTTTGAAGAAGGATTCCACCAGCCCATAAAGCGCACCAAACAGTCAGTTTTTCTGGATGTAACGGTGTTTCGACATACACTTGTGGATTAGCTTCACTCCAAATGCGCCAGTTTTGTTTGCTGACGTAGCCATTCAACCAGAAGTGCGCTTCATCGCTAAACAAAATTCGCTTATGAAAATAGACCAATATTTTCGAAATAAAATTGCACAATTTGAAAGCGTTGTTCAGGCGTGAGTCTATTCATGATGAATTGTCAAACCAAACTGAGAATAAATCACTTGACCGCTGTTAAATCGGTCACCATCTTGGAAAGTAATGCCAACTTAAACTTCTATACCTGAAAAAAAAACACTCTGTATTAGAATAATATTGTTCCTGTATATAGCTCAGACCTCTGTTCAGAGGCTCAACTAGAATTTTTGAAATGTATAACTTAGAAGTGGGTTTATTCATATTTTACGACAACAGAGGGGAGCAATTTTAAGAAAAAAACGCGAAGAATTATATCAATTCGTAGTAACTTTCAAAATAATGTGATTTTTTCAAAACTTCTAGTTGAGCCTCTGTATTTTAGAAATTTTAACATTTTATATATATATATATATATATTTATATATATTTCATTTTTATACGTGTTTTGAAACCAACTCTTTTTAAGGCATCTATTTCCTTTTTATTCCTCGGAATTATTTTGAAATAAAAAACATATAGTTAAAAACTTAAACTATTTAATATATTGTGACTTAAACTATTTCGAAATTATATCAGAGCATTAGAACATTTTTAACATAACATTAAATTACTATTCCTTTGATCATACTTTCTAACAAAAAAAAAGAAGAGAAAAACTACACTGAGAGTATTATTTTAAGCCTGTTCTCAAAACACTGGCTAATGATGCGTGAAACGTCCTTAATGGCAGATCTTCTGATTCTGAATTTCCAAATATGACGAAATTCTGATATGTTTCTAATTTCGAAAATTTCCAAATATTTGAAGCATCTCTTGTGAGTTTATATTATACCTTTCTAAATGTGTTTAAAGTTTTCTAAATTTGATTAAGTGTTCTTATTTCAGACATGGTACTAAATACTACTTTAAAGTCTTAAATATATGCATACCTAAATAATTATATATACGCATTAAACCATGATTAAAGCCCCCCAAAGTTTGTACTCCATATGCAGCATAAAGTCTACAGAGAATCAAGCCGAAATGACAACACTTGGGGGAAAAAAGAAGAATTTCTGTGCTTCTGTTAATGACAGAGTACGAGTATTAAAGTAGTACTTGATATGTGAGAAGGTTGGTGGTTGAAATGTATTCGCTTGGGCATTAACAAAAATAATTGATAAGGTGGTGAGGGTTCACACACACACACACACACACACACACACACACACACACACACACACACACACACACACACACACACACACACACACACACACACACACACACACACACACACACACACACACACACACACACACACACACACACACACACACACACACACACACACACACACACACACACACACACACACACACACACACACACACACACACACACACACACACACACACACACACACACACACACACACACACACACACACACACACACACACACACACTTATTTTTTTATTTATTGTATAAAAACTACATTTATAGCCATTAGAAGGTCTCGAACTCTGCACAACGAATTAATTAAAAGTAATAAAATGTACTGAAATAATTCGATTTATAAAATATTACGAGGATTCTTACTATAATACTCAGAAAATACATACGCCACCACTGAAGATTATTTCTCACAAATATTATAAAAAACACTGAATATAAGATTTGCGAAAAAGAAATCTCTAAAAAAAGTCATTGCTTAGTTCTAATTTAAAAAATTCTTATTTTCAAATGGAACGAATGAAAGCTTCAAAAACAGCCTTATGAATAATAGAGGACATTTCTATAAATTTTTAGCAAATTATAAAAGTAATCTCGATTTACCTCTCCGAGAAAACTTTCTCAGGCAAGCCTTTACCGATATCCTAAAATCCGAACACAAATAAAGACAAAGCCTATGTATATAAACGAACCAATACCTCAAATTCTAAAGTACACATGACTTTTACAATCTAGAGCCTCTTTTAAAACTCCTAAGCCGAAATCACTTTTTAGAAAACAGCAATAAAATTATCGCCCCTTCCTGTTGTTTTTCCTTGAAGAAAGAAAAAAGAAAACACGTCCCTTACTTTTGTTAGTGTGAACAAGGGGGCCAATATTCGATCGGGACCATTTCCACGTACTTAACCGAGGAATAAGCGGGCGAGATGGTCTGCTGTCAGCGTACAGAGCTTGGACAGAGGTATTGTTGGTGGAAAAAATCGTACTCGTCATTTAGGGAGTGGAAGACGGATGAGACAGGGGACTCCCTGAACTCTCCCACTGATTTAGGTGATGGTAACCAAGGAAACGTGATAAATTTACGGTCCACCCCACCCCTATCTTTCATGCATCCAGCAGTTTCTACGGAAGTTACGTTCGGCGGCACAGTGGTATGTGTTTTTGGAGGACGTGTTGAGATTAAGGTAGTTGCCCGGTGATAAAGGAGTGTTCTATGTTTCAAAATGTGGGTTTTTCTTAAGGGTATATATTTTGGAAAGATATTTGTTTCAGAAAGATTGAAATAATTTCGTAAAACTGAAAAAAGTGTTGCTATAAAATTTGTATACTTTTTTTAAATGACATTTGAAATAAATTATATATAAGACAAGTTTTTCTATTTATGTTTTCAAATATTTTTTATATTTTGGCATTTTAATGTACCTACTTTTAGTGTATCATGCATATTTTATTATAGCATACAGCACGAAAATGATGAAATAAAATATGTATGATTAGTTAAGTGTTATAAAACAATGAATTTTTTTCATATTAATGAAGGTGTTATACTTTGTACGCAAATGAAATTCAGGTTATGAAACATTTTGTACAGCCAGTTCTGAATTTTTCATTTGAATAAATAAATACCAATAGCATAGTTTTGAAATTATTTTTATCTGAATAAAGTTTGATTTAAAAAAATTAAGTTTTGCATTTTTAGTTCACTAAAGTTTTATTTAAATAGTCTTGAATTATTAAAGTTTTCTTAACCTAAAGATTAAAAATAATTGTGGGAACAAAAATATTCAAATATAAATAAAAACTTATTTTGATGTCCCTAATGCAAATTTTCACAAAAACATGCCCGTTCTCTTTTCCTTCATCTTTCACACACTCACGCACCTCAGATACATTTGAATCAATTCATTTTTACCTGTTTATAAAGGATTATAGACATTTCTTCAATAACCACACACACAATGCCAAAATAGCTTTACTTCTGCATATCAAATTAAAAAATTACATATTTATTAAACGTTTCTAAATTAAAAAGACACATTAGTGTTTTAGTGGCTTTATGGTAAAGGTCGTAAACTCGTATATAGCGTGGTATTTGTTGAATGGTGTGGTGCCGCTAAAAATACACACTGTGTAGAGTGGTCGTCAAACTCTTTTTACTCACGGGTCCCTTAGAACTATAAGGTATTTCGGGAGAACCCCATTCCACACACACACACTTAAAAGAATATATCTTAAAGTAATATTTAAAGTAGATCAACATGCTATATAGGTATTTTATGTATAGGTAATTAAAAATGTATTGTATTTGTTATTAAACAAATGTTAGTTTGATTTTTTTTATTTCTAATAGGCTGCGGATTGATGTTTTGCCATTGCAGACCTAGTACATTTCCATAAGCTGGCATCTCTTTTTATTGTGGTATCATATAGGCGGATACCAATCGTCGCAGGAAATTTTGACGCCCAGTTTCCTCCCTAGATGGAGGCACATGAACTCTGATGAGGCAAACCTGTTCTAGGCTTAAATTTTGCCGAGAGCACCCAAGACAAACAGACACTCTAGGAATGTTTTACATGCTGTATAATCATACGACATAAACCCTGTAGATTTTCTGTATCATGAAAATCCTCCTACTTGGGACGGAGTCAAACCCGCAATCTTGGGTAAAGAAGGCCAGCGACAAACCAACCCTGCCACCCAGCCGGTACCTGGGTGTATATATATATATATATATATATATATATATATATATATATATATATATATATATATATATATATAACTTAGTACAACTTACTCATTAAGAATATTAATTTGTAATTTAAGTGTCCCCACCCATTCATTAAATTTAGCAAATGGGATATGAGCTTGTATTTTTTTACACAAACTATTAGTCTAGATCTATTGAAATTATTTCAAATTGCATTTTATATTCTAGGTTTATTTTGTTTTTGTAGTCACTCACGTTGAGAAATATTTTTCACTTAAATGCATTTGTTCGGAATGGCATTGAAATGTCAAAAGCTGTAGGAGAAGTCCTGTACATTTTACAAGAATTTGCAACCTAGAATTCAGGAACTTTTTTTTTTGCTTAAATTTCGATTATTAATTAACAATATAAATCAATTGTATTCTATTGCAATCACACACAAATGAATACTGAGCCCTTCTCCAGTTTGAAGAAAATTGTTAAGAGTTTAAAGCACCTTTTATAAAATATGACACCAGGTTTGAATGAATGCAAAGCAATTTTTGACGAGTTCCAATTCCTTTTTCAACTACCCAGGAAATCCATGTTGTTTGACACAATTCCGTTTATAAAAGGAGACATGCTTTATTGATTTTATTATGGTATTATGGATTTTTGGACATTGATTAATGATGTATGGGAATCCTTTTCTTTTAACCAAAAAGTATCTAACTATCTAAATCAATCAGGTTTAGTTATCGAATATCTTTTTTCGGTGCAACACACCATTGATCAAACTTTTAGGATGACCTTTAGAAAGTTGAATAACTTTTATCAAACATTAACGCACTAATCTGATCGGGATTATGAAAAATATCAGCCGATTGAAATAGCTGTTATGTGTAGGTAGATTATAAAGAATGAAAATACACATGATAGAGAGAGAGAGAGAGAGAGAGAAATTAAAATATTCGATGGAAAAATGTTTTTCATCCGTACTTTCCATGTGCTATTCCTCTTCAATCTCTTTGGGCAATGAAGGAATAGCTTGAATACATTTATTTGCTTCCTTTAAACGTTAGATTAAATTTTATTTTATACTTCGTACAGCAAATTTTCTAACAAGCTCTTGTTTCATTAAAAAAAATTAATGTCGCATCATTGTCAGTAACGAAAACACACACACACACACACACACACACACACACACACACACACACACACACACACACACACACACACACACACACACACACACACACACACACACACACACACACACACACACACACACACACACACACACACACACACACACACACACACACACACACACACACACACACACACACACACACACACACACACACACACACAAGCAACATAAAAAAAATTTAAGTCAATTCCTACTTAGATCAACAAAGAAAATTTTTATTTTAGCTACTTTTATTAAATAGTTACAACTAATATAAATATGTATATACATATGACAGAATCGCAACATTAAGTGGTAATTAGTTTTTATTAATTACCATTAAAGTATCGTATTGTCATCCAAAACAATCGTGTATATAAAATTTCAGTTCAACTGAATGCTTTAAAACGTGAGAAAAATAATCTTTTTAAGTTTTGACACAAGTCGCCAAACGGGTTGCTAAGTCGCCAAAAATGATGCCAAAGTGGCTGTATTTGTAATTCTTTCAATAATTAGTTTTAATCAATTAATTTTTATTAATTATAATTAAATTATTGTATTGTCATCCAAAATAATCATGTATATAAAATTTCAGCTCAATTGGGTCTTTTAAAATGTATTTTATTAACTATTGAAAATTCCACCTAGATAAATAAATAGAGAGTAAATTGTAGGAATAGTAGGAATTAATAGTAGGAATTGAAAAAGAAGAAGTAAATGTGCAATGTGTTTATTCTATTCTAACGTAGTAGCTTATCACTAATATCTCTTCTGGTATCTAATAAAGCCAATTTTAGGATGATAAAATACTCTTATGGCAAAAGTCTTGTTTTTCAAAGATGCTCATAATTAAAATTCATTGAAACTGATAATTTATACATTATTCAATTTCGAAAAATAGTAAATTAAATCAATGGTTATATCAAAAAGTTATAAGAAATAAATTTAATAATTTAATGATGCATGAATAAGCTTGAGTGACCGCAATACCAAAAATTTATAAATTAGAAGCTTATTGAGCGTAGATAGTTTGATGTATAATACCGTATGTCCGAAATATGTGATTGCACTTTCAAATTTTAATTATAAATAAAAAGATATTTACTTATGATTTTGTTATGTTTTATAAAGAAAATGGCAAAGCTTTTTATAATGTTTGATTGCACGATTTCAATTTACGCACTATTAGTGTTCTGTAACACAGCGAGACTAAGCGATTAATATAATCTCAGTTTCTGCTAGAATGGCTTGTTTTGTTTTTGACCTAACACACTACCTATTGTCATAAATACTTCATAACACTTACAAACTGTGGATCTTAAAGTTGAATTTCGTTTATAGGTAATTCGAAATCTACACTGTACATGTCTTGCAGATTTAAATTCGGTAAACCATGCTACAATTTCCGCTTGTTCTTGTGTTGAAGCCATTTTGAAGTGAGAATGCTGCAAAACGTGTATGGTCGCGGTAGCCTTGTTGTCAAAGTCACGGACTTAGCAGGGTGGCTATGAGTTGAAGCGTAGTACTACTGAAGATATGCGTTGCAGAAAAAGCCGATGCATGTTAAATTTACCGTGGCTCAAACATCCTCCCATTGGTGTGGTGTGGAAGTTAGGAGACAGGTGCCAGATCAACTCGTCACGTGAGCATGGTTCAATATTACAAGGTCCGTCGCCAATAGCTCTCGTGTAGCTATATAGTGCGACGTAAATATACTTCCACTCTCACTCGATGTAAAACGAGGATGTTGTGCCATCTAGTTTGCATTTCATTAAACAGCAACTTTATTATTTTTTTATGAAACACAAAAAAACCGTTAGCCAAAATCTTTTAGTTTACTTTTAATTCATTTTTTAAAATGTAGCTTTAATTTTCGGATACCCTATATTTCTTACATGCGCAATTCAAAAATTTTATTTCTTTTTCAATTCTTACTATCCTCTCTACTATCAGTTCACACTTTCTCTCTATATACATATATATCTTGTTCAAATTTTCAATCGTTAATTAATTACTTTTTATTCATCCACTCAAGTTCAAATACATTTTTTAAACTTGCAGCGGATGACACTTGATGTTAATACAGTTTTTCAAATATTAATTCGTTAATTCTATTTAATTAATGAAAAAAATAGTAACAAACAAAAATAATAGTCCAATATAATATATAGAATGGAAAATGAAAAATTGCAAGGAAAATCGCTTTCCATTTTGCCATTTAATATTGTGATTCTATCTTATGTATATACATATTTATGTTAATTGTAATTTTTTAATAAAAAAATTATAACGAAATATTCTTTTGTTGACCTAAGTAGGAATTGACTTAATTTTTTTTATATTACTTATTCTGTTTAGACATGGATATTTCTTAATGCCAAAGGAAATAAAGTTTACTTGTCATCTTATTTTCTTTCATTTACATCCTTATTTTTAAAAAAATTTAAATGCTAGTATTTATAAGAAATGACGCAACAATTTGAAATATTTCGCACAGTTTATTTTTAAATTTGAAGAATTTTATTAAAGGTAACTCTAGTATTTTTCTTTTAATCATTTTAAATATTTTTTTAGTGCTAACACATATTTTTTCCCCTCGATTTGAGTAAAATTTAAATTTCATTCAGGAAGAACTCAATATGTTCAGCAAAGAACATCTAAACCCTTCGTAATATTCTTTGAGTCTTTCTCTTCTTTTAAAGCATCGTGCTCCAAAAGAGGAATCGTTCAATTTTCAACAAAAACTTAACAAATACATTTCCCTTTTTGCTCAACAATTCACAATTGAGTAATTGTTTAAATGGAAACCGAGTATTCAAAGGGTTGTTTCCTGTTCCTTCTAAGGATCGCGGAAGAAAAGGACACCATGTTGGTGTCTTCTGTTTTGACAAAAGAACCGGTAAGAAAACTGTTTCCAAAGACTTTTTTTTCTCACTCCCTATCTCTTTCACTCTCATCGAGGAGGAGTTCCCCTCCGTAAAAATATTTTTCAGTTTCCGAAGTAAGTTACATGAAGGAAACCGGAGAAAATTTTCTTCTGGAAAAAGTAACAATGAAAAAAAAGTGGGGAAAAGAAAGAAAGAAAATTTTTAAACTAAACGAGAGAGAAAGTGAAAAAAAAGAGGTGGTATTCCATGAATGTAGCCGAAGCTGGGATCCGTTTCCATGGTAACCAAAGACAAGGGTGTGTTTGTGCCCTGAGGGCTTGAAGACAGAAAAACTTTAAACAGGAGCTATCTGCTTCTCTTTTGCCGAGACCTCGACAAGGAGAGATGGGAGGTAAAGAAGTGTAAGCCTTCGTAAGAAGTAATTTATTTTCTTCATAGGTTCTTGAGCTTCTTAGGCTACAGCACTCTCATTTAGGTAACCATGGAAGGTACCAAGGTTTGTTACGAAAGATAATACTTATTACCTGTGTTGTATCATGTAACTTTTTAAACGTCTAATAAGAGGTTATGATAATAACATTAATAAAATATATTAAAATAAGCTTTTTAGAACAAAAACTAGAGTATATGCACTCCTAGAGCAGGGATGGCCAACCCGTGGCACGCGTGCCACAATATGGCATGGCGGAGTTGTAGCAGTGGAACGTGAAGACGTAATGAAAAATTGAAAATATTATAAACAAGTAATATAAAATTTTTTTTTTAAGTCAATTCCTACTTAGATCAACAAAGAAAAATTTTACATTTTAGCTACTTTTTATTATATAGTTACAATTAATATAAATATGTATATACATAGGATAGAATCACAACATTACGTAGCAATTAATTTTTATTAATTATCATTAAAGTATCGTACTGTCATCCAAAACAACAGTGTATGTAAATTTCATTTCAATTGAATGCTTTAACCCTTTATCTACCGACGGTACTTAAAAGTAAAGGACAACTTACTTTAAATTTACATAGAATAACCATTTTTACGAATACTCTGACGATACTTTGCAGGAATATTCTTTTAAATCCACTCTTCCAAGATATATGGCAGCGGCAGCACGGGTTCTATGATGAGTATTTTAGCGGGGAAGGCGAATAGTTTTACAGCAGAAATTGCGTTTTCAGCGCATTGCGAAGATTGTCATTTTTGTTCAAATAACTCAAAATTTAAGTGTCTTACTTTTTTGTATGTAAATGAAGACCTTAGAAAACGATTTGACTATTTATTTTAAGTGAACAGTGTATATAATTAATTTTACAGTTGATTATCTTTAATTAATTAATTAGTTCTAATGGGTTAAATTTCCCAAAGTTGAGTATTTTTTTTATATATATCCCTTAACTTTCAATGTAGTGGTTTAAAAAAATATTGCTTGAGAAAAACTGCAGTAAATCATATGGTGGTAGATAAAGGGTAAAACGTGAGAAAAAAACTTTTTCAAGTTTTGACACAAGTCGCCAAAAGGGTCGCTAAGTCGCCAAAAATGATGCCAACGTGGCTATATTTGTAATTCTTTAAATAATTAGTTTTGATCAATTAATTTTTATTAATTATAATTAAAAATTATTGTATTGTCATCCAAAATAATCATGTATATAAAATTTCAGCTCAATTGAGTCCTTTAAAATGTATTTTATTGACGATTGAAAATTCCACCAAGATAAATAAATAAATATATAGAGTGTGAGCTAATAGTAGAAATTTAATAACTTTTTTTTTTACAATTTTATTGAAATATAGTTGTATGAGACAAAAAAATGCCTTCAAAATTTATTTTAATGCATTTAAATGAGTTACAATAGAAATATACCGTATAGAGCGGGGGTGGGCAGACTTTTCTAGGGTACTTCTAACTTTTTTAAGGTGTTGCAGTCTACCCAGTAACGTAGGTGTGGTGAGCAGTAGCACACACAGGAATTTTTCAAAGGGGTCCAGAGTCCACTATTGTAGTATCTTGCTCCAATACGCCTCCCAACATATTCTTTTTATTTTGTCGATTCTCGGGAACAAAAAATAGTAAAAAATTAATTATTGAATGAATAATTAGCATTATTTAATAAATTTAATTATTAATAATAATTACTTAAATTTTACGTACTGTATACATAGGATTATAATCAATCGAAAAAAAGTCCAGGGCTTTGGAGAAGGGGGTCCGTACCCGAAGACCCCTCCTTCCCCCTTGTGTGCAGCAACACTGGTGGGGAAGTAAGAAAAAGGTCCACAATATTTATTATAACTGAATAATAAATAGAGCATATGTACTTGCCTACATAATTGAAATTGAAAAAAAAAAAACTCATACTTTTAAAACAGCGTTTAACAGCCATAAATATAATAATATCGAATAATGCATTTATTATCAAAATATATTAAAAAAAAATAAAACATATATTTTCATCTTAAGTTGGTTCTCGTAGTTATAGTCAGTAGAAGGCTTAGTCTGCATACTGTCAGTCTATCTTGAATATTTCGGTATATAATTACTATCTGCTAATATTCAGACGGTAACCCTAAAATGTCTTGGTGGTCTACCGGTCGATCGAGATCGACTTAATACCTACCCCTGGTATAGAGAGTACACCAGCATTGTTGTGCAAGTTGGCTTTTCTCAAAGCGTTTTACACTCGCAAGATTTTGGAATTTGAAGGAGACTTTTAAAATATCCGGGAGAAAACTCTAAACTGCCCAGTGAGTACTTGCTGTTTTAGAATGAAGATTGGCTGTGTGATTTAGCTTTTTTTTTTACCTATATTACGGGACATTAAAATAATTTAAATTTAAGATTATATTTTATAAAAGAAAATAAATTAAGATTATGTTCAATTAAGATTATATTAAAAGATTGTATTTTTCTTATCCTACTGGGTCATATACTTCCTTTTGTAGAGAAAATTTTTCTTTTTTTTCTTTATTTTGGAGGAAAAAAAATCAACATATTTCACCTTAATGCAGGAAATATCTGCCAAAGTTAACTGTGCTCCATGCTGTGATAGATTTAAAAATTTAATATCCATTTTTGCAAGATTTTTTTTCAGTTCAAGGTATGATGATTTTCAAAATGATAAAAAACTGCAGATCTTTTCAAAAATCCTTCTTCAATTTCTTTGATAATATGTTAATTGATACTCACCCGAAATCCAAATCGAAATTATTGTCTACTACACCCTACTACACAGAAAAGCAAATACCTACTTTTCTATTATGAACATAACAAAATCAAAATATCATTTAAAATTAACTGAACTGATTAACAAAATCTATGTGTTTGGGCTTTACTCCCTTTTATTATGTTATTTTTGAATTTACACTACTTATACTTGCAATAAAAATGTGCAGTCTTCGCCTTTAAGTTACATTTTTTTAACCTTTTCATTCGTAGAAAATTTCGAAGTGGCACGCATAACTTTTTTTAATCTGAAAGTGGCACTCTTCCTAAAACGGTTGGCCACCCCTGTCTTAGACTTAGAGGTATGCAAAATGCAGGGCTATTCACAATTCCCTCCGGGGTTTCGTAACGTTTTAGTACAATAAATAAACCCACCAAGATAAATACAGCAAAAAGTACATATGAAAGCATACAGAAACAATTCGAGTTTTATTTACATACTATACAGGTATTCTATGTGTGAAACCTTTGTTACATTGCATATATCAATGTGATTGGCCAATTTCTGCCACACTACTCCAAAACTACAGCTCATTCTAATCACACCCTACCAACGTTATTGATAGCACATGCAATCCTTTCATGCAGTTCTGCTACATCACTCGATAAAGGGGATACGAAATCTTGGTCTTATGTAAAAGACCAAATGTTCAGATAACAGGGAAAGGATATCGCGTGCTGTCAATAATATTGACAGTACCATGTTGAGTAAAGTGGGATTATCTCATTGGTATGCGCCATGTAACCAAGGTGTCACACATGGAACATTTGCAAAATATGTAAATAAAACTTAAATTGCTTCTGTATTCTTTCAAATGTTCTTTTTTGCGGAAATCGTCTTGGTTTTTTTACTGTAGCGCTTCGAAACCCCGTAGGTGGGGGGGCGAACCTTTCTGAATCAATGTGCCATTTTTTCTTTAAGAAGTGTTTATTGTAGTATAGACATGCTATTAATAATTTTGACGTGCTTGTTGGAAAAATAATAAAACTAAATTCTAAGGACACAAACCCCTTTATTTACTACGAAAAATACCTTTTGTGCACTGTATAGTTGTAAATGTTTTAGTTATGCGTGTTATTCAAATAAAAATAACATTAGTGGTGAGTTCTGTTGCTGCAGATTGGATGAAAAATGACATATTAGGATTGTAAGATGTTACTTTTAGTAGAATGCATGCTCAATTGAAATCATCTACCAATTGTTTTTTAAGAAATTATTTATTTTTGCTGTGGTTCACCTTTTTGATAAGTGTTGTTTCAAGAGGCCTTTTTACAGACGATGTTCTGCATACCACTACTCCAGAACATAAAACACACGTCGTCTTTACTAATAAAATACCATATTTCCAGATTCATCAAATTTGATATTATCTTTTACTTGCCCTTTTTATTCTTTTGCTGAACCAGCCTTGTTAAACAACACTTAAAACTCGTAAATATATAACACAAATAAACTTTAAAATACAGTTGTGTCGATGAAATTGACTATGCTATGCGTAGACAACTTTTGCATCATAAGCAATTGTAGTCCACGACGTAACTAAGGCAAGACAGTAACACACGATTGTGCTTCCCGCGCCTCACCGCAACCGATCACTCACATTTGTTCTTAATACTTCATAGTGGACTTTGTTATTTTGAAGTAAAATGCAAACCATTTTGTCGCTGGAGTACCCAAAATATTGTGTCACGTGTAATAAATAGCATGTGTGCCAATGGTTCGCCATACTTGCCGTAGGAGAATTATGAATAATCCTGTATTTTAAGTGGCTTTTCCAACAACTTCGCAAAGAAATGGAAGTATCTCTACACTGTAAAGGACTTTTTAAAAAGACATTCTCAAGCGTTTTTATGCTTATTTCCCAAAAAATAAGTCAACTCATATATATGGAAAGCTACAAATAAGATGTAACGTAATTTTGTTACCTATAATTCGAATGGAAAAATAGTTAAAGTCCTCTTAGATCAGAATTTATAACTAACCCTAAGAATGGTGAACTATTTATTGATATTTATTGTATGAATGTGATAAATCTTTTTATTATTAAGATACTGGTGTTAAATGTAATTTATTTTTCTAATTGTTTTAATTTTTACATGAAAGGGAAAAACGTTAGAAATAAATTTTTAGAAGAAATATTATTAACATTTATTCATAAATGGTTCCCATAATTTTTCTCGTAAATCCAATGTTATATACGCAATTAATTTTATTACAAGAAAAAGGAAAGTGCTTTCATATTTTATCTGTGATGTAGAAGAAAATTGGGTAAATCTTTCTTGAAATGTGGGAACATTTGAAATTAAAATTGGGAAACTTATTATAAAGCTTTCTCAAACTTCGAAAATCTAAGCAAAGAATGTTGTTGTATTTGAAATGCTTTTACCTTGGATGTAAGCTTATGTGACAGATCAAAACCCAACAGATCACCCATTCTTTAAACAATCTTTGCACCCCCATTTAGAAATATCCTATTTGAGGGGGCAGTAGAATATTTTAATTATTATTAAGTGGTACATCACAGAAATGATATCACATACAAGAAACACATTAGGAAAAATATTGAAAATTACTGTAATATGAATTACACATAAGTCGATGTGATATTAATTTTTAGAATTTTCCAAAGTTTCTGGAATTTTTAGACCACTTCCATCTCTTTTTGTAAACTAAACAAGTAAAAGAATATTAAGGAAAAAAAAGAAAAACATAATGATTCATTTAATTTCAAGGTTCTTTAGGTTCTGGCTTAATCAATCTTAAGGTATCCGACTACGTTCGGAACCGTGATTTTGCAAAAGCGCATAAATGAATAATATTTATGATGTTTAGTGTCCCTTAGATTAGAAATATACATAAAAATGTTTTCAGAATTGTATTATAATAAAAAATTATTTAAGTACAATATTTTGACAAAAAATGTACCTAGAATGACCCATTTTCAAAATATTCTCCTTTTGTAAAAAATGCTTCTATTATAATAATATTTTGCCTGTATATAGCTAAGACCTCTGTACAGAGGCTCAACTAGAATTTTTGAAATATGTAACTCAGAAGTGGGTTTATCTATGTTTTACAACAACAGAGGGGAGAAATTTAAGAGAAAAACACCGATAATTATTTCAAATGGTTGTAACTCTGAAAATAATGTGAATTTTTCAAAAAAATATAGTTGAGCCTCTGTACAAAGGTCTGAGCTATATACAGGCAAAATATTATTATAATAGAAGCATTTTTCACAAAAAAAGAGCATTTTGAAAAAAAAGTTATTCTACGTTAATTTTTTGCCGAAATATTGTATTTAAATAATTCTTTTTGTCAAAATGTCTTTAAAATAATTTTATACATGTATTCTAATGTAAGTGACACTAAATATCATGAAAATTATCCATTTATGCGTTTTTTTTAAAATCATTGTTCCGAAATTAGTCGGATACCTTAAGGAAAATGTGATAATTATTAAAGTACTTTCAATGTGAAGGATATGATTGCTTTGTTCCTCTTTCGGATCTTCCATATCCTTCAGAACGGAGTGCCATCCACTTAATCAGATACCGTTGTAAGGTTGATGAAGATTATCCGTTTCTTTGCTTTAGTGATGTAAGTAAGATAAATAATCGTGTGGGTTTTGGATTTATAATTTTTCATTGGTTTTAGAATTGAACATCACCAATTCAGAATTCGCGATGAATGTACTGTTTTTATAGCCGAACTTTTAAGTATCAACTATACTATAAAATGGATTATTACATAAAGGCTCTTCTAAGTGTTTGATTTGTTCAAATTCTCTTTCTTTTTAGAAACTCTATAAAATATTTCACCTTGCAATTATATTCTTGTGGAAATTCAAAGGAATCTTAAAAGGCTTAAGAATTCAAACATTCTAGTGTTTTTTAGCTGATGTCTTGGCAAAATTCGCAATCAAGTGGGGGATTGAAATTTCAGTTAATATTCCGAAATAATTCTGAAAGAAAAACACTGAAGAAAATGTTGCCTCTATTAGGAACACTCAATACACGAAATCAACTTACTCTTTTCTGACACAGAAATTTTTTCCAACTCTTTCACAAAGACAAAATCACTTCACAAACTTTAAAATCCCTCAATTTCTTAATGGTGATGGTAATTTTAAAATGTACTTCAACAGATTTAACCCGTGTCCTTTGAAACTTTGTGACTGTAATGTTGCTGGGGAGCATTTTTTATCATTAATGGAGCATTTTTTTCCTTTTTTTTGTTCTAAAATTAAGAAAGAAAGAAAATGCCTGAAAGTCAAACTGCATGTTTTTGAAAACAACTGACCTCTTAATTTTTTTCAACTTGTTTCAAGTAAAACTTCGTTCACTTTATTTTGTATCTTCATAGAATTGATTTTGCAATTTATGTAAACTTTTCATTTCTCTTCTTTTGTAACTTCATTGTATTGGTTTTGTTTCGTAGTTGTTTTATTTTGTGGTGTATTGTATTTGGTCGTGTTATTTCATTATTTCGTAACTTTTTTTTGTTATTTACTTTTTATTTTGTTTGTCATACTTACTTCTGTAAGCCCCGTGTGATACTTGTGGTGCATGAGAATTATTTTATCTGTCTTCAATAAAAAATTGTGAAAGATTAAACCATTAAATATGGCGAGTGAAATTTCAAAGAAATAGGACTTATAATCACCTCTTGGTTTTGTTATTTTCTGATTAAACACGACGTTTCCAATAGCAAATAATCCAAATAAATATATATATATGAAACACGAAAACTTAAAAAAAAAATTTCGAAAATTTTGATTCTGTGCTTAAAATTTTTTCTTACAAAAAACGTGTAGCATTTTTTTGAGAGTTAACGTCTTCAAAAATTTGAACTAAATTAAGATAAAAGAAATTCAAATATAAATAAATGTTTGTACCAGAAACATATATTATAAGCTTATTCCAAAACAATTTTTGACGCATTAAATTTTAGTTAATAATCTAAAACAGAGGTTACAAATTTTTTTTGTCTCATAGAGCCCTTGCCATGTTTTTCGGTTTCGGGTAGACCCCTGCTTACCTAATATTGAATTTTTGCAAATTTATCAACTTAAATGTCTTTTTGACTGCTGGTACTACAACGTACTTTAAAATAATTAAATTTTTAACTGTAATGAAGTATAGCATTTAAAACTTTAGAAGCACATGTTAATGAATTGAATTAAAATTAAAATAAATTAATTTTATACATAAAACAAATATTACATAAAGTAACTGAACTACAGATGCTTTTAACGAGAGGGATGAATCTGGTGCTTCAATATTAATCTAGTCAGGTTTAACCCTAAAACTATTTTTTTAGTAAGTGTCCAGTTCCCCCTCACCCTTCTTTTTTAGTTTTTGTGATTGGCAAACTCACTAAAACTCCCTCTCACTAGAAAGCGCAGTAAAAAACTTTCTTACAATATTCCATAATTCGCGACAAATAACACGTATGTCTTTTTAAAGCCAAAATTTCTGACATCCGTTTCTAAACTTTATTTTAAGATCGTTAGGGCCTATTCTGATCAGTTCCTATTGTAATATGACATTTTCTTTTCAGTGTGACTATATGAATTCATTGTCTTCTGTGGTATTACTATAAAAAAGAAATCTCAAACCTAATTTCAAAATCTGAGTAAAGGACATTTAAATGTTGAACGTATATATAGGTTAAAATGTCCTCACAAATTGAGAAAATTCGCTACATCCATTATTATATTTCTTTAATTTAATTCTGGAAAGAAATGCTGAAATGGTCCTTGTCTTAGTAAAATTTATGCACAATTTACCACAAGTAATCACAAATTAATCTTACTGAATTTAGTAAATAAATCAGTTAAATTGGTAAAATATGGTTTCCACTAGATAATTTTTTTTAAAGTTTGAAGTTGTGATCTCGTTTAACGAGAACCACTATTAAAGACCCCCAAATTATTTTTTCACTGGCGTGAACCCCGTGCAAGTCATCATAAGCCCCTAGGGGTCTATATAGACTACTTTGGGAATCACTGATCTAAAAGATAGTTTTATATTGGTACTACAGCATTCCGAGTATACTAAACTTGCTTTGTTCCGAAAAATGAAATTTAATACACAACATTAACCTATACTTAATGTAGTTTAACTTCAAGACCCGAAAAAGACACAAGTATGGGAAATTTTAATAGAATTTTTAATGAAATTTCTAGTGTGTGAATAAAAATAAATTTCCAATGAGAAGAAGTAAAACATTTTCACACACACACAAAAAATGAACTACTTTTACTGGACTTTTTTATACTATTTTTGTGAAAATAGCTAGAAAAAAGCGAAGTATGATGAATTAAGAATTCAATTAGTGGTAAAATAATAACAGTAGTAGAGAGAGAGACTCTGCCTTTTGTTAATGTTTTATGGTAAAAGAGCTCATACCTTATGGCGCCATCGATTGATATTTTTAATTATTTTTGAAAAATTTTGAATATCATGCATGAATGCGTTGTGAAAAATTAAAAATAAATTAAACAAAATGCGCAGTGAAAAGGGCGTGTAAGCTTGGGAGTTTACTTGAAAAAATTAAATTACATTGCAGTATTTTGTATCTTTCTGGAAAGTCTTCAATGGAGAAATAATTCCAAATCAAATATGTATTTTTTTTCAAAAAATAAAACTTGTTTTCATTCAAATATTTAAAAAAGATATTTTTTACATATTTGTTTTGTATATGAATCAAAAGACAAAAAATTGCAGACTTTACTATACACATTATTTTATTCAAATGTAACTGTTAAAAATACAACGGTGTACACATTTTGCTTTCAGTAATTTATGTACACTCAATTTTAAATTTATATTAAATGATTTTTTTGCTTGTATGATTTTTTATGGATGTTCTATTTATAAAATTATAATCTATTTTATCTACATATCTGTAAAGATAAAATGGAAAACCGATAAAGGATTGTAATGAAAGAAAAATTTTATTTGAATTAATGCCACAATTATTACTTTGTATCGTAAAATTTTTCTAGCTCAAATGAAAATGTCTTATTAAAATTGTTGAGGGGTTAGTGACGCTGACTGTTGAGCCATTGGGCTTGGGTTCGAAACCCGGAGAAGTCCTGGATGTTTGTGAATGTATAGTGCCTTCACAGCATGGGGCTACTCTAAATAGCCGTCGAGCCTCAAGACCTCTCGTGAGGTTGATGGAAGGGGAAGACATGTCGGAGGTCCTTGACCACCCCAGGGTGTTCTCCAACAAAACTGAGGTGGAATCGAGTCAAATCGCACTGTCAAATGGCGCTCAAAGCTACAGCTAACGATAGGAGTAAATGTAATCCTTTGCCGTAGTAAATTTCGCAGGCCATGATTTAATGTTACTGTCGATCAGATGGCTTAAGTAATAACAACGAATAAAATTGGAATAGTATCCCGTAATGCTTCGTTGTTTGAATGTGTTTCTAATCTTGATATAAATTCCACAAGATTATAATTTTGAATTAATTAGATATACTATAATTCAGGCATAATATGTTCTAAATATAATACCCATACTTGCGCATTTTTTCCAGTAGAATTTATGTAGTATCAGTCTGAGAAAATACTTATAAAATCTGTTTTATTGAACAATTTGTTCGTAATATACTTATGGTTCCATTTAATTGTATTATACATAAGCATATTTAAATATTAATTTTTATAAGTGACAGACAAATAAACTTTCATTGTACAACTACTTAATTGTAATCATCATTTAGGCTTGAATTTATTGAAAGTATTTCATTATTTAAAAATTGGACATATATCAACACCTGCAGCTTTGTGTAGAAAAATGATAATCTTTATATTTCGTGTCATGTAAAATATTTTATGAAAGCTATTGTTAATTTCATTCTAGTTAATTTAAAGGTTGTTGCAATCCCTTTTTCATTTATATTAATGAATTTAACAGAATAAAGGGGAATTATTCTCATTTTATATCATTATCATCCTTTGTTTTCATGCAACTGATTTAAAATGTGTTTTCTGTGTGGTTCGTGTTTAATATTTAAGCAAGACAATTTAAATTACGTAGTCTTTCATTAATCCATGTAAGTCCAGTGGCTGAGCGGCAGCGTTTCAAGACACAAGTCCGAGATTCAAACCGCAGACTGGGCAAGACACTCAGTCTTTCATCCCTTCAGGGAGTCGACAAATAAATACAAAGCTTGCTTGAGTTCTAAATACTTGGGGGTTTCGCGTTAGACTGACCACTTTACCAGAATAATTGCTCATGCATCTCAGTGACGAAGGTTACGAAAACTAAGATGGGCACAGTAGGTCTTGTCCTTTTATGGGCAGTTGCGCCATTTTTAGTTTTTTCATTAATTTCTGCGTTAGGTTTTAATTCAGATTAAATTTTTATACAGCATGCATTCTTAATAAGAATTGTTTCCCCATTTTGTGATATTTTTCATATTCTTATGGTGTGAATTGTCCTAGATATGCAGTGGTGTAACGGAGAATATTAGGGTCTCCCTACAAAGTCAGGTTTTGGTCCCCAAGTCGGATCTGAGACAGGATTGCAAAACCATTAGTTTTTAGCGTCATCCAGCCTTATGGTTTCGGGAGTGTACTTTCCTAAATGTGCGTGTTTTAGGTAATGCTTTGTCACGGGTTCGAGCCCAGTACCACTAAAAACCCGCGACGCGATGCACGTTAAATCTATCGGGTGAAACGTCCTCAGGAGGTGTCGTGTCACTTGACCATGGTTTTAGTGGTCCGTCGCCAGCCCTCGTGTAGTGAAAGTGCGACGTGTTCCAGCAGAAATGTGTTTCATATCGTGAAGGCGTAAAAAAATTGCAATGATGATGAAAAACGTCAACAATCACACTTTTTTCCTAAATGCATAATATTTGATTTGATTATTTATTATTTACAACGAAATTAAAAATTCGAAGTAATCATAATTCAGAAAGCATTCAGGTTCTGTAAAAAACTAAAACCAAATTCATATACTTTTTCATTTATTGCGTATGTAATTGTGCAGTTACAACGTGAACATGTAATTTAATGAACCAACAAAATTTAATTTATTATTGAAGGTAAAAAACATTCACGCTTTTGATGGACAGAAATAAATATTTAGACATAACTTATTCAAATTTAAAGTCCATTATGTTATTTATTCTGCGTAAGATAACCTTAAAGCTTATTTATTTTTGATGTCTATGATAAAGAAATTTTTATTAAATACTTCATATACTAGCATACACAAAGTAACTATTTTAACATAATTTCTTAGATTAAAAATAATACAAAAAACCCGGAGTATTAATATGTACCAAAAAAAAGTGTTTTAAACTCCTCGAAGAATTAATTAGTTTTAATAGAAAAATCAGAAAAAAATTATGATGGTATTTTTTTATCCAAACTTTTTTTCTTAAGATGTATCACTAGCTTAAAAATAAAAATCACTAAAATTCCCTTGATATTATTTTCCTTAATATTCCATCACAAAAATTAAATGAATATTCATTTTACTAACTTAAATATTTTGACTGAAACTTATATCAAGTTTATTAAATATTTTCGGAATTTAGCTTGATAAATTTTAAAAAATATTGTAAATTAATTTATGTCAAAACTAAAAATATGTGATGTGTCTAAAAGGAGTATATGGAAGACTCATACCTCTTTGCTTAAATAAACTTTTAAGGCTCTAGGGTAAGCTGAAAAAAAAACCCCTTATGTTTTTCTTCGAATTTTGCTTTCAGTATTATTACATCCGGCGTGGATTTGGGGAAGAGACAAAGACCAGAGAATAAGATAGAAAAAAATAACTATTGATTAAAAAAAAAAGGAATAAAAGTTGGTTTTTCATTTTTCTTCTAGGCGACGAAGTCATAAAAAAGTTCGACAGCAGGAAAGCCAGAAAAGAGAAAGAAAAAGAGCGAGGTCCCAAAAATAACATTTATTCGGTTCTTATATAAAAAGATCGTCTTCCATTTTAAACACAAAAGACGAAAAATAATTTCGTACGTTTTACGAAGTGGAGTGAAGCGAATATGCTCCTCCTGGTCTTGTGCTTCGAAACTAATTACGGAGGGTAAAAACACAAACTGAATCTGGCAACCATAAAGGTGTTTTAACTGGAAAAGCTTTCCCAAGAGTATACCATCAAAGTGGAATGTCCCTTTTGACGACTTGTGCTGGCGGCTCGCATAAATGAGAGGAACACTGAACGAATAATCGTGGATCTACCTTCTGAAAGAAAATAAAAAAAAATATAGATATATATATATATTCGCCCCCAAAGCTTACGTGTAACATTCATTTTTTGTTAACTCAGTTATTGCCGCTTCTGCATTAGTGTAAAAGTTGGTGTTAAACTTTAGTTGCCTCAGAAAAATTTCATCCGTGCTTTTAAAATCAAACTGGAGATGTTTGACTTTTGGAAGGGCTTTATAGAGCATCAAGTTTTCTTGGGAAAAGGAGTTTAATTTTCCAGAGGAACATTTTTGTCATTTTAAAAGAGAATAAATTAATTCTCTTCTATCAAACTTCAGAAGTAGCTGATTTTTCGAAGTTTTCCGGAACTCGAAAATTAGTAAAAGAACCGGATGAGAGAGTTCGCTGCGAATCAAAAAATACCGAAGGAGATTTATTTTTAGTGTAGCGGAATTGAACGAGACTTCTGTAAGTTTAAATAGTTTCTCTTTATGACGGGACTTTTACACTGATTATTTTTAAATCCACCCAAAGTACCTGGAAATGGTTTGATGCGAAATGATGTGTGTTACGGAATTTTTTTTTGTAAATAAATATATACTTTGAAAAAATACGTACGATGTGCATTTTTTTAATAACGAACAACAACAAAAACGTGTTAAGTGAAATCTTTATGCGGTTCCAGAAACTTGACTTTGAAAATATTTCTCTGTGCTGAGCTTAGATTCTATCATTCAATCATGATTCGGCAACCATCTGTTGACCTTGGCAAGAGAGTTTATTTGAATCACCAACAAAGACCACCACACGTCAGACGACTAGGACGAAAAGGAATCCACATTCGGGCAAGTCATTAAGCGGTTTTATTCCTGTCCTTTGTTGTTTGCGATTTGTTGAAGAAGGGGTAGCTGCATATCCCCTTCCTAGAGAAGAAAGTGGTTTTTGCTGTTGATGGACTTAATTAGCAACATTTAGAGAAGATTGTTTTTCCAGTCATTACTGCAATTGATATACATTTCCATTAGGTTTAAGTTTCCTTGGAACATTTTTCCGTTGACGTTGTGATTAGTCTCATGTTGAGATGGCGGGTCAGGTTGACGCTTGCTTTCCTGCTGTTTCAATCACTAATGATTTACTGGGAATGTCTTAAACTGACTCTTCATGAAATGAATGCATAATCAACCAGAAATGTCAGGCTTTGCTGCCATCTAGTGTTCAATTCCTGGGTCATCACTTCGGCATCCAGCTGTTGACCTTGGTGAGAGTGTTTATTTTAACCACCAATCTGTTCCTCAGCAGTCATGCCGTACATGCTTTAGACAATTGGGAGGTAAGAAATCCCTATTTGGGCCAGTCTTTAAGCGCTTTTATTCCTGTCCTATGTTATTAGCAACTTGAGGAAGAAGGGATCACTGCAATGACATACAAATGGTAAGCACACACACACACACAAAAGAGGGCAAAAAAATATCTTATCTTTTTCTTACTAATGTATATTTATTTTGATAATGCAATTAGTGTACACATTACAAGATGCTATATCTACTATAATTATAGCCGTGCAGAAAGCATGTATCTTAAATACTGTAAATGAAAAAAGTTTTATCTCTTTAATTTTTAAGTCCTAAGTGCAAATTTTACAACGGAGTAATAAAAATAAAACTAAATATTAGTAGAACAATTGCAGTAGCTTGATGATCATGTTCAAAAATTTAATTTTAAGGGGTGTTTCATTCGAACCATGGTTACGGGTACCACTTTCAAAAAGAGTATAATGAAGAATAATGAGGTATGCTTGGAGTTCAACTCGTATCATGTTCATATGAAGCGCGATGTAAAACTTAGAATAATGATGCTTCAGTTAGGGAATCGTCTTTTTCATTTAGTTAGATTTCAGAATTACGAAGTCAGTTGACACTAATCACTCTCGTTTAAATCAAAAAAGAAACATTATAATTCAAACCAATCTTTCGGCTATCTTTCTGCCATCAAAGAATGCATAAAAAGCACAAGCAAACAAATGGAAAGGTACCTGTATATAAACAAATGTATATAAAATAGTTGAGACAAATCACTGCATGAGCACTTTATTTTCTTTTTTTAAAAAAATATAACTTACAGATTAGTCAATTGATTGAAAATATCCTACTAAGATCCTAACTCAAATTTCTGTTACAAAAGGTCTTACTCAAATGCTATATTCATGATTCTTTTTGCTAATGTAGCTGTCTGGAATAAAATTTATTTTAAAAATCTCTGAACTCGAAAGTTCTACTGAAAAGTAGGGATAAACAATGCTATACAAATTGAGTAATGCTGTGCATTTATATGCACGTGAAGGTGCTGTATATATAGCTAGTACTGTGGTTGTTATTAGTCAGCTAAATTTCACCCCAGTAGGGGTAAAAATTCTGATTCAGACACCTTCGATCGGGGACAAATAGTACGTCCTCAACTTATGAGGCATTCAGTTTCCGAAATCGTTAGAAAATTAGGATTTTCAAGGTTGAGAGTGTCAAGAGTATTATACAAAGACTATACGAATGGTGAGGGAAAAACTAGTGATTGGGCAAACTGCAAAGGAGCAACAACATGCAAATAGTATGACGGGAGACGGCTTAGCTGTGAATAGCGAAGCAAAACATTAGTTCAAATTTCCACCCAGCTGAATCGAGACATCAGTGGAATAGTCAGTAAATGAACCGTGCAGCTCTCGCTTCCCTGTATGGACTTCAGGAACCGTTGACCTCCTAGAGAACCATTTCTCAATACATTCCATGGGCTGCACGTTTTAGTTTTGCAAGAGAACACAGAGAATGGGCTCTAGAGGACTGGAAACGAGTATCACGGTATGATAAGTTTCTATTATGCGTACTCTTCACAGAAGGGAAATTGAGAACATAGCGACAGGCACATGATGCCATGGATCTTGCATACTGTTAGAACTGTATGCGGTTATGACAGCTCAATCTTTGTCTGACGTGTTTCTTCTTGGCAATTTTTGGAATCTTTGTACTTGTATCAGCCTCCCTCAACGACGATTTGGTACGTATAATTACTGGGGGATCACTTACATCGATTTAAATTTTAATGTCATCCATATGGACATATTTGCAAGACAACTATCTGCTCCTCTGACAGTTTCCAGTTGGCTACTACCTGATTGGATGGGCATTTCTCTGTCTTCCCAGTCATGAATTGATTATCTTGAAGTCTAGACTTAAATCACATTGAGCACCTTTGTGATGTTGTGGAAAGAAATGTGAAAGGTCATCACACGACACCAGTTATTTTTACTGAATTATGGATAGCTCTAGCCGATGTTTGACAAACCATTCCAGTGGATTGCATTCGCAAACTTGTTAAGTCTATGTTTCGTCTAGCAGCTGCTGCCAAGGCCAAAGGACACCTAACGTTATTAACTTTCGATCCCTAATTAAGTGGCAAATCTCAATCTCTCTCTCTCTCTCTATCTATCTATCTATATATATATCCCCTTTGTTTGTAGATACTGATGTTCTCTTGCTATATCCTTTTACTATATTTTTCACTATATTTTTTAATCTAAAATTATTACTTCACGTTAAGTAATTTTGCTGACTTAGCATATATATACATATATAATTACATGACTGGGTTTTTTGTCTTTTAAATACTACGTTGACTATTTGTAGTACGAGAATACCATGTTTATACAGTTCATTTGAATTAAGGCAAAATCATAAAAGTTTCTCAATATTTGCGGGATAGTGAATATATATTCTCATACTACAGGTAGTCAATGTATTATTCAGAGAAATAAAAGAGTTTTGCACTAAAATAAGGATAGGAAACATACAGTATTTAAAAGGCTTTATTGACAGAATAGCTTGGTAAAAATCTGTCGGGTCAAGAGGAAGAATCAAGAGGTGTTGCTTCAAAGGGCAGCGTAAACGAAAATCAAATCTGCAAGATCATAACTCCAAGGTGGAATTATGATTTTACACAAAGCATTTAGCAATTTTACTTTTAAATGATATAGTAGTGTTAAAAAACACTGTGAGATAGAGAGTGAAAAAATGTTTTATGCATAGCATTTGATGATGATATCATTTAATCCTTTCGTGGGCCTTGGGAAGATTACTTCCCAAATACATGATCTTACAAAATACACATATGGAAAGTGCAAAACCCTTTATAATATACATTGGCTTTGCTATTATAACGATGAGAAGACCATCGTTTTATACAACTGTACATAATCCAGGGATTATGACATCTGTCAATCGGACAAAAAAAGATGGTACTAAAGAAAGACCTTGTTCACAAAATCTGTCGCTGTACATAACGATGTCATGGGAGAGGTTGATCGCTTCGTAAAAATAAAAGAAAGGTACAAAATAAGAATATCTTTAAAATGGTGGCCTCGTATTTTTTATTTCCTTATTGACCTTGCCATCATAAATAGTTCAATGGTGTAGGAAGTGGAAAAAACAACAACAACAGAAGTTAAGTCCTGCTAACATTCCGTATAGCATTAGCTCGTCAGCTAACAGATGGATATTCCTCAAGAAAAAGGAAAAGGCGTCCTGCTAGCATCCGAACAATGAAGTGTGTAGTTTCGGATGATATGCACATAGCCAATGAGGGAAATTATATGCCAAAGATGGTTTCCAACTACAGACGATGTGTGAAGATCCCCTTGGATCTCACTTTGAGAACGAGAATAATTTGTAGTCAGATAAGAACCAGTAGCCATTTTTATAAATAACTTTCTTTATTTGGTTATCTTTTCCAAATAGAATCAAAGACTTATTAACAAATGTATCTAAATAGTTTTATGAGGTTTAAAAGGGACTTTAAATAAACTTAAATATTTAATGATCCAATTAATTAACAATTAGAATATCAATCACGCAGAGATTACCGCGATAAGAGATCCCAGATTTATATTCAATAATGTTCCTATTGAACATTTAACTTTAATCTCACTCTAATATAAAACTTTAACGAGACTTTAAATATAAATCAATATTTACCACACTGCAGCTCAGCTCTTCCTGAGATTTATCCTCTTCTAAAAATCTAACTTCACCGTTATACCTTCCTGCTTCAATCTCTCTCCTACTGCTTTTTGCTTTACTATTCCGTTTGACTTAAATACTTTATCTAATCTGCATATATAACAAGGAATCTTGTCCTCTTTTTGGAGCTGATTGGAAATAGGTAGGGGAATTAAATTTCCCTAAAAGAGACGACTCAGAAGGTTAGTGATAAAGTTCCGTATAGGTTTGTCACAGATGTAGGAAATGTAGTAGAATGGGACCCTCTACATGTGTGCAGAATGTGATGTCCCCTTGCAACATGTTTCTCATATTTTCATGGCAAATAATCACCATTAAATTTAATATTCTTTACGACGGTGAATTGTTCCTTGGAAAGTATTCTTCCTACCCCTAAAATTTAAATGTAAACATAAAATTCTGTAAAATAATATATATTTTCTTAAAGTTTATTTTTTAATTGTTAATAAAACATAAAAAAACCGAGAGAAATTCAACAGAGAAATAGATGGGCCACGAAAGGGTTAATGCACTTAGGTCAATCGATTGTGGGAGAAAAGTCTTCTTTTAAATAACGACGAAATAAAAACACCATACATGATTGTGTGACGGGCTCATCGCGTTTTCAACTAAAAACTCCTTTTGGGTTCTTTGGGGCCGAAAAGGGCAAATTCTTTCCAACCAAATCCAGAAGCGAAGCGTGAGTAGGCAAATTAGGAACCTTTTAAATAGCAGAAGTTTAACGTAAGCGTATGAACTTTTGGAAAGTGATTATGTTAGTCTGGGTATAAGCGCGTAAACTGAAACCACAGAAGTAACCCGTTATTCGAGTGTGAAGCTATCCGTGACAGAGTGATCAAGTCAAAGTGGATACTATTCCACGCGAGATCAAGAAAAGATATTTAGGATACGAGAGGATTGTTATTTACCAGGAGATTAAGGTAGGATAATTATGTTATCTTTTAGGAATTGTGTATAAGTTGAGATTAGGAATAGGCGGGAATATAGTGATTAAAGTAGCGCTTATTTGGTAATACGTATAGTGTGTTTTCTCACCTCAGATCCTCTAAGTTTAAATAAAACTATTATCTTTGTATAGTGTTTAAGTTAAGATCTTAATAAAGATATATTAAGATCATGGCAACGCCTGGTTCTTCATTCACTCCCACACCCCTAGGTCATGAAGATAACTTAGAAGTAAGGCATCACCTTCAGGCGAATACCTTACAATTGTCATTGTTGAACATACTTCTTAATTCAATAAATTTGTTATGTAGTTTTTATGCCGATTTCTCACACTAAAATTATGCGTATTTTCAGCATTTTTCATCGTATTGCAATTTTATTGTTTTCAGATTAATGAATACATCCCATCTGAACTTCTATGCTTCATTTTTATTCAAGTATTTCGAGAATTCAGTTGATGCATGCGTATATATTTTAAAGTTGAATTTACGATCCAACTGTATACTTTTTGAATAAGTACGTGTTGCAACAAACTCCATCACTCAATTAAATAAAATTATTGAATAAATGAAATTTGAGGTAAACACACACACAGAGTAAAAATGCAGCACAAATCACTTCTTCAATTGCAGGTTGATTAAGTCTTCGGTGACAAGCACAAGGGTTTTTACTTGAACCTTCGATCTACCACATTCTGCAGTTACGTCGTGTATGCCTTAAACCCGGTGTAAACATTACGTCGATCGCGATCGACCGGTGGACCACCACGCCATTTTGGGGTGACCGAATGAAGATTTTAGCAACTGAAGTATGGAGACTATACAAGTCTTCTACTGACTATAGCAAAGTAAACTAACTTTAGATTAAAACGTTTTATTTTTTACATATTTTGAATTGTTTGATAATAAATTCATCATTTGATATTATTATATTTGTGGCAATTATGTTTGCATTTTGCGTTTTACTTTAAAAGTGGTTTTAAAAGTGTTAGTTTTTTTATTTTAGTTCTGTAAATAAGTACATAATCCGTATTTATTATTAATATATTATAAAGATTGTAGACTTTTTCCAATCCATCACAAGTATAATATAAAACAATATTTTAAGTGGCAAATCTCTTTCATGGAGATCACGTTTTTATTTATTTATTTTTTTAAGGGTAAATACATTTTTGCCAATCAAATTTAATTATTTATATTGAATTGTGTTAAGATATTACAGAGTGTGAATGCATTTTAAACATAGCGAAATGTAATAAAAATAAAAACTTTCAAAGAAATGTTTAAAAATTAACAGTAAGTAACAGTATAATGGACGGTATGGACAAATTTCAGGGATTTTTATTTTAGAGTTAAATAAATATTAAAACAGGTGCAATTGCCATACAATTAATTAATTTTATTAATGTAAGTAAAGATAAATACTGCAAGTAAAGTAAATAAAACAGATACAAGTAAATAAAAAAAAAGGAAAATGCAAGTAAATAAATACTAACTAACCTTTATTATAAAGGCATAAACGTCATTTACCATTGGATTTAGTCTCACCTGGTTTTTAAAACTTAAAGATTTTAGACATTTTCTAAATTGTTCGATGTTTCGAATTATATTTGTGATTTTTAAAAGAATTTATTTCCTTATTTATCTGCACCCTTTATCTGTTCTAAGATTAGGGGAAAATATGTCCGCTCAAACCACGAAATGTTATGCGTCAGCAAATGCCACTCAACCCTCGTATTATACCCCAATACGCATTCAAACATGTTTTTTAATTTTGTAGACTGTCGGGAACAAAAAACAGTAAAAAATAAACTACCGATTAAATAACCAGCCTTAAATAATAGAATAAATATTAATAACAAATACAAAATTAAATTTTACTTACTGTATACATGACATTATAATCAATCGAAAAAAAAATTAAGGGCTATGGAGGATGATCCGAACCAGTGGACCCCCTCCTTGTGTGAACCACTGGCATTGTGTGGACCGCAAGAACTTGAAAAACTTAGAAGTAGTCCGCAACCTGGAAAAGTCTGCCTACCCCTGCTTTAAACGAATAGGACGAAAGGAATGAAGAGTGAATGATTAGAATTGAATTATAAATTATTAGAATGAAGAACTATTAGAATGAAGAATTAGAAATGAAGAAAGAATGACATATATTTATATATTGCAAACTTTTCCTTTTATGAAAAATGATCCTGTAATAATAATATTTTGCTTATATATAGACAGAACTTCTGTACAGAGGCATGAGCAAGATTTTTTTTTGAAAAATTCCCCTTATTTTCAGAAGAATGAGAATTTTACAATTAATTGAAATCATGGCTGGAGTTTTCGGTTAAACTTTCTTTACTCTGATATATTAAAATATGAACAAATCCTCTTCAAAATTATGTATTTCAAAAATCCCAGCTCAGGATGTTTGCAGAAATCCTAGCTATGTATATAAGCAAAATTGTGAAGATCCCCTTGGATCTCACTTTGAGAACGAGAATAATTTTGAGTCAAAAAAGAACCAGTAGCCATTTTTATAAATAACTTTCTTTGTTTGGTTATCTTTCCCAAATAAATCAAAGACTTTTAATAACAAATAAATCAAAATAGATTTATGAGGTTTAAAAGGAACTTTCCTTTATATTAACTTAAATATTTAATGATCCAATTAATTAACAATTAGAATATCGATCACGCAGAGATTACCGCAATAAGAGATCCCAGAATTATATTCAATAATGTTCCTACTGATCATTTAACTTTAATCTCACTCCTAATATAAAACTTTAATGAGACTTTAATTATAAATCAATATTTACCACACTGAATCTCAGCTCTTCCTGTGCCTAATTTATCCACCTAGAAATTTTCAATAATAAATCTCTAACTTCACTATTATAACTTCCTGCTTCAATCTCTCTCTCCTACTGTCTCTCATTTTACTATTCCATTTGACTTAAATACTTTATCTAATCTGCATAATAAGGAATCTCTGTCCTCTTTTTGGAGTTGATTGGAAATAGGTAGGGAATTAAATTTCCCTAAAAAGACGTCTCGGAAGGTTAGTGATAAAGTTCCGTATAGATTTGTCACAAAATGTTACTATTATTTTAGCCTTTTTCGCAAAAGGAGGTTTTGAAAATATGTCATTCTTTCTACCTTTTTTGCCAAAAATTACATTAAAATAATTTCTCTTGAAATAATATAATTAAAACAGTGTTTCTCAATTTGTGGGGCGCCCCCTAGGAAGGCGTGATAACTCTACAAGGGGGGGCGAGCATATTGAAAAGTCAAAAACAAAAGATTATTTAAAAAGTTAATTAATTTACTGAAATTAAACAAACAAAATACATTTCTACATAATAAAAAATAAAATACACATTTACACTGATATAATGTACTTATAAATGTATCAGTACTGCACAATGTATTTTATAATTAATTTAACAATACTAAGTTAAGAACAAATTTAATAATTACCAGTGACCCCATGGGCTTGTCATATATAAAATTTTATGCAAAAATTAACTCTTATCTCGATCATTTATACGATTTATAATTAATGCTTTAACTTCCGATTAAAAGTTACGAGATTCACTCCCCAGTGCCTCCATTTTCCACTTAGGTGCGTGTAAGTGATGCATTGGGGGAGGAAAAAAAGGACTAAATAAACAAATTCTCTTAAATAAGTAAATCTTTTGCAAACATTGTCACGGTCCTTTTATTGAATTCCAAAGCCTAAAGAATAATTGTATGGATAGCAGTGCACAGAAAAGATTGTACTTCGGAAAGACGTATATATACGTCTGGAGCAATTAACGCTTTGGCTGAGCGAGATGTTTATACACGCCGGTGGCACTCATAAGTTTAAAGCGGTATTGTAGCTGTAGCGTGTCAAAGTATAGTACTATAGAATTCAATAGATTGTTATAGTATGGGAGGGGGTGCGATGAAAATTGTTACTGAATATTGGGTCGCAAGTATTGGAAGTTTGAGAAGAACTGCATTAAAACAATTTATATGTATATTCTAATTCAACTGTCACTAAATATAAAAAAAATTATTCGTTTTGTGATAGATGTGCTCTCACATCCATCAGTGATCCCACAAGAGTTAGAATGAAGATCAACCATAATCAAAACAATATAATTTATTAACAACTCTCAACAACATAACAAATCTCAACAACCCACGTTAGGAAATGCCCCTATAAGTAAGTATTGTAGCAAAAGTGAGGTAGATGAGATAATTAATATTTAATTATGAACTGAATCACTTACTATTGGAACGTCTTGGCAATTCACGTTCCAAATAATCGAAATTCCATTAAAAATTAATCTACTTTAAGCTGACACATTTCCAATTTAAATATCTAATGGACCAAATCGTCAATTATCAATTTTAAATACTAAGCAATTAATCACTAGTCACTTTCGAATAGCTTTCTGCTATTTTACGTTAATCATTAACTTCTATCATCTAGCTCCTAACCTCACTCACTATCGAACCTAAAAGTAAATGCTTAAATATAAGCCACGTAATGACATGATTTACATAAGCCGCGTCTTCTTCTTCGGGAGAAAGTTTTCAATAGAATAATATTTAAAGAAACAGTTTTTCTCCTAAGGGATTATTAGGAGGTTAGCGAATAGATCCGTTCCAGTTCATGCACTTTTTCAATATAATATGGTTCCGTATGTAGTCAGTCACCTTAAAAAATAATCTTAATTTGAAGATAATATGTTGCTTAAGTCTGATAAAATCGTATCTTATGTTATCAGATAAGATATGAGAACTCAGGAGTAATTTATTTTATAATTTTTTCAAAAACATTTCAAGAAATTGAACTGCTAAAACTACTAAAAAACAATACAATACCATATACAAAAATATTTCCATTAAAATTATTTTTAATTCTAAACATTAAGAACCCTTTTTCAGACGTAACAGTTAACAACATTACATAAATTACGTAATAGTATTAGTAATGTGGAAGAAAATCGATCATTATAACGCCTACATCCATTTTGAATTTACAAATAGGAATTTATTTCTGATTTTTATATTTGAAGACACCCTACAATTACTTTAGTGTATTAAAATTAAAATTAAATTAAAACTTATGTTGCCAGCTCATTTAACACGTTTTTCCAGATTATTCTTAAAATAGTACAAGGCACGAGATACTAAATAACATAATCATAAGATGATACAACATTTTTTTAAAGCTTAAAGAAATGTAAATTGTTCTTAAATATATTACGTGGAGAAATTCATCTAAAACTAATTTAATCAAAAAGGTTAATTCTGGGCTAATCAATTTCATCTGCTCTTATTAATTATTTTCATTTTTTTTCTTAATATGCCTCGCATTAGCTTGTTCCTATTTGAAAACCAATTAAAGAATAAATTAGTCCGGAGAAAAACATCAATTCAATTAGTCAATTAAATTAATTTTAAAGCTTCTTATGAAGTAACCAAATCTTTCCGATAATTAAATTAGTTAATGAGAATGGTTCTTCCAGCTAGAAAATGAAAAGTTATTTCTTGCAAGGAATTTTCTCTATTGTGCGCAAAGTGTGCGTGATTATTTTTCAGACATGCTTTATTGAAAAAATTGATTTCACTCAAAATATCCCAATGCAAAGAACGCTTTTCGTTTAATTGTATGAAATTTTATTATTTAAGAAATATTGTTTAACGTGGTGAAAAATATACGATATCGAAATTTCGTAAATTTATAAGGATCAAAATGCATAAGGTATTTGATTTATAGAACCGTAAATATTTTCAATATGTCTATATTTAAGGTATCCGACTACGTTCGGAACAGTGATTTTGTAAAAGCGTACAAACGAATATATTTTTTTAAATATGTAGTGCTACTTAGATAAGAATACACCAGTGGCGCACACAAGGAGAGGGGGGGGTCTTGGGGGTACGGACCCCCCAAAGCCCTTGATTTTTTCCCCGATTGATTATAATTCTAAGTATATAGTACGAAAAATTTAATTAAGTATTTGTTATTAATGATTAATTTTATTAATTAATGCTAATTATTTATTCAATAATTAGTTTTTTTATTGTATTTTGTTCTCGAAAATCGACAAAATCAAAAGGAGCTTGATACAAGAATGGTAAACTTTCGACCTCGGACCCCCCCTTGAAAAATTCCTGTGTGCGCACGTATATATAAAATTACACGTATATATAAAATACACGTATACAAATACGGAATACACGTATATATAAAATTGTATTTAAATAATTTTTTATTGTAATAATATTCTTAAAACAATTTTATACGTGTATTCTAATCTAGGTGAAACTAAATATTAAAAGAAATATTCGTTTGTACGTTATTGCGAAGTTATGGCTTAGAACGTAGTCGGATACCTTAAAAAATACATTTAGTTCTTTTGACTACTAAATATGTAATCAAATGTACCCTATTCACGGAAGCTTAATATTTTATTTTTAAAAAATAGGGAGAATACATTATATTATTATTACTATAATATTTACTATTATTTATTTTTCACTTTAACCCCTTCTCGGGTTTTCCCAAGCTTAACTCGGGCCGGCGAAACGTACCATCCTGCCTCATCCCGAGTGTAGCTCGGGCACTGTGAAAATTTACACTGTGTAATAGATCTTTCCCGAATTATTTCACACGTGCTTTTTATGGTTTCAAATTATTAAAAAGTACCACTGGGTGGAATTTTCTGCAAAAAGGGGATGTCGTGCTGAGCGCCGCTCCTCACATTTTTCTGAAAGATATTGCGTTGACTACATTCCTTCAACAGAGAAGAAAACTAATCCAATACGACTGGGTGTTATTTGCTGCTCAATGAGAGCCAATAAGGTAAGAAAAAGAATTCTACTGTCCAGGTCGCAATGTTACTGTATAATATTTTCTAATTTATCATACACATGATCAAATTTTGATTAATAATTTCATAATCATTTATGTAAATGAAAAAGATATACCGTTAAATCCGGTGTATAACGCACACTTTTAACACAAAAAATGAGATCGAAATTTACGAGTGCGCGTTATAAGCCCATTTTAAGGGGTGTTGGAAAGCTAAAATCTTATTTTTTTGACAATTTGAGATTTTTACATTTTCAAATTGTATAGATTTTAACCTTTCTAAAAATACCTTACTTTAACCTCTAGGGTATTTAGAAGCCCTAGAAACGTATTTTTATATAATCGTTGAATTTGGGACACGCCCATTTTAATGGCGAAAATTGTAAATAAATTACTTTGTTTTTGCTTAAAAGTGTAACGACTGATATAAACCAAAACATGTATCTTTTATTTTAAATTGAGCCTTTTATTTTTTTTATTTCCTAGCCGATTAGAAGTCTCACTATATACATTAAAATCAATTTATCTCAAAATGTAAATTTTAATGTGCGATGTACCTTTTATGAGAAACTACTGTACACAGGTATGTAAATTTTTTATGAATTATTTATAATGAAGTCTAATATATACTAAAATGAGCTTTTTGTAAAAAACTCAAAAATTGAATTTTTACAAATTTTTTAAGTAAAGTGGGTCAAATTTCGCAATGTTTGATAAAATATTTCATAATTTATTAAAAAATTCAAAATTAGCTAAAAGCTCATTTTAGTATAATGAGAGAGGTGTACTTTAATAGTATGAAAAATTTCAAGCATGTACATGAAATAGATTTTGAGAAAAGGTACATTGAAAACAGCCAATTTAACATTATCAGTATAGAGAGAGAGAGGGAGGTTTCCAACTCCCCTTAAAAACGAGAGCTTTAAAAATGAAAAAAAAAAGAGCCGCGCATAGAAAAAAATTAGATTTCTATAACTATCGAAGTACTGTTAATTTAAAAGAAATGGCATTCCTTATGAATTTAATGGCTGTAGCACACTATTTTCTCTAAAGCTTGGAATAATACCTCGAATAAAGGACTTCTAAACATTAAGAGAATGAACCTGGAAGGAGTTAATCAAAAATTTAGAAATTAATGCGATTTAGTTTGGTATTGATTTTAAAGGATAATTTCTATGAATGAATTACATAAAAAAAGGAAAAATGAAGTAAAATCATTAAATAAATGGTAAGTACTTTAAAAAAATGTCGACTGAATTTATTACAATATTATTGATTAATATCTGTTTCCAAGCATGTCATACAGTTTTTTTATTTATCAAAGTGACTTACAACGTTCGGCATCGTAATTTTAAAAAACCGTATGAATGAAAATTTTTAATATTTGGTGCAAGTTGAATTATAATTTAAATATAAAATTGTTTTAAAAAGTATAATTACAAAAAAAATGTAATTTAAATGCAATTTTTGGAAAAAAAGACATATTTTTAAAATATTTTTCTCTTATAAAAAATGTTATTGAGACAGAATAATTCTCAAATCCGAAGTCATGAAGGGAATTTTCATTTTGAAACGATTTTGTATTATATATTTATTTCAATACATTTTAGTTGTAATGTAAATACTTTCATGTATAATAAAAGGTCTTTGTTGGTTTACCTTTAAATTTCAAACCTAATTTAATTTTATCTCTTTTTTATAATCGAAGATAACTATTTTAAAATTACCTCCATATTTTATCAAATTATATAATATTAAATTTCTGTATAAATAGTTTGAATTAAGGTATCCGACTACGTTCGGAACCGTGATTTTAAAAAAGCGCATAAATGGATAAGTTTTTGTGATATTTAGTGTCATTTAGATTAGAATACATGTATAAAATTGTTTTAAGGATATTGTGACAAAAAAATTTATTTAAATATAATAATTTGGCAAAAAATTAACTTGGAATAACCTTTTTTCAAAATGTTTTCCTTTTATGAAAAATGCTTCTAAAATAATACTATTTTGCATATATAAAGTAAAGACTTCTCCAGAGAGTCTGAACTATTTTCTTGAAAAATTCACATTATTTTCAGAGTTACCACCAATTGAAATAATTATCGGTGTTTTTTTCTTAAAATTTCTCCCCTTTGTTGTCGTAAAACATGGATAAACCCACTTCTAAGTTATATATTTCAAAAATTCTAGTTGAGCCTCTGTACAGAGGTCTGAGCGAAATATTATTCTAATAGAAACATTTTTGAATATTTTGAAAATGGGTCGTCTATGTTCATTTTTTGTCAAAATATTGTACTTTTAATAATCTTTTTATTGTAATACTATTCTTAAAATAATTTATATATAATCAGGCAAAATATTATTATAATAAATCGCGGTTCCGGTCGGATACCTTAAATGATAATTTTTTGTGTGCTGAATACACATTTATACTCTTTTATTCATGTAATGCAATAAAACAACGATGTATTATTTGATTGACATGAATGACACCAGAGAAAATCGCTACTTATCTAACGTCAGATTAGGAAAAGAGATAAAATGTGCTCCTTTTCGTTCATCGAATTTCTTGTCCCCAAAAGACTGCTTATATCACTATATTGCAGGAGCCTTAAGACTTTTATATGTTCCACGACGTTCTCTGTCAGTTATAAAGGGTGTTTTTTGAGAGGTATAGAACTTTAAATTGCAATAAAACAACGATGTATTATTCGATTGACATGAATTTTTTATTCGAAAGATAATCTTGTGGCATTACAATCTGCCACGGCTGGCTCGGATCTATTTGGACGTCCAATTTTCGATGATTTTTCCAACACTTGTGGCCGTATATCGGCAATAACACGGGAATGTTGTCTTCCCAAAGGTCAAACGTTTGTGGCTTAACCGCATAGCCCAATGACTTTACATAGCCCCACAGAAAATAGTCTAGCGGTGTTAAATCACAAGATCTTGGAGGCCAATTCACAGGTCCAAAACGTGAAATTATTCGGTCACCAAACGTGTCTTTCAATAAATCGATTGTGGCACGAGCTGTGTGACATATTGCGCCGTCTTGTTGGAACCACAGCTCCTGGACATCATGATTGCTCAATTTAGGAATGAAAAAGTTAGTAATCATGGCTCTATACCGATCACCATTGACTGTAACGTTGTGGCCTTCATCGTTTTTGAAGAAGTACGGACCAATGATTCCACCAGCCCATAAAGCGCACCAAACAGTCACTTTTTCTGGATGTAACGGTGTTTCGACATACACTTGTGGATTAGCTTCACTTCAAATGCGGCAGTTTTGTTTGTTGACGTAGCCATTCAACCAGAAGTGCGCTTCATCGCTAAACAAAATTCGCTTATGAAAATCGTGTACAGCGGCAATCTCGTTTTGGGCCCATTCGACGACAATTTGAACGCGTTGTTCAGGCATGAGTCTATTCATGATGAATTGCCAAACCAAACTGAGAATAAATCACTTGACAGCTGTTAAATCGGTCGCCATCTTGGAAAGTAATGTCAACTTAAACTTCTATACCTGAAAAAAAAACACTCTTTACATGTGCCGTGGATTTCACCCAATATGGCATGGAATATATTTTTGAATCACGCTGCCGTCATAAATAGCCAGTATATGTTGTTTTGGAATAAAATTCCCTTTTTTTTACTTAGTGAAATGCATGCAAAATCTTTAAATGGATTAGTGTGATTTCTCTAGTGTATGTTGAAGTATTATTTCCGGAATCGAGATTTTGTCGTTTAGATTAGGAAATGTTTTTAAAATTGTTTTAAGAATATTATAGCAATAAAAAATTATTTAAGTATAATATTTTGACAAAAAATGAACATAGAATAACCAATTTTCAAAATATTTTCCTTTTCTGAAAAATGCTTCTATTATAATACTATTTTGCCTGTATATAGCTCAGACCTCTCTACAGAGGCTCAACTAGAATTTTTGAAATATATAACTTAGAAGTGGTTTTATCCATATTTTTCAACAACAGAGGGGAGCAATTTTAAGAAAAAAACGCCGATAATTATTTCAATTGGTGGCAACTATGAAAATAATGTGAATTTTTCAAAAATCCTAGTTCAGACTCTCTAGAGAAGTCTTTACTTTATATAAGCAAAATATTATTATTTTAGAAGTATTTTTTATAAAAGATCATTTGGAAAAAAGGTTATTATAAGTTAATTTTTTGCCAAAATATTGTTTTTAAATAATTTTTTTGTCAAATTGTCCTTTAATCAATTTTATACATGTATTCTAACCTAAGTGACACTAAATATCATGAAAATTATCCATTTATGCGCTTTTTTAAAATCACGGTTCCGAACGTAGCCGGATACCTTAATGTGTGATGTGTATTGATACATGCAATAAATAAATAAAATGAAAACTTACTAGCCACACAGTGAAAAAGAATCAGATAAATTAAACATAAAACATTTATTAATATGCATTTTTATGAGCTGATTCAAAAGTAATATAGAAATGTGATTATACATTCATGCCTAAAATTAAGGTCTCAAACATAAAATATGTGAAAACTGATGAACTATTTTATGCGTTGCCACGAAATTTAGCACAGAGTCACATTACAATGTCAGAAAGAATACAGCAACTTAACAATATGGAAAAGATTTAAATAGTGAATTAAGATAGAAGTCATATCAAAAGTATGGAATCATGAATCCTAGATAAAGCATTTACCTCGAAAAAATTATGTCTTAATATGGAGTGAGACCATTGTGAACTGCTATACAAGCCTCAAAATGATCTGCCATGCTGTTTATGAGGGTTTCAATAAGTATTTATGGCAACGAAGCCTTTTTCAAAAACCGGAACTTTTAATTCTTGGGGAATCCTGTGAGGGGAGCTACGCTGAGAAATGGCTTTTCCTAGACCCTCCTTTATGAAGTTCATCAACAATGTGAGTTCTGTGGCAATGTATTACTGTCCATACAAATGTAGTCCGTGCCCAAAGCACCCTGAAAAACCTCCATAGGCTTCCAGAATATCCTCTCTATATAGTGCTGTGAGTTGACAGTACCCGCATCAAAAACGTACAATGGTGTACGACTGCCCAATATTATGCAATCACATACAAGGATTCCTTTGCCACCAGATCTGTCGATTTCTGTTATGTAGGAGGGTTGAAAGAGTGAGCTCCGTTTTCTCACCAGGTGAAGACTTGACGAGAACCACTTTGTCCGGTACGTTTCGACTAATCACCGAAAAGATCACGACCCCCTTCTTGTGGTGTCCATCACTGATGTTTTCAGCACCACAATAATCGATATATCCTGCTGGATACAGTAAAGGGGACGCACCAGACTGGAAGATAGGCGTAAAGGCCAGTCTCTGCAAAACGATTGAAGACTGCCTGTAAATTCTTCTTGACACAGCAGCAAGGTCACGAGTAGAGATTGCAATATCGGATCAAAAGTTCAATACCGGTATTCGGTATTTTTTAGATTTTAATACCGGGATACCGGTTTTAATACCGGTACTACAAATTTTAGAAAAAGCACGAAAAAGCAGGTGTTTCTTTGTTTGATATTTGCCAGTTTTATTAGATAGTGTAAATATCACAAAAAATAATTTGTAACTTAAAATTATAACAGTATATAAAGAACACACACACACAAAGTAAAGGAACTTATTTATTTAAATCACAAAAAAAGTATAAATATCGCTATTCAATCTGTGATACTAGTACAAATTTTTGAAATGTGATCTTAAAAAAACAATGCATCAATTCCACTGTCATTAAGCCTAGAACGTAATTTTGTGCAATAATTTCATCCGAATTATCTTTTTTCAAAATAATCCAAAATCCCTGATGGCTCGGGCTTAGAAAGTGTGCTAAAATTTGCATCTTCAACCAATTAGATTCTTTTCTCTTTAACAGTTTTGTATCATGTTTCGTTTTTAGATTTGTATGGAGTTCCCGTTTGTTCTTCCTCCGTTCATTTTAATAACACTAGAGCATTTTTTACATTGTGCCACTATATTCTTTTCATCATACAAATAATGAAACCAAACCGAATTATTATCAACAATTTTTTTATGTTCTTTAAAGTTATTCTCATTCATTATTATGGGTTATGAGTATCAATATGAAAAATATTTTGAACCCTAAAGTATGGTATACAAATAGAGTGTGAATAACAAACTCACCAATTAAAAAAATATCAAAATATTACGCACTTTCTTCACAATTACGACCTCGTTTTCACAGATATGAATACCAGTCTACGAATCCTGAGCGTGTGCAGAATCACTCTGAGCTGTAACAGGATATTTTTGGCCCTCCTCTTTGGATGATTCACATATTTTATCACTTTTCTTGACTGTACGATACAACTTTGTATTCACAGTTTAATTAATTTCGCCCGTTAGGGAGATACAAAAATAAAAACGTATATTATTTTGCGATGTTGGTGATGTCTGAACATATTGTGGAGACAATTTTAAGAAATTTCTTGTAAATACCGAAAAACCGGTGCATAAACTGGTGAATACCGGTATTTTAAAATTGTAAAAATCGCTCAAAATACCGGTATTCGGTATGCCGGGGGCCGCGTAGCCGAGTGGTATAGATATCGGATCGTGGCTTGCCTTGTCACGGGCTCGAGCCCAGTACAAATAAAGACCCGTCGTGTAGGGCAGCGATGCACGTTAAGTCTGTCGAGAGCTGAAACGTCCTCCCGTTGGTGTGGTAGTTAGGAGAGAAGGGTGCCAGCTCAGGTGCCATCCACGTCACTTGACCATGGTTCAAAATTACGTGGTCCGTCGCCGAAAGCCCTCGTGTATCTGAACAGTGCGACGTTAATATTCAATCAATCAATAAATCAATCAATCGGTATCCCGGTATACCGGGATACCGATAGTGCGATAGTCCCTAGTCACGAACAAGCTGAGGTGCCGTTATCCGTTTACGTCGCAGTGCGCGTACTACCAAGCAGCGATCATGTGGAGATGTTGATGCTCTGTGGCCTGATGGCTAACCTTCCTGATGACAGTATCACTTGTTTGGGTTTTATTTCCTAACGGGGAGACTACTTTCGGGCTATTTGTAACCATCGAGCCACCTCCACGTGAGACTGGTCTGTTTCAAGTCTGCCAACAGCTCTCCATCTTAAGGAATCATCTAAACCAGGGATACTGAACCTTTTGTTCTGCCGGGACGCATACATGTGATAACTATCTCACTTGAACCGCATACATATGATGGCTATTTAATGCGGGCCAAAACACGAGAATTAATGGAGGGGGGTGGGAGAAATGCTTCAAGACCAAGAAAACGTAGAAAATTTAAAATATGATAATCGATCAAAATATTAAAACTCTATTTTCCTTTTATTATTATTTTTTTTATATATATTTTTATTTTTATCCCTAACTTTTTCTAAATTGGAAGCATTTAAAGCATCCAACAACGTTCGGAACCGTGATTTTAAAAAAGCGCATAAATGGATAATTTTCATGATATTTAGTGTCACTTAGGTTAGAATACACGTATAAAATTGTTTTAAGGACAATTTGACAAAAAATTATTTAAATACAATATTTTGGCAAAAAATTAACTTAGAATAATCTTTTTTCCAAATATTCTCCTTTTGTGAAAAATGGTTCTATTATAATAATATTTTGCCTGTATATAGCTCACAGACCTTTCTACAGAGGCTCATCAAGAATGTTTGAAAAATTCACATTATTTTCAGAGTTACCACCAATTGAAATAATTATAGGCGTTTTTTTCTTAAAATTTCTCCCCTCTGTTATCGTAAAACATGGATAAAACTACTTCTAAGTTATTTATTTCAAAAATTCTAGTTGAACCTCTGTACAGAGGTTTCAGCTATATACAGGCAAAATATTATTATAATAGAAGTATTTTTAACAAAAGGAGGATATTTTGAAAATGGGTCGTTCTATGTTCATTTTTTGTCAAAATATTGTACTTAAATAATTTTTTATTGTAATAATATTCTTAAAACAACTTTATATACGTTTTCTAATCTAAGTAACACTAACTGTCATAAATATTATTCATTTATATGCTTCTGCAAAATCATGGTTCCGAATGTAGTCGGATATCTTAAGAATCACGCTTTCACAATTTCTGCATCAGTAAATAGCTTCATATGATTACCAGTAATACAACAAATCTTATAGGGTGCCTTTGTTACCGGTGTGACATTACCACTCTGACAAAACACCTTATCGCTGTTTTAAAGATTATTCAAGAAAGTCTATTTCTCAGCTCTTGAAAGAGATATTCGAGGAAAAGTGTCATTGAATTTTATTCCTGCTTATTAGTATTGTTAAATACAACACTTTCGTGACAAATCAAACACTTACTGAGCCATGCTTGTTTTTCACTACAAAAAAGTCAACTTCCCAATCATCTTGAAACAATCTGTTATCTTCGAATATATTTTCGCTTGCAAGGTATGAAAGATAGTTAAAAATTAGTTCCACTCATAAAATGGTCGCTACTCCACTGTTGTCTATTATCACTAATCAGAAAACAATATGTAAAAATTGGAACCCATACGACATCGACAGCAAACAGCAAAATTGATATATTTGATTTTTTAACAAAGAATTTCCCACCAAATGTTCATAAATAAATGAATTTCTCAGAGCAATAAGACATTACAGGGCCACTAAAAAAGGCCCGATGGGCCGCAGGTTGAATATCGCTGATCTAAACGATTATGAGAAGTCATTCTCCCTCTGCAAATAAACAAGTTTGTTTTTATGCAATATTCTCAAAACTGGAGACAAAATTCCCATATTGTTGAACGGTTTCAATCCAATAGATCTGCAAAAAATAACTCTGAGCAACATCTTTTCTTAAACTGAAGGTTGATATTGTACTGCCCGTTATTCAAAACATATACAATACAAATTCAATTAGTTTTAGTAGAGAAATTTAAAAAATTAGGACGAAAAACACGTTTGGGACTTTAATTTAGGACATGAGTATTGCTTCGCATTATATTTAAACTCCTTTTTATAGTTTTATAGATTTCGGTAAACTTGCAATATTACAAATGGGCCCGAAATTATATTGATTTTATTTTAAATTCTCTCTTATTTTATATCTGCTGATTGAAAATATTATTTGAAATATTTGCAAGTTTTTTAGGGGACATGGTACGATTTATATAAAATTCTCTTTGATTTAATGAATTTTACAAATTTTTTGGTTGTCCCTTGTGTTTACGTAATTTGTAAAATAATTTCTTTTCGAAGTACCACACACAAAGCTAAACATTTAATTTTTTAAAGAAAGATTTAAAAATTCATGAAGTGATTTTAAAATGCTACTCTCCTCTTTTACAATATAAGAACACATACGAAGTTTAATTTATATGTATCTCGAATTATATAGTACAAAAGTTGACATGGAGTTTATGATAACGTATGATTATTATTCTCTAAATATTTTTTTATGTAAATGTTTACTGAAAATTCTTTGAAAAATACATAAATTCTAAAAAAATTCAGCTATTTTTTTTAAAAATAAAGATAGCTTTTATTTAAAAATACATCCCAACTTTTATTATATGCATTAATAACAGTAGTTAGAAAAAATATATTTGACGCAATAGAAAAAAAAATACCTTAGCATTTGAAATGAAGAAAAATCGAGTGATTTTATTTTTCCTTTTTGAGATAAACCAGTTTATAAAGTTTTTATTTGTTATTGGTTTGTGAATAAAAACGAACATAAAACTTATCATAGCTCTGGATTTTTTTTAAACTTAGAGCTTTCAAATTTTGTAAGGTTATAGAAAAATATATAAATAATAATTTAGGCTAAAATAAGTTTGATTTGGTTTTTGAATCGATTTTTATCAACCGAATCGTACTGTATCACTTTAAACATTTGGTATCCTTAAGAGGACCTAGTACGATTTATAAGAAGAATCTTTGATTCACTGGTTTTCACAAATTATTTGGTTGCTCCTAATGTATAAGTATTATGTAAAACAGATTTTGTGCTCAAAGAACCATAAAAGCCAACCCTATACTTTTAAAACGAAAAATCAAAAAATATAAGATGTGTTTTAAACTGCTACTTCTTGCAAAGGGTGTTTTTTTAGAGGTATAGAACTTTAAATTGCAATAAAACGACGATGTATTATTCGATTGACATGAATGTTTTTTTATTCGAAAGATAATCTTGTGGCATTACATTTTAAATATGATTTCTGGCACATGACTGCCACGGCTGGCTCGGATCTAGTCCAATCTGGACGTCCAATTTTCGATGACTTTTTCCAACATTTGTGGCCGTATATCGGCAATAACACGGCGAATGTTGTCTTCCAAATGGTCAAGCGTTTGTGGCTTATCCGCATAGACCAATGACTTTACATAGCCCCACAGAAAATAGTCTAGCGGTGTTAAATCACAAGATCTTGGAGGCCAATTCACAGGTCCAAAACGTGAAATTAGGCGGTCACCGAACGTGTCTTTCAATAAATCGATTGTGGCACGAGCTGTGTGACATATTGCGCCATCTTGTTGGAACCACAGCTCCTGGACATCATGATTGCTCAATTCAGGAATGAAAAAGTTAGTAATCATGGCTCTATACCGATCACCATTGACTGTAACGTTGTGGCCTTCATCGTTTTTGAAGAAGGATTCCACCAGCCCATAAAGCGCACCAAACAGTCCGTTTTTCTGGATGTAACGGTGTTTCGACATACACTTGTGGATTAGCTTCACTCCAAATGCGGCAGTTTTGTTTGTTGACGTAGCCATTCAACCAGAAGTGCGCTTCATCGCCAAACAAAATTCGCTTATGAAAATCGGGAACAACGGCAATCTCGTTTTGGGCCCATTCGACGAATCTACGCCTTGCTTGATCATATTTAAAATGTAATGCTAATGCATAATGTTAGATTATCTTTCGAATAAAAAAAATTCATGTCAATCGAATAATACATCGTTGTTTTATTGCAATTTAAAGTTCTATACCTCTAAAAAAACACCCTTTATAAATATAGGTGTAAATTTATGAAATCTGATTAACAAGCCCGCCTAACTATGTCTAACTAAAACTGTATAACTAATGTATTGTATAACTAAAATTAACATGGGTTTTGGGATAACATGTTGTGTGTTGAATCATACTGCATCCCCTTAAGCAGTTATTGTTCTTAATGTACATTAAGGGATTTTAAGGACAAATTGAGTTACTGACTAAAAATATTGTAGAGAAAAATCAATTTTAAAATTAGTTCCGTTCCATTTGCAGTTGCTATATTATTTAAAAAAATGATCAGATTAGGCCAGCTTTTTTATAAAGAAAGCGATATTTTAATTGAAAACAGCGTGCTTACAGCGGAAAATTATCAAACCCTTAGGTAGTTTTTAGCCGTAAATAGCAAACATTTCCACAAGGTAGCTATTTATGACTGTCAAACGCACACAATATATTGTTTTCTCCGTAAAAGCGTCCACAGGCAAGCCTTTTTCCCGTTTTCCTATCGAACGGGACCGACTTAAAGCCGTCGATTAATTTATATGTAAGTTATTTTTAATTTATTTCGAACCACCTGCTATAATTTGATCGCAATTTCTTAATTTAACGACCCGGCTTATCAAGTTCTTACGACGTAAGAAAAAAAAAGAAGAAAGAAGTAAAAAAAAAAATGGAAAAAAACTCTTAAAACCTATACACACAGACGTTTCTTTAAAACTTTTCCCTCCCCTTTTCTTAACTCCTAAGGAGAAGGGAAAAAAAGTAATTAGTGATTTTTTTTACTCTTTTCTCTCTCTTCCATAAGTCCCCTCTGCCCTGAAAAATAAGGTTAAATCTCAAAAAGAGACAGAAAAAGATAGAAAAAACAGGGGGAAGAATTCCAGCCATAAATTATCTCTCTCTCCTTCTCCTCTCTCTCTCTAAGATTCCCCCGGCAGGAAGTACATTTTATCTGAGAGCAAAATTTTAACCCCCGTTTTCTTTTAACGCTCTCAAGGCCCCACCCTCTCTTAAGTCCCTCTATTATTAACAAATCAATATTCCTTCTTGAAAGCACAGCAACTCCTTCTTCTTTTGGAGATAGCGCTAGAAGTCCACCTTGAGCTTTAACCAACTGCAGTCTTTTAATCTTAAGGTAAATCTCCATTAAATATAAATTAGGTTGTCAGCTGCCGTTGACTGTTCGCTTCCCTGGTAGCGATACGCATACTACAGGAGAAAATATCACAGAAACGTTGGAGGGTTACCGAAGCTTACGTTTTCGTAATAACCGCCTGCTTTTCTGGAGAAGCACACCCATTAAGAAGCAGTGATTTTGTAAGGGGGTCGCTTATTACAAAAGTTTTAGAATCCGAAGACTAGGCAGGCTTGGTAGGCAAAATGAGATATAAGGTGATATTATCTTTCTTGCTTTAGACTAGGATTAGGGGTATCAGTCGGCTCGACTTAGGAATACGTAGGTAAGGGTAGGAATGCTTTACAAAGGATAAAATGCATGGGTAACAGGAGGAACAAGTTTGTTATGACGGTCTGATGATATATTAGAATTGAATTTTGATCAGCTGTTAGTCAAAGTTCCTTAAAAAAATAGTATTTTCTAAGTTTTACCTCCTTTTTTTATTTCATTAAAAAGAGGGAGAAATATATACAAAATCTTATTGATGTATGTATCGATTTACTGAAAATATTCTTTATGCATATTATATAAATATAAAATATAAGAAACATTGAGAAATAAATGTAAAATATAGTGAAAATCACTCAGCATTAAACTGAAGGGACTGAAATAAACACACACACACACACACACACACACAGACACAGACACACACACACACACACACACACACACACACACACACACACACACACACACACACACACACACACACACACACACACACACACACACACACACACACACACACACACACACATATATATATATAAAAAATTAAGTTTTATTATAATTTATTTTATTTATAAATATATGTGTATTTCTATGCTTATAAGGATAGTTAAATTAGATCTAATTAAATTGATCTTCCAGTTACCACTTAACTTTTATTTGCCGTAACATTTTCAAGTTCCCCTCCCCCAATTTCATTTAACACCCAATTATTTCTCGGAAGAGAAAACACAAATACCAAATACCAAACATAACACTTTTAATCCCAGATCATTGTTTTTTATAGTCTCCATATACCATTCTTAACTTTCAAGAACACATAAACTAAAAAGAGTTCTTTAACAGTTCTGGACATAAGTATTCAGCCCAATTAAAATCTCACTTGGCGTCCTTTTTCTCTCAGCGACAGATTGCTCGCTAAATAAAACTGTTTTTTTTTACAAAAGCTTGATGTTTATATTTGAAACATTACATGCAAATATCTAATAAAAACCAGCGAAAAAAAAACCAACTTAAAATTAATACAAAATTTTCAAATTTTTTGAAAAATAAAACATTTACTGGGCTTTTGGAAAATAATAAGATATTTTCTTTGCATTGATTTTTTAGCATCAAACTATCAACAAATTGTCCGATATCATCCATTTTGTTATTCATTTCAACATTGGAATGGACCTTTAAATAACTACGTATACTTTTCATGACGTTCCTCATTTCGGATGATGTGGGAACAAGAGTTGCATTATTCATTTTATTTTCGACATCAGAATCTGCATCGAAGATATTTTTTGAGATTTGAACAAACTCCAAAATGTCTTTGCCAGCTGACTGTGGCTGTATGTACATTATCATCATCTGCTGCAATGAATTCTTCCGATTACTATAGGACAGTCTAATCCGGCTGGTGTTTTCCGTATTTTGTTCATTTCCTGAAGGGAAGTATTTTCGTGTTAAGCGATTTTCGTTTCATGTTAAGAGAAAAAAATGCAGGAAATATTTAGTAGTTTGTTGGTACCGTTGTATTATTTCGTGTTAACCGATATTTCGTCTTAAGTGCTTTAGCTTTAAATGTTTTTCATCGTATAAGGAAATGTAAATAAAACAGAGAGAAAAAAAAATTGAGAGTAAATACACATTAGGTAAAATTTTAAGATAAACCGGAATGAGAAAATGTTAAAAGTTCCTGAGATTTTATACGCACCAATAACTCATTGTAAGTATTCAAAATTGTGAGAGCCATTTTTTTTTTGCAATTTACCATGATCGGAAAAGAAGATTTGCGAAGTTAATAGATAATTTATATTGTTTTTATTCTGACTAGATAATAAAAAACAAAAATCTCCAAAAATTTAGAAAAAAAAAAGAGAGATTTTGAAACTAACTTTTGAAATGATCTAGCTGAACTGAAGAAAGTTAAGTCAAATTATTCCTACATATTTCACTTTATATTACATGTAAGGATTTTAATTAATGAATCACATATTAAATGATATATTTTTTTTAAAAAAAAATCATTAATTGGAAGAAATTATAAGTTGAATGATTAGAAATTTTACAAAAAAAATCTTCATTTTTTTTTTAATATAGTGTCATTTAAAAATTATTTATAATTCCTTCCAAAGTTGTGGAGCTCTGAAGTAAAAAAAAAGTAAGACGAATACTACAAAAAAAACATATGAAAGAATACAGAAAAATTTTAAATTTTATTTACATATTTTACAGGTGTTCTATATGTGAACCCTTGGTCACACACGACAATGTCCAGTTCCTGCTTCAGCATGGAACTATAAACGTTATTGATAGCACCTGTTATCCTTTCATGTACTTCTGCTCCATCATGTGGCAAAGTGGGGACGAAAACTTGGCATTAGGTAAAATACCAAGTTTTCGGACACACCCAACACGTGCTATCAGTAACGTTGATAAAACCTTGTTGAGTAAAATGAGGCAGGAAATGGACTACTGCATTGATGTATGCCATGTGACCAAGGGTTTACCTGTAAAATATGCGAATAAAGCCTGAATTCTTCACTCTGTATCTGTATTCTTTCATATTTTCTTTCTTATAGTATTTGTCTTAGTTTTTTTGCTGCAGAGCTCAGAAACCTTGGAGGGAATTATGAACAACTCTGTATATTCTTCCCTATTCATAATACATGATCGGTTCTTCATTGATAAGATTAAGTGGTTGGACATAAGAATCGATACGGGAAACCATATACGACAGTGCTTCTCAAAGTTTCTATTTTTGCAACCCAATATTCAATCATACTTTTCATCGCGCCCCCTCCATACAATAACGATGTATTGAATTCAATAACACAACACTTTGTGACGCTAAAGTTACAATAACTTTAACCTCTTAAGTGCCACCGACGTATATAAACGTCTCGCTCAGCCAAAGCGTTCATTGTACTGGACGTATATATACGTCTTTTCGAAGTACGGTCTTTCCTGTGCAATGATATCCATAAAAATTATTCCGAAGGCTTTGGCATGCAATAAAGGGACCTTGACAGTGTTTGTGAAGGATTTACTTATTTCAGAGGATTTGCTTATTTATTTCTTTTCACCCCCCCCTCATAATACAAGATATAAGCGCGCCTACGTGGAAAATGGTGGCATTAGAGAGCGAATCTCGCGCAACTTTTAATTGGCAGTAAAAAGGATTAATTATAAACCGTACAAATTATCAATATAAGTGTTAATTTTTGCATATAATTTTATGCACGAAAAGCTCATGGGGTCATTGGTAATTATTAATGTTGTTCTTAACTTAGTATTGATAAAAAATACATAGTGCAGAACTGATGTATTTATAAGTATATTATATCAGTGTAAACGCGTATTTCATTTTTTTATTATGTCAGAATGTATTTTGTTTGTTTACTTTCAGTAAATTAATAATTTTTAAAATAATATTTTGTTTTCGACTTTTTACTATATGCTCGCACCCCCCTTGTAGAGTTATCCCGCCCCCTTAGGGGGGGGTGCGACCCACAGTTTGAGAAACGCTGATATACGGTACAGTCCTCTTTGAAGCTCTTTTAAGTTCCCGAGAAGAGGACTTAGTGCTGCAACTGCTCTGTCAAGTTAGTTCTAGAAGTACTCTGTCGGATTTAAATCTGGCGAATTAGAAGGCCACTCACTCCTTTCGCCCAATACTTTAATTAAGAAAATATGTATATACAAGCAAAGCTTGATGTGGCCGAGCATTATGGACTACTAGAATAAAATTAGCACTAATAGCAGCTGTATAGGCTCTCATTTATTAATTAAGAGTTTCGACTTGATATTTTTTTAACCACTCATAACGCCTACATTAAACATATAGAATTGTATGTGTAGTTTACTAAAATAATCAACCCATCATTCTATAATTTCACATCTATCTTAAATGTATCTTACATTAATGTTGGATTTATGGTGAAGAGCTCCTCCAGTTTCAGAATATGACCAAAATAATTCTCTAAAATGAATTTAAACCCATATGTATAAAGTATAGACTATCATTTACTCCTAGTACAATCGACATGTTCTCCAGCCAAACTTTTTTAGAACTTTCTTTGTATTTGGTTTAATGAGACGCATACACACACATCACCCTTTCATAGAAGCCTTTATATGTATACTAAACCAATCTTAAGCCTAAATTCTTCCAGTAGTTAGAAAATGAACTGAAATGAATTGAGATACAGTACTGCTACCGTTACTTTGCATGAAAGAAAAACAAAACAAAATTAGCAACTGTTAATCGAGAGTTGAGTTCTTGCAACACGTGGAAAGCCTGATGCAGATATTTTTGAAATAGAATTTTCACAGATTCGAATTCATTTCGCAAAGAGTCATTAAACTGCACTACCAGAGACATTAAAGCTGTCCTCGGCTAATGTTAAAGAATAGGAGCCGAATTCGGAATATTTTTACAGATAAAAAAGTACTCAAACCTTAATACTATATATATATTTCTGGCTTCACTATCCTGTAGAGAAGAGAATCACTTGTTTTTTCATATTACTCTATTTTACCCAAGTTGATACATTTTTTTCTTTTACAAAATGTGTTTACCATTTTTTTTTCTAAACCGCAATGCTAAATGAGCTCTCCCTTTACATGTGAAAAGGACAAACGGATAATTTATGAAATATTTTGAAATTTCAAAAACACTATATTATATAAAAAAATAAATGAGGTATAATGTCACAAATTTTTATAAAAATTCAAGCATTTTTTTCTGTCCCAAAATGTGCTCCGCGTTAAGTTCACACTGTCTTACATTTGGCGAAAACAGGCTTAAGCGATCTAGCATTATCAGTTCGTGGTATACTTCTTCCCATTCATTCGATGACCCTCTATCTCAAAGAATTAGATAAAATGAGTTCTGATTGACAAACCAAAACTATATTTCAAAGCTACTATTTTTAAATTGGTAAAGCATTTTTAGAAATTTTAAGGAAAAAAAATTATCACGAGGTTTTCCAGTCAGAATTAACTGGTGGGGCTGTTTTTTCATCGAAACTTTAATCACTTCCTACAATGAAAACAGGATATATAGGTGAGTTTTAGTATACGCGATTCAAAGTAATCATATGGTTACAGAGTTGACTATGTTTACACTGCCAATACGAGGTTATGAATATTCTAGTAGCTAGATAACAATTCCTTATCAATATCGTTATTTATCTACTATTAAAATAATTCACATAGTTAGATCGTCCAACCAGCTTTCAATTGGGTTCGAATCCGATTCGTCTGTTCCAGAGAGAATCCTCAATTTATTGAAGAATCAGCGTCGGAGAGTCAACAAATTTTTTTTTGTGATTTCAGGTCAGTACATTTTTATTATTGAGAATTGGATAGCTAAATTGATCTTTCCTTCATACTTGCATACTTTGAATACTGTTAGTTGTTTCTTTGTGGCTGGGATTGTGTTTGGTGTTTTGTGTCATGTCGACTACTCCTATTATGATATTGCGTTCGAGTCATAATCTTGACAGCACGGAATCCTCGGATTTAGAAAGTCAAATCTTAAGGGAACCGTTTCAAACATTTGAAATTTCGAAAGATCATTTCTAAGAAAAAAAATTATGATTTTCTAAAAGAAGTCAGTTTTTTTAAAGGAGTGGTGCATACAGAACCTTTTATGTTCAATGTTAATGTAATGCATTTGTGACGAATCTATACGGAACTTTATCACTAACCTTCTGAACCGACCTTTTTAGGGAAATTTAATTCCCTACCTATTTCCAATCAACTCCAAAGAGCGGACAGGATTCCTTGTTATGTAGATTAGATTCAGTATTTAAGTCAAACGAAATAGTAAAGTTAGAGCAGTAGGAGATAGATATTGAAACATAGAGTTATAGTGATTTTGAATTGAAATATTGTTGTTGAAGATAAATTAACCTCATGAAGAATTGAGATTCCGAGTGGTAATTATTATTTTGAATTTAAAGTCTCACTCAAGTTTTAAGAGTCAGATTAAAGTTAAATGTTCAATAAGAACATTATTAAATATAATTCTGGGATCTCTTATCGTGGTAATTTCTGCGTGATCGTTATTTAATAAATTAATTAATTAGATCATTAATTAATTGAGTTAATTTAAAGAATATTATCTTTAAAACCTCATAGTATTATTAAAATTACTGTTAATAAGTTTATTTGATTCTATTTGGGAAAGATAACCAAATAAAGAAAGTTATTTATAAAAATGGCTACTGGTTCTTTTATGACTCATAATTATTCTAGTTCTCAAAGTGAGGTTCCTAGAGATCTTCACACATTTCATAAAAACTAATTTTACTATAAATTTGTCAAGGATTTTATAGAAGCAAGACTTGTGTTGTATATGTTGTAATTTAACCTTTGGAGGTCTGTATGTGCGTAACATATTCATCGTTTAGTATATGGGTGTCTAAAATATGATCGTTTGAGAGCTACATTGCAAAAAAGAAAAATTGCTGGGCCACATATACAATATTTTTTCGACTAATTTAAATAAAAATTAACTCTATGTATTTTATTAAAATAAATTAACTTCTTTTCATTATAACTTTTAAAATTTGAATTAGATATGTATAGGAATGTATTTATTTTTGTTCTCTCTTCAAGAGTATTCATAGACATGGCAGGTATAATGACGAGATCTGGTTTTCAAAAGTAGTTTATTCAGGATCAAAAACATTTACTGTCTTTCGTAGTAAACTTAAAAAATATGCTGTAGAACCTGTTTTTGTGCGGGTTTTTTTCATGCGATTTTCTTTTGGTGTGCGATCTTTTTTTATGCGGTGTATGAATTTCAATGACATTGGCGCCACTGTAATGTTTTATATTGGGACTCCCTTCCCCCTGAAAGTCAATTACGTGGTCCATCGCCAAAAGCCCTCGTGTAGCTGAACAGTGCGACATTAATATTCAATCAATCAATCAATACCCCTGAAAGTCAGGTTTCGCCTTTAATATTTTATAAATTGGGTAAATACGTATTTAGCTTAAGTCAGGCATTGGGCCCAAGAGTCCTCCCCCCGTGATGCGGGGGGGGGTGTACGTTACGCCACTGAAATGTAGATACTTCAATACGCTCTGTTCATTTGTTATAAACAGTCTCCCGACAATGCGCATTCAGTTGCTTTCTCTCAACGCTCCAGCAGCCCGCGCTTGATTGAAAATGAAACTTTCAATGACAGTGGCATTATGAATAATTTGACAGATTATGAAGACGGACAAGAACCGGATTCTTTGAGAGGGGATAAAAATATGCAGGGATCCAGCTTTTCAACAAATTGGACAAGCATTTTCTTCAAATAGATACCAATTAAGAAAGTATACAATTCCAAAAAGGGCTTCAATCCATGTATATCTGGTTATCGTGACATTTACAAGCAACTGACCACCCGACCTTAGTCACAAAAACTTATCTCTTACTTTTTGTTGCCAAAAAATAAATCGAAATTGTACCTTCAAGCGACGAAAGCGATTTTGAACTTGTTCATTACAGTGCTTTAGATTACTATGAGTAGCAATGAATTATGAATTTTGAGAACTTTTATCCGTATATACAATGAGAAACTATATATTTTTAAAATGTTTCCATGTCAAATATTTAATTATTTATTTGGTTATGGAAGTACTCTTACATAAATTTCGTAAATAATTGACATATTTTATAAATGTGATTTTTTTATGCGGTCCCTATCCACCGCATAAAAAAAATATTTCTGTAGTATTTCCACAAATTAATATGTTTTATGTGAGAATTTATGAAATTTTTGAATATATTTTGTGCGTTTATTTTTATGCGGTCCCTATCTACCGCATAAAAAAAACAGGTTCAACTGTACTTCAATTTAAAAGCATTTAAAGAAAGAAAATCATTCGGACCCGATCTCGTGGATACGCGTGTCACTCGAACACTAACTCATCTATATCTCTTGGTTATCTGCAGTTGTGTATTTATAGCACGTCATCATTTGCATTTAAGGTTTTGCCCATTGCAAATGACTAAACGTCCACGGATCGGATTCAAACCGGATTCGAAACTCGAATCCGAGATCACAGCACAGAAATTAGAAAAAAAAACATTAACTAGTTTTAATAAACTATCTAGCAGTTTTGAATTTGTAAAATGTTCGTTTGATTTAGTTTGGATTTGATAAAGATGGAAAAAATTCAAATTAATAAGATGGTTGAATTTGCTTTTGTTGAACAAGCAAATTGATATCGGATTAAATAGACGAGGTTGCAATTCTTAATGCATTTTCAAGATGTTTGTCAGTGATCTTTGTCATATTTTTATTTTTTGTATGCTTCATTCTTGTAAAAAATTGTTCCCAAATACAGGTACAGCCAAATCTGAAGACATTAATAAAGCATATTGTGAAAATTAGGATATTTATCGCGGGGTATATAATCTTCATAAAATTCCGGTAAAGAATCATTCCCAAAATTTTATTTCAGTTGAATGCCACTTTGCAGTTCAATGCATTCTATTTGAATGTTTTAAGGTAGTTTATTTATTTCTAGAGAAAATGTGGTAGAAATATGTTAAAATACTCTTCAGTTTTTCGAAAATTTACTTTCAAACTATTGAATTAAATCAAAATTGAATTGTTAAACTTACAGGTTTATGCACAGCCAAAGTACTGAAATGTGTCAAATCTTTTACTTTTATTCGATTGCGCTAAAGAGTTTTAACTTTCTCTCAACCGCTGTTATTGTTTGGAACATTTTTTTAATAAATTGATTTTTTCCTTGAAGTCCCAAATTTAAATCATTCAAATGTTTCGTTAAGGCAGTCTTCGGTTAATGTTAAAGAATAGGACACGAATTCGGAACATTTTTTTCAGATATAAAAGAAATTAAAAATTAATATGATATTCTGGCTTCACTATCTTTCAGAGAGTAGCATTTTTTATCATACATCAGTTGACCCATTTTTTCTGGTATGAAATGTGTTTCCCGTTTTTTTTCCTGTACCGTAACGTCAAATGAGCTATCCCTGCACGTATTCAAAAGAGAAATAGTATTCAGTGAATATTTTGAAATTTTAAAAAACACTACATTGTTAACAGATGTATAAGTTATAATGTTCCAAATTTCCATGAAATTTGAGGTATTTTTCTATCTGAAAATATGCTTCGCGTTTAGTTCATGCTCTGGTACTTTTGCCGAAAACAGCTTTAAGTCTACTAAAAAAGCTAAATCTAAAACCCAATCTTCGTCTTCAAACTCAGACACAGGTTTCCCTTTTGTTTCCATGAGCATTTTTATTTCAGTTCTCAAATCGTAAAATAATTTTCCACTTAATGAGTCATCTTACTTCTGTGTAATAAATAACATCTGCAAATTCGTTTGCGTTTGGGCCGCATTTTAGACAAGCGTAGTTTAGTACTATGTAATGAACTGTGTAATTTATATCCTTTCGATTATGGATGGCCTGTGTGTGTGTGGGGGGGATATTAGTGGTCCTCATCTTAAACTCTTGATCGATGTAGTTGCGGTAGAGTTGTGGGTTCGAAACCTCAAAAAGCTCGTTTTATAGTAGAACTGAAGTGAAATAAACCTGTCATGGCTCAAAGTTCTCACGTTGCCGTTACATGGAGAATGGAGTTTGGCGAACGGGGCTTCAGCTTATGTAACATCTTTATCACCTGACCGAGGTTCAAAGTCAAGAATCTTTTGCCAATACCCTTCCTCCCTCCATGTTGCTTTTTAGTGAGAATTTGATAAATATCAGTTAACAAATCATGTTTGTCTATAACAGGGGTCGGTAACTTACGGCTCGCGTGCCACATGTGGCACGCCGTCTCAGTGGCATTCTGCGCAACTCAACAAATGTGTCAATTTTTGAGTGGAGGAAATTTGATAAATTTGTAATGGACCTTATTTGACAAACATTCCCAGAATTATGAACATTTACGAAATTACGAAAAAATCTGAAAGATAACCTTAAAAATAATTTTACGGAAAATAAATTTACAGCTATTTTGTAAATTATTGAATGTCGTTGCTAGAGAGATTTAATTCTTTGAAGAGAGAAAACTGTATGCACTATGCTTTCCGCTTTTAGTTCTACATATCTAACAAGGGGAGAGCACGACTAAGGAAATTCATTTGGGATCGAGACTTGGTGTAAAAGTAGTACTCCCCTTTAGGGTGTTCACCCCTCAATGTAATTCCACCGAATGGCCGGTCAATTCGGAGAAATCAGCTTTCAAAATTCATGCTTAGCTTTTATAATATTAAATTTTAATTTTCCCCAACGACTTCGTAGCTTGATTGGTAAATCGTCTGCTTACAATGCGCAAGGTCTGGGTTCGATTCCACGCGGTCAACTTTTTTTCTTCAATTTATTTAATTACTTTTTGAAATTAAATACATTTATTTATATAGGTTTATCAAATATTAAATGATATTTTTTGTAATTATTTTGTATTTTATAAAATATATATATATATATATATATATATAACTTAAATTATTTATTAGTAAAATTATTTAAAATTATTATTAATTAAAATATTTAAAATTATTAATGATTAAAAATATTTAAACTAATTATCAAATAAAAATATTTAAAGTAATTATTAAATAAAAATACTTAAAATAATTATTAAATAAAAATACTTAAAATAATTACTAATAAAAAATTATTAATAATTAAAATTGGCAAATTAATTATTATTTATTAAAATTGGCAAATTAATTATTATTTATTAAAATTAACTAATTATTATTTATTATAATTTATTAGTTATTTAATATTTCTTATAATTAATTATTATTAAGTATTAATATTAATAAGAAATATTATTAATTTATAATTAAAATAACAATTAATTTATAATTAAAATTATTATTAATTTATTATTAAAATTATTAATTTATTATTAAAATTATTAATTTATAATTAAAATTATTATTAATTTATAATTAAAATTATTATTAATTTATAATTAAAATTATTATTAATTTATAATTAAAATCATTATTAATTAATTTATTATTAATTAAAATCATTATTAATTTATAATTAAAATCATTATTAATTTATTATTAAAATCATTATTAATTTCTTATTAAAATCATTATTAATTTCTTATTAAAATCATTATTAATTTCTTATTAAAATCATTAATAATGATTTTAATAAGAAATTAATAATGATTTTAATAAGAAATTAATAATTTCTTATTAAAATTATTATTAATTTATTATTAAAATTAGTATTAATTTATTATTAAAATTATAATTAATCTATTATTGAAATTATTATTAATTTACTATAGAAATTATTTGAATAAATTTTTTAAAATTATTTAAATAAACTTTTTGAAATTAAATACACTTATTTGAAAGAACTTATTAAATATTTTATAAAATTATTAAATTAATAATATATAAAAAAGACATTTTTTTATATTAATTATAAAATAATTATTTTAATAATAATAATATATTTTATAAATTATTTCATATTATATATAATATTTTATTTGTAGTATATTGTATTTCACATTATAAAACTATTTGTAGCTAATTTTTTTGTAAAATATCATTTAATATTTTTTTTTATATATTTTATTATAAAAATTATTTATTAATATAAAATACATTTAAAATTTATTATAATTATTTATATAATTACAGTAATTTTTTTACTTTATAGAATACAAAATAATTACAAAAAATATCATTTAATATTTAATAAACCTTTCATAAATAAATTTATTTAATTTTTAAAAAATAATTAAATGAATTGAAGAAAAAAGTTGATTACGTCGAATCGAACCCAGACCTCACGCATGGTAAGCAGACTATTTACCAATCTAGCTACGAACTCGTTGAGGAAAACTAAAATTTAATTGTATAAAAGCTAAGCATGAATTTCGAAGGGTGATTTCTCCGAATTGACTGGCCATTCGGCGGAATTACATTGAGGGGTGAACACCCTCTGAAGGAGTACTACTTTTACACCAAGTCTCGTTCCCAAATGAAATTCCTTAGTCGTGCCCTTTCCTTCCCTCATATGGAAAGCATTTCGAATCCACAAAGAAATTGTTTAGCAACTGAATACTCAAAATCGTGCAAATGGAAAGTCGCAAATAACACACTTGATTTTGCGATGTGAAAGTAGAGCAGTGGAACTCTAGACTTGCATTAAAAGTTTTATATTTATCTTTTTATTTAACTATAATGAAGGGAAATACATGTATTTTACGTTGTCTATTTCTTATTTTATTTAATATGTTAAAAATACATATTATATGAACAAAATTTTTAATGATGCAAAATTAATGTAAAATAAAAACGTAAATCTACATTATTGACCTCTATTCTTTAACTCTGCATGCATTATCTCGGGAATAGAATTGTTTCAAACATGTCCTGTGTTGCTCAGTGAATCATATAGGCAGTTTGGTTTGGCACGCCACAGCTAAAAGTCCTATTTTTTTCTACCTAAAGAGACTAGCATTGGTTGTCTTCAAACTTCTCTGTAATAAATTGTGTTTTCACAAAAATAACTCATCATGAGTTGGAAACTATTTATAATTCAGAATCTGTATAGAGGTGTTTCTTTTTTCTTTTTCTTCCTTATACAGAGTGTTTTTTTTCCAGGTATAGAAGTTTAAGTTGGCATTACTTTCCAAGATGGTGACCGATTTAACAGCTGTCAAGTGATTTATTCTCAGTTTGGTTTGGCAATTCATCATGAATAGACTCCCGCCTGAACAACGCTTTCAAATTGTGCAATTTTATTTCGAAAATAATGGTCGATTTTCATAAGCGAATTTTGTTTAGCGATGAAGCGCACTTCTGGTTGAATGGCTACGTCAACAAACAAAACTGCCGCATTTGGAGTGAAGCTAATCCACAAGTGTATGTCGAAACACCGTTACATCCAGAAAACTGACTGTTTGGTGCGCTTTATGGGCTGGTGGAATCCTTCTTCTAAAACGATGAAGGCCACAACGTTACAGTCAATGGTGATCGGTATAGAGCCATGATTACTAACTTTTTCATTCCTGAATTGAACAATCATGATGTCCAGGAGCTGTGGTTCCAACAAGACGGCGCAACATGTCACACAGCTCGTGCCACAATCGATTTATTGAAAGACACGTTGGGTGACCGCCTAATTTCACGTTTTGGACCTGTGAATTGGCCTCCAAGATTTTGTGATTTAACACCGCTAGACTATTTTCTGTGGGACTATGTAAAGTCATTGGTCTATGCGGATAAGCCACAAACGCTTGACCATTTGGAAGACAACATTCGCCGTGTTATTGCCGATATATGGCCACAAATGTTGGAAAAAGTCATCGAAAATTGGACGCCCAGATTGGACTACATCCGAGCCAGCCGTGGCAGTCCTATGCCAGAAATCATATTTAAAATGTAATGTCACAAGATTATCTTTCGAATAAAAAAATTCATGTCAATCGAATAATACATCGTTGTTTTATTGCAATTTAAAGTTCTATACCTCTCAAAAAACACCCTTTACAAAGAAACAAAATTCCTCATAGATTAGTTGCACTTTATTTGAATGAAATATGAAGTATATAGATGTTTCATAAGGGACTCAGATTTACTGTATTCCTTGGGAGGTATGTTTGAAGTATCACTTATGTTATATTTTTTTTGTATCTATAGTAAATTTTTTCTGATAAAAGTAATAAAAAAATCTAAATATTTAACGTGATGTGCTCTATTATATTGTTAATATTTTAATATATTGTGTAGAATTACTCAGTAGCTCTAGGACTGATGACTTTAAATTTTCATGATCAATATTTAAAATATGGACAAATTTATTCATCGAGGTATTTCTATTAAAAATGTTTTTTAAGATTTTAATTTTGAGTTTTGAAATTATAGCTCATTATTTCAACCAATGCCTTTCCTGTGTTATTCCCATCATTTGATTGTGGTCCAACAGTGCGTGGTTGATGACGAATACTTTTAGCGTTGTCTCGTATAACGATATCAATATACAATCAGCTAGGTATCATTTTATACATTTCTGATTATGTATGTATAAATGCAGCTTGCATCAGCGTGTAAAACAGTGATTATAAAACTCTCCTAAAAATATTTTTTCGGCTTATCTCGAACCTAAGAAATGTTAATTAAGGTATCCGACTACATTCGGAACCGTGATTTTGTAAAAGCATATAAATGGACAAAATTTATATTTAGTGTCAGTTAGATTAGAAACTGTGTATATAAAATTGTTTTCAGAATATTATTACAATAAAAAATAATTTAAGTACAATATTTTGACAAAAATAAATATAGAATGACCCATTTTCAAAATATTTTCTTTTTGTGAAAAATGCTTCTATTGTAATAATATTTTGCCTGTATATAGCTCAAACCTCTGTACAGAGGCTCAAATAGAATTTTTGAAATATATAACTTAAAAGTGGGTTTATCCTTGTTTTACGACTACAGAGGGGAGAAATTTTAAGAAAAAAAAAGCCGATAATTATTTCAATGGGTTGTAACTCTGAAAATAATGTGAATTTTTCAAAAAAAATAGTTCAGCCTCTCTGGAGAAGTCTTTACTTTATATAAGCAAAATATTATTATTTTAGAAGCATTTTTTATAAAAGAACATTTTGAACAAAGGTTATTCTAAGTTAATTTTTTTGCCGAAATATTGTAGTTAAATAATTATTTTTTGTCAAAATGTCCTTAAAACTATTTTATACATGTATTTTAATCTAAGTGACACTAAATATCATGAAAAATACCCATTTATGCGCTTTTTGAAAATCACGGTTCCGAACGTAGTCGGATACCTTAAAGAAGTTATATCATAGTTTTTTTCTCTTTATTCTCCAACCAAACAAATTAATAAAACTTTTTGTTCATTTTTTTTACATCTGTAAAGTTTTAAGATTTTCTTTTTTTTGTGTGTGTGTGTGTGTGTGTGTGTGAATGAGCCTTACATTGTCTTCAAATATTATACAACTAAAAAAATACTAAGAAATAAAAGAATAAATTTATAGGACGTTACCGAATTCAACCAATAAATTCAGAGGGATGATAGTAGGCAGCATGGGGACGACAAATCACTGTAAAACATGGGGTCGCAAACCACGTTTAGTTGGAGTAATTAACAAAATAGTTATAAAGGATGTGATGTCGAGTGAAATGAAAAAGGGAAATAAGAGGCAAGAAATATATGTATTATATAGATATAATGCATGTTTACAATACGAACAATGCTTCACAGCTCGACTCAGATATGCAACGCCAAGGGATTATCGGAGGAATTGTGGTGTGAAGGGAAGGTGGTATGGTGCGGGCATTACTAATCTCGGAAGGTGGTCCCGGTGCATTCTCTGTACTAGGCGTACATTGCAATCGGCTTGGACGTATACGAGGTGCATATCCGCATATTCCTCGTTCGTGTGATTTAACATTGCTAATAAGATGCAGTTTTACAAACATGCCTTATACAACGTCCACATATGAAGAAGAAGAAAGCTTGACATCTTTGGGAAATGGAACGCGAAACGTTCCTCCATCCCATATCTAAATGTATTCGGGCCTTGAAGTGGAGAGGCCTGGATTGAGAGAGAGCTTCCTGATTTGTGGATTGGAAGGAGCAAGGGGTGTGGTTACGGTGACTGCTACGGAGACATCCGATGTGAGGGAAATTTTTTCAGAATAAGCGGACGAAAGACTCGTCTGTTATTGGTCGAAAAGAATCAGTGAGTTAACACTGTATTCGCTGCCTTGAAGTTATGGAACAGAAATTGATTGGAAAAAAGTGCTTGCCTGAGTGGGTTGCAGATTGAGAATAATTTAAAATTAAGAAAGGAAACATGTGGGGAAGTAAAATGAAAAATTAGAAAATGGTCCTTCGCCATGAGGGGAATGATGCAATTAATTACTAGGGGGATTATACGAGTCCAGAAGTATTCTTCTGGGCCTCTTAGTATTGACACTGGGATTGTAATTTTCAAGATTTAAGACATAAAAGCTATTAGAATTTGGCAGATTATCAAAAAACTTAATTGCCCTTTTTTTGAATATATTTTTTAAAAGGGTAAATGTCAATAGCTTTGTAAATATATCTCTATTTTTAGTGTATTTACATGCCTTAGTTCTATTCCTTATTAAAGCATTTTGAGCATTTTCTAAAAGTTTAATGTTTGAATTAGCTGCAGGGCCCCACACAGCCCAATCGTACGTTAAGATGGGCCGTAAAACAGCAATGTAGAGAAGTACTTTGTTGTAAAGATTCATTTGAGAATTCCGGCAAATTAAGGGGTAAATTGAGCGTAAGGCGTTCCGGAATTTTTCACGCACGTATATGATGTGTTGTTTCCATGATAAATTTTTGTCTAGGAATACGTTGACCTATGACAACTTGCTCGCCGCTTTTATTCTCCTCAGACGAGTGAGAAATTTGCATATTGGTAAATTTCTTCAACCCTATCACGACGCTCCAAATCCCCACATTCATTTGGCCACTCCCTTCGTCTGGTTCATCATCCACCCGATGGCTAATACTTTCACGATTTTCTTAGAGTGAGTGTTTATTAACGTTGCACTATAAAGCAACATGAGGGCAATTGGTACGATTCCCAAGGGATCTAAACTCACTCGAAAGAGGTTTAGAGCTACAAAACGATCCCCTCGGGAAACAACTACCCCTGCATCCAGTCTTTGAAGGCTATTGGCGGAAGGTCCAAAGGAACAGAGCTCACCTGAAGAAGGTTAAGAGCTACAACGGTCCTCTTAATTTTGAACCACGCTGAAGTGACGAGGATACCTGTACTGACATCCTATTTTTCTAACTTATACACTACGCCAACGGGAGTGAGTGAATATTAACGTCGCACTGTTCAGCTGCACGAGGGCTTTTGGCGACGGACCACGTAATTTTGAACCATGGTCAAGTGACGTCTACGCCAACGGGAAGACAGAGTCACGATTGAATTAACGTGCATCAGCCCCTCTAAAAGACTAATCTTTCCAGGTACAAGAACTCGAACTTATGACACGCCAGCCACGAGTTCAAGACCATAGCCACTAGGCTACTACGGCCCCTCTGTTAAATGATGCATACTTCAAAAATTAATTAGTTATAATTACCATAGCCAAAAGTTTTTACTTTTAGTGTTCTTTTTTAAAATTTTATTGCATACCATTATTAAGTAACAAAAACATGAATTAACACACTTTTTTACTTACTCTACTTCAATTTCTTAAATAAAGAGTTCACAATTAAATAGATAGAAAATAAATTGGGATTAATGCATTGATTTTTAAAATAAATTGAAAGTTAAAAAGTGTTTTTTTAATATTTTTACTAATAAAAGGTTAGAATTTAAAATTCTAAGCTCAAATGTGTTTTACCTTTCAATTATTTCTATACTATGTGATACAAAACTCTAACGAAAATAAACATCTGATGCTTTTTTTGTTTGCTATAATGCAGACAAAAAATGATCTGTTATTAAGTAGTTCCCAAAATATCCAAAAAATATTTCTTTCGCCATGATCCAAAATAGAAAGCAAACACATAAATCCATTTATAATTTCTTCAAAAAGAAAAAAATCCTTCCACTCCTTCCAAACATTTCATTTCCATTGAGAAATGACGGAATTTGAGTATAAAAGATTTGATAAATAAATCCAACTATTAAAATCTGCTTCTGTTTTCATCAGGAAGATAAATCCTCTTTTGGAAAACAACTCGGTGGGCATAAACATATCTTCCAGCCAGGCTGCTCGTGTGTCGTCTTAGGAGGATGTCTTCAATCATTTGCAAACACAAATCGCTTCAGATTAGCGGAGGAGATACGGGCTTGTGTTCTGAAACAAGGGGGTGAGTTACGCAGACGATTCTTCGAGGGATGGGAAGAGAAGGGAGGGAGGAAAGGAAAGGAAGAAGACCCAAGAAAATGTCGCGACCCAATTAGATGCCAGCTCCACTCGTGGGTATTCCTATTCCCATTCCTTTCTGTGATTTTCCATTTAAATTCTTAGTCAAAATCCGATTGCGAAAGAGATTACCGAAACCAATTTCGTATCGGTGGATGCAATCACCCAAGCCCAAAAGAGGGGGAGGGGAAGGAACTTTCGAACACCACCCCTTTTCTTTCCTTTCTCTAAAACCAGGACTTGTAGTACGAGATGAGTAACTAGAGTAAAGTTTTACATCGTCCTGTGTACAATGAAAATGTGGTATTAGAGGATAGTAGGTGTGTCACCACGTAAGGAAACTTAACCCGAAGAATTTCATGTTTTTCTTTTTTTCCCTCCCCCTCCCCTTCTCTCGTTCGTGGAAGTGAAACAAGGGGAATGAGGAGGTGGAAAGTTCTGATTCTTCTCTAAGAAAGATTAGAGTTTTAAATCTTTCAGAAGAGAGAAAAGGGAAAAAATAATAAGATTTTTCCCTTTCCTCTAGCCTCCATCTCTCCCTCTTTTGTTTTATCTTCTCTTTTAAGGTCCTGTTGCTATAATTAAGCGTACATTGAGTTCTTGTTGTCTTTTATTTATTTATTTAGTCCTTCCCGGTAATGCCTCTGCCTTAAGTTATGTATGAACGTTAGACGGAAAACGGCTTAGTGATGAATTTAGGACCGCCGGCACGAGAACTGATTAAAGAAAAACAACTAAAGGATGGGAAGAGGGAGGGATATCTAAGCAAGGACTCTCCGAAAAGATTTGGGAGAGAGAGAAAAGCGACAACTCCAGTTTTCTCCTAAAATAAACGAATCATGCCGTCTTCAATGTAGTGGAGGATTATGAGAAAAGATTGAGCTTTCTTTTCGGTTGGATTATTTGAACCCGAAGATCTGGGATATTTCAAAAATTTATACATTTACACGTCCAGCAACACAAAATTGTGAGAGCATCGGGTTTCATTATTTTTGTTTTCTCTCGGAGATGAATTACAATGAGAGGGTTTGAAGGGAAAAATAATTCTTTTGTCAGTCCTTTCGGGGAAGAAATAGTTTCGTAAAAGTGCATCGAGCGATTATCCTAAGTAAATAATTCTTATAAAAGGCATTTTGAAGAGATGCCTCCAGAGAAATTTTCAGCACAATGTTTCGTGAATTAATATTCAAAATAATTTTGCTTCTTTGGGAGTGTTAGTAAATGGATACGAAGTGAAAACATAAATACGTAAGGTAAGATTAATAGAATTCTGAGTGGTTTATCTTGTATGTAAATTTCGGGAAATTGGCACGATCACTCTTTGTTCTTTCTTCTTTTCTTTTAAAATCTTGTTTTTTTTTTGACTCTCCGTAAGTTAATTTTTTTTTTATTATGTCCATGTTTGTTTTCTGAATGGATATTTTTTGCTTTCCATCAAATTTTTAGAAAAACAAACAATTTAGCTTCAAGATTATTACAGTAATAGTTATATAAATTAGAACTGTGTTCTCGAATAATTTTGAGCAACTAACTACTGTAAAATCTAACGTACAAGTTTATTTTTCGAATGGGTATTTTTTGCTGTCCATCAAATTTTTAGAAAAACATACAATTCATTTTTAAGATTATTACAATAACAGAAAACTATGTTTTCGAATATTTTGAGTAACTAATTACCGTAAAATTTGGCATATAATGTGCACCTATTTCTTCCAGCTATAATTTTTAGGTATATTCGCCGTATAACGTGCCCCCTTTTTTAAGAAGAAATCTGAAATATATGTGCACATTGCTGTTCTTTTGAAGTTTTTTACTCGGGGTGTTATTTCAAGTTTTAGAAGTTAGTATATTTCTAAAACTACAATCCTTTAAGTTCATAAGGAATGTCATTTCTTTTGAATAAACAGTATTTAGATGTAGCCGGCTGGGTAGCATGTTTGGTTTGTCGCTGGTCTACTGCACTAAAGGTTGCCGGTTCGATCCGGCCCAAGTGGGTAGATTTTCATGATGCAGTAAATTGACAGCGGTCATGTCGTATGATTATATGACATGCAAAAGATCCCTAGAGTGTCTGCTTGTCTTGGGTGCTCTCGACAAAATTAAGTTTTAGTACAGGTTCCCATCGTCAGAGCTCAGGTGCCTCCTTCTATGGAGGAAACAGGGCGTCAAAATTTCCTGTGGTGATTGGTATCCGTCTATATGGCGCCGCTCTAAAAAAGATACCAGCTTCCGTATTCTATTACTATTTCTGCAATGGTAAAACACCAATCTGCAGTCCATTAGAAATAAAAAAAGTATTTAGATGTATGTATAGAAGTCTAATTTTCTTACGTTCATCTTTTTGATTTTTGTTTTTAAAGCTCTCACTTTTGTACTCGGCGTATAACACGCACCCTTAAATTTTCGATCTCGTTTTTTGTATTAAAAATGCACGTTATACGCCGGATTTTATGGCAAATTAAAAACAAGCATCGATGATGCACGAATTCTATAACATTGGGATCAGAAAATGTTTTAAAACATTTTACAGTATACGATATACAGGATGCCCCAAGAATAATGCCCAAACTCTGCACATCTAGATTCGTTGTTGGGAGTACGTAAAAAATGTTTAAAGAATTGTACCTGTACAATCCATAGTTAACTAGAAAAATACGAAAAACAAAGTATGCCGGTGTAAGGAAAGAACATCATATTGGATTCATCAAGAGCAGTATATACAAATATTTATGAAGGCAGATGTTCCAAGTATCCACTATGCATATCGAGACAGGCTTTAACGAGGCCGTGGTATGGATTAGTACACAAGCAGCAGCATAGTAGTACGAGCAGCACGTAAACGAGCAATTATGTCCGTTTGAGCAGTCACTACACACGTTTTGATACACTAAATCCGTGAGATTTCCCCACAGAAAAAAATCTAATGGTGTGAGATCTTGTGATCATGGTGGCTGTATAACCTGAGCTCCACGTCCAATCCATTGGCCGAAATATGCTATATCCAGACAATCACGTATAAGAGAAAAGAAATGCTCCGGAGTCTCATTATGTAAAGAGTGTTTTTTTCCAGGTATAGAAGTTTAAGTTGGCATTACTTTCCAAGATGGCGACCGATTTAACAGCTGTCAAGTGATTTATTCTCAGTTTGGTTTGGCAATTCATCATGAATAAACTCACGTCTGAACAACGAATTTAGATTCGTCGAATGGGCCCAAAACGAGATTTCCGTTGTTCCCGATTTTCAAAAGCGAATTTTGTTTATCGATGAAGCGCACTTCTGGTTGAATGGCTACGTCAACAAACAAAACTACCACATTTAGAGTGAAGCTAATCCACAAGTGTATGTCGAAACACCGTTACATCCAGAAAAACTGACTGTTTGGTGCGCTTTATGGGCTGGTGGAATCCTTCTTCAAAAACGATGAAGGCCACAACGTTACAGTCAATGGTGATCGGTATAGAGCTTTACTAACTTTTTCATTCCTGAATTGAACAATCACGATGTCCAGGAGCTGTGGTTCCAACAAGACGGCGCAACATGTCACACAGCTCGTGCCACAATCGATTTATTGAAAGACACGTTTGGTGACCGCCTAATTTCACGTTTTGGACCTGCGAATTGGCCTCCAAGATCTTGTGATTTAACACCGCTAGACTATTTTTTGTGGGGCTATGTAAGGTCATTGGTCTATGCGGATAAGCCACAAACGCTTGACCATTTGGAAGACAACATTCGCCGTGTTATTGCAGATATACGGCCACAAAGTTGGAAAAAGTCATCGAAAATTGGACGTCCAGATTGGACTACATCCGAGCCAGCCGTGGCAGTCCTATGCCAGAAATCATATTTAAAATGTAAATGCCACAAGATTATCTTTCGAATAAAAAAAATTCATGTCAATCGAATAATACATCGTTGTTTTATTGCAATTTAAAGATCTATACCTCTAAAAAAACACCCTGTATAATCATTTGCGTATTTTTCTCGTAAACTATGGACCACACAAATACAGTTTTTATGGCATTTTTTAGGTACTCATAACGAGAAATCTGGCTGTGTAGAGTTTGGCTGCTATTTTTAGGATGCCCTGTGTGATTGGAAACTAAAGGAATAATTAATTTATCTTTTAAGGTATCCGACTACGTTCGGATTTTCAAAAGAGCATAAATGGATAATTTTCATGATATTTAGTGTCACTTAGATTAGAATATATGCATATAAAATTGTTTTAAGGACATACATTTTGACAAAACAAATTTATTTAAATATAATATTTTGGCAAAAAATTAACTTAGAATAATATTTTTCCAAATGTTCTTCTTTTGTGAAGAAGGCTTCTATTAGAATAATATTTTGCCTGTATATAGCTGTAGACTTCTGTTCAGAGGCTCAACTAGAATTTTAGAAATATATAACTTAGAAGTGGGTTTATTCATATTTTACGACAACAGAGGGGAGCAAGAAAAAAACGCGAATAATTATTTCAATTGGTGGTAACTCTGAAAATATTGTGAATTTTTCAAGAGTTCTAGTTGAGCCTCTGTAGAGAGGGTCTGAGCTATATACAGGCAAAATATTATTATAATAGAACTATTTTTCACAAAAGAAGAACATTTGGAAAAAAATTATTCTAAGTTAATTTTTTGCCAAAATATTATATTTAAATATATTTTTTTTGTCAAAATGTATGTTTTTAAAACAATTTTATGCATGCATTCTAATCTGAGTGACACTAAATGTCCTGAATATTATCCATTTATGTGCTTTTTTAAAATCACGGTTCCAAACGTAGTCAGATACCTTAAATTTTCATACTCTTTAAAAAATTATGTTACAAAATTAACATTCTGCATAAAAATGATTTATTCTTATTGAAATAGCTTACAAAAGACACGAAAAACATAAACATTCTCGTCACAATAATTTCTTGAGTGTTAGACCATACGTCTTTGATTTATTTTTCCTTTGTTTTTATTCAAGAGCCATAAGAAAAATTTATAGAAAAAAGTTAAAGAATATATGTAAAAAAGAAATTCTAATTGTGTGTTGTTGTTGTGTGAATGATATTATGAAATATTTCCCGTGTATTAATATTATTGATCGTTTTGAAAATCTTGGTTGTTCTATTGAGCAAACTTTTAATCAAATAATTATTACTTTATTCAGCTGCACATGGAATTTTAAATTATACAATTTTGGACTAGGTATTAAAAGTTTTATTGATATTTTGGATCAATTAGAGGTATACTATCTGAACACAATGTAAAGGTCATGCCAAAAACAAAAACAAAAAATTATATTTACAAATATAAAGAAACTGTTAGTGAGAGAGGTTTAGAAATTTTTCAAATTCTTATTGGCAGATATTTACTTTTTGCAACTAGGAACTATAGTTCCTTAAATATTTTTTTTGTTTTCATTTTATATTTAAAAAAACAACAACAATTTGAATTGTGAACAGATTCAATCAACAAATTCTAGTTAGACTATTTATGTTTGGGAAAAAAGTAGTTATAACTTTAAAATAGCATTGACGGTGTATAGTAGATACTTTTAGCAACGTCAAACATCAAAATTTCAGAGAATAACTTTATCGACATTTTCCACATGAGTTTTGACATAAGGCTTCTGAACTAGTGTTGTAACAAGTAAAACCTAATTCAATAAAAACACAGCAAATGTTCTTACAAAAGCAGTAGATAGTTTTGTCATCACGTTGCCAACAGAACTACATAAAATTTCCCCAACAAATAATGACTCATCATGTTGTGATTGGGGCACGAAATACATTTTGTCCTGGCTTAACCCTTTGGTCCCCATCCCGAAATACAATGGCAAAATCCAATGCTGGAAGGGTTGGGGTACAATGAACGGCGTCAAAATTCAGTTTGTTCCTTCACTGACGAAGTGATAATTGCTTTAGAACTACAATCACGGTTTTATTAATGCTTTCGTGATTCAAAGGTTTAACCACAGCGCATGCGTAGGGCCCTGAAATGAAATGACGTGGAACGTATCGACAAAAAGGGTTTTATTTTTCTTTATTTCCAAAGGGAATACAGAACTTTTGTGTTTCTAAAATATATTAATGAAAAAGACACACACACACACACACATTGCATCTTTTTCAAAATGAATTCACTTTTTTAAGTACTGAAAATTATAAACCTGTGCAAAACAAAAATTATTACAGGATTTATAAATATTGACTTTTTGTTTGTCCTTGTTTTACATTTTATTTAAAGTAAACTATTTAAGGATATAAGCCTTTCTTAAACTACTCATGAAGGTCTGTTCGAATATTTTCTTTTAAGGTATCCGACCACGTTCGGAACCGTGATTTTGAAAAAGCGTGTAAATGGATAATATTTATGATATTTAATGTAACTTAGATTAGAAAACGTATATAAAATTGTTTTAAGAATATTGTAACAAGAAAAAATTATTTAAATACAATATTTTGACAAAAAAGGAACGTAGAATGACCAATTTTCAAAATATTCTCCTTTTGTGAAAAATGCTTCTATTATAACAATATTTTGCCTGTATATAGCTCAGATCTCTGTACAAAGACTCAAGTAGAATTTTTGAAATATATAATTTAGAAGTGAGCTTATCCATGTTTTACGACAACAGAGGGGAGAAATTTGAAGAAAAAAACGCCGATAATTATTTCAATTAATTGTAACTATGAAAATATTGTGAATTTTTCAAAAATCCTAGTTGAGCCTCCGTACAGAGGTCTGAGCTATATACAGTCAAAATATTATTATAATAGAACCATTTTTTGCAAAAGGAGAACATTTGGAAAAAAGATTATTCTAAGTTAATTTTTTGCCAAAACATTATATTTAAATAAATTTTTTTTGTCAAAATGCCCTTAAAACAATTTTATGCATGTATTCTAGTCTGAGTGACTCTAAATATCATGAAAATTATCCATTTATGCGCTTTTTTAAAATCACGGTTCTGAACGTAGTCGGATACCTTAACGTTACGGTCGATGACACGAGCGTTTATATTTCTGCCGCACGCATAAAGAGGAGTGCCAACCGCAACCAGTCAGTCTTGATTAAACCAGCGAGTAGTGAGGATTGTTTTGACTGGCGAGAATAGGTCGGTTGTACTTGTGAATAATCTTTACTTACGTATATTTTTAAACACTGATGATAGTGTTTGATTGTTGTTGAAGGTGTGAAGACCTTCGGAGATTTACTCTGTGAATATAGCTGCTGAATCCTGTATTTAAAGGATTGGATTTTTGTTAATAAATTCGCATAGCTCTAAAAGAACTGTTTATTTTCTTTGTAATTGTTTTGCATAAAATCCTCGAATCCAGATCTACGTAACAATATTATAAAGGAATTATTCAGTAAATTTAACTGAAATAAAATATTAAATAACATTTATAAACTTAAACTTTTAAAGAATTTTTCTGTTGAACAAATTTTTGTTTATAAACATTTGTTATTCAAAGTTGACAATTAAATGAAAAGTCCTTGCAAGAGGAAAAACACACGATCGTTTTGTTATCGCTATTATCATTAAGTTTAAATACATGTGGGATTTTTAGAATTACCGGATATTTATCTTCATTAGTTTTCTTGTACTATTATATATATATATTTTCTGCAGTAAGAAGAAGATATTTCTCCTATAGAAGTAGCTTAATCCTACTTTACTGTCCTCAGTCAGAGACAGCTTTTGATAATATAATCGTTTTACTTTATAGTACAGAAACTTTCTCTTATCAAAATTTATTTCACGTTCTTGGCTCTATTTTTAAAAATTTCAGTTTCATCTGTTCAGTAAAATATTTAATATTTGATATTAAGTAATTGCTCATTTGTTTTATGGAGTATATATTCATACATATACACTCATGGACAAAAAATTTAGCGCACCAAGAATTAATTGCGGGATCGAAACGAAACTTTGCATGAAGGTACAAGACTGCGAGACATGCAAATGATTAGAAATGCAGCGTGATTGCGCATTAGGTATAGCCGGTACAGGGCGTTTAAAGTCGTTCTCCATGGAGTATAAAACAGGTAACCAAAGCTTGTTTGAGCGTGCTTAATCGCTTACAAAGCAAGAGCTGAGGTAGGCATGCCATTACGCCGTTTTCGAAGACAATATGAGCAGCTGTCGCAGTTTGAGAGGGGAGAATCATCGGCATAATGGAAGCTGGGTGGTCAGCACGGTGAGTAGCTCGTCAATTAGGCCGCTCTGATTGTGTTGTGAGGTGTTGGGACCAGTGGATCCGAGAGATGTCATTTACACGAAGACCAGGCTCAGGACGCCCTCGACAGACCAGTCGTCGAAAAGACCACCACATCGTACGAAATTCACGCGTACAGCCAATTGCTTCATCGACCGCCATCCAGGCACATCTAACACCTTAACTAGGGGCCCCTGTGTATTCTCGAACTATACGAAGGTGCTTGGCTGAAGGACATTTGGGATCGCTGCACCCATTACGTGTGCTGCCCTTGGCGCTAATTATGTGTGCTGCCATTGACACTCATTACGTGTTTCGCCCTTGACGCCCACCCATTGACTCCTCCGTTTGGAGTGGTGCCATGCACGTGGAAACTGGACTGCAGCGGGATGGAACCAGGTCGTCTTGAGTGACGAATCCAGATTCAATCTCAGCAGTGATGACAATCGTATTCGTGTGTAGAGACCCCGTGGTGAACGCCTCAATCCTGCCTTTGCTTTAAAGCGACACACTGCTCCCGAAATTGGTGTGATGGTATGGGGTGCCTTTGCCTACAATACACGGTCACCTCTAGTATTGATCTGTGGCACCACATGACATCCCATCGGTAAGTCCATGACATCCTGCAGCCACATGTGTTGCCACTCAATAAATGGCTCCCAGGAGCCAAATTTCAACAAGACATTGTTTGGCCTTACACGTCAAGGGTGTCACAAGACGGTCTCCGCACTGTTACCACACTTCCTTGGCCTGCCCGATTCCCAGATTTGTCTCTAATCGAACATATCTGGTATCATTTGGATGGCGAGTTGGGCATCCCACGAGTTTAAACGAACTGGAGATAAGGTTACAGTAAATATGGAACGAAATGTCTCAAGACATCATACAGAACTTGTATGTTTTAATGCCCGATCGTATCGCATCATGCATTCACGCTAGAGGGGGTTCAACAGGATATTAAATCCTCCGTTCTTTTGCCTTTTTCTCTTAAATAAATGATCCTTCTTCTTTGATTTTATACTAATTTACTTATATCAAAGTAGTCATTACGTATGTAAATTTTTGTTTCATTTTGACGACTCTTTCTTGGTGCGCTAATTTTTTTGTCCATGAGTATATATATATATATATATACTTATATATTAATAATATATATTATAGTTATATAGAGAGTTATATATTAACTCTCTACTAGAGAGACAGAAATAAATTGAATACTAATGATAAATGAGACCTAAAAAACCGGCATTGGAATTTTAAAAAATATGGATGCTGCAGTATTATAAACTTTGCTGACTTAGGACAGTTCTTATGTATAAAAATAATGGGTATAAAAGAGGGGGTTTAATCAGTTTTGCGGCTAGCCAGTTCTAACTCTTTCTATTTCTTTTAGTTTTTTTTATAATATTGTGCGAAATCCTATTGGAAATAATGGATAAAATTTCTAAATCTATTACAAGAAAAAATTAATTTACTGTAACTTGCATTCAAAAAGGCAAAGTTCGCGTTCAGTATGTGTAGAATAAACACGTTATTGCCAGATTCTGAACCCAAATACAAACGGAAAACATATTTTTGGCTGCATTGTTGCACTTAGCAAAAAGTGTAAAAATATTTGTACTAAAATAATTATATAGCACGTGTATTAAGATATACACGCATGTGTGTATGTATATATGTAGTACATATTAGTGTGTTTAGAGTAAATTGCATTTACTTAAGTTACAACTTTGAATCAAATCATGCAGATGTTAATTTCTCTGTAAATTTGATTATTCGGATACAGAATGCTGTGATGTGTAACAGCAAAAAAACGTTTTTCCAAAAACAGAATTGTAAAGAAAACTGATTTTTTTTGGCTATGAAATCAATATATAAGTTCAAGGAAATATTTCTCCAACTATAAGATTCTTAACACGCTAAAATTTTATTGAAATGAAGATAAAAATAAATAATCAACATAGACGCGAATAAACTTGGAAGAATATTTTGAAAAGACTCGAATTTTGTTCAGAAAATCATGACACTTGAAATGTCGGTTGAATTTAAAATATTCGTATGAAAGACAGAAGTGCTTGGTAAAGAGACCTTAACAAAAGTAGAATTTATTTCACGACCAAAATTTCAAGCAAATAAAGATTAATTTCATCCACACTTCTAAGAAAATATGTGTATGGAATTTTCTATCTTTATAAATTATTTCAAACAGAATAAATTTAAAAAAGAATTGTGCAAAGCTCAGTAAAATAGTAAAATAGTTTCCAACAAAAAAATCCTACACACACGCAGCTTGAGACTGCCAACTTTTTAAAACTTTCTAAAAATATCTTAAAATAAATAAAATTCATCATATATTAATTCTGAATCTACTGTTTCCCTCTTTACATTTTTGAAATCTATATATAAATGCTGCATTGTTCAAAGCACTTTACGATTTTTAAAAAATATATTTGGGATATAAGAATCCGATACTTTTGTGTGTGTGTGTGACAGTTCTTTAATATGCGCTATTATTGACGGTTTAGGAGATTAAAAAAACTGGTTGAAAATCTAACCTTTGAAAAAAGTATGGAGATATTTTGAAAATAAATGTTCTTATGATTTCTGAGTATTGATTTTTATGAATTACAATCATGCGATACAATTTTTTTAAAATTAGGATTAGTTAAAAAATTAATATATTTTTCCAAACTGATTTTCATTGAATTAGCGTAGATTGTTTTCATAATAAGAATTGTACACTTAATATATGACATTGAAAATGTAAAAGAGCTGATTATGGAAATTTCAGGATAAGCTTATTGAGGAGGTAATGCAGATGATATGAAATGTACAGCTCTCTAGTGCACGTCATGTAGGATATAAGGGAAGAAACACTAAGAGTGGGCAAATCGGTGCTTTTATTTTGTCAGGGAAAATAACTGTTTCTTGTCGCAGAGGACAAGCATTGAATGACTATCGCCAGCAGAGAGTATTCCAGCTAACAGACGATATTACAAGGAATATGATGTTGCCGATCCGGTATAGAGGTTAGTGACACTGACTGCTGTGCCGTAGGGCCTGGGTTCGAATCCCGGAGAAGACATGGATGTTTGTAAATGTATAGTGCTTTTGTGGCATGGGGGTACTATAAATAGCTGTTGAGCCGCAAGTCCTCGTGAGGTTGGTGTATGGGGTGGGAAGACTCTGACCTCCCAGGGTATTATCCCTCAAAATTGGGGTGGACTATAGAAATCTAACCTATCTCAGGCTCTGGCAACTTTCATTCCTTTCCTTCGGGAAGGACATGACAACAACAAGGAACATGATGATCGACCTGGGAAAATTAGTTTGATTCAAATGTTGAATCTCAGTTAACCCCCACCTAGCAACAATCATGGTGCACCGGTTAGTGCAAATATGATTGAATCAAGTAAATGCAATTTGTAGAATGCTGGTGTGGCTGGAACGACGTCACCACGCGTGGATAGATATGCACCAACCACAACAAGCAACTTCTGCCACCATTTTGCAGCATGTGCAAAACACGTCTAAGTTTCCTATATTGATCAGAACTATTACTCGTTGAATGATTGTTAGAGGTCTGCACTCACGGCATCCATTACAAACTGTCATCGACCACTCAGTTTGCAATATTGTTAAGCTAGAGCGATGTGGACGAACGAAATGATACAGGATCTTGTTTTCAGACGAACAATCCTTTTGTTTTCTCAAAGATAAACTAGGGTTGCACCAAAATGGTAATATGTTTGACCCAGTTGCATGCATCTGTATAACGCTGCAACTCGTGACATTCCCCCATCATGGTTCAGTACTTTATCATATACCCTGGTCATCTCTAGTTCGTATTCTGGGCACTATCATAGTTCACCGATGCGTAGATGAGTGCTGTGGCCCGTGTCGGCGGATGCTAAATATCAGCAGAATAATGCTGCACTGCTCACATCGGCCAATGGGCTCTCCAAGTTGTACAGATGTTTCCTTGGATGCCGTTATCTTTTCATCTCTTACCAATAGAACATGTCTAGAACACAACTGGATGCCGTATCCATGCTCTTCCACCACCGTGGTGGCAGAACGGATTGTGGCAAATAGTTGACAGAGAATGGAGAACCAATCCTCAGGACGCCATCTGTTTTCTAATTGACTCTGTACCTTGATGTTTTGCTTCACGTACCGACACCTACTGTGATCCTACAAATTGTTGAGTTGGAATTTTTCTTGCTCTATGTTAAGAACATCATTTCAAAATAAACACGGATTATTGTTCATGCCGTCGTCCTAGAAATACGCCTGAAAGTATGCTGGTTCATTTTACGTTTTAGTTGATTCATTTCACTATGTTGGTCAGTCCTCAAACACCACTACAACCCAGATCCATTTTTCACATCAACAGCATGTAGTGCACCCTAATTTTCAACGGCATTTGTTTTCATTGGTGCTGCTACTCTAGTTACTGTAAACATTCGCAACAATAATACAAGATATATGTCAAATTCATCACTGAAACAGATCTGTATTAAATTCATTGCAGCAACACAGTTTTGTGTCAATGCTCCCCCAACACATACATGTGTCAAATTTCTCTCAGAAACATAAGTATGTATACAGGTATAGGTATGGTATGTACACAGGTATGTACACAGTTCTGTGTGGAATTCTCTTCAGAAACACAGTTATTTGTCGAATTCTCCCCCAGAAACACAGTTATTTGTCGAATTCTCCCCAACAACACAGTTATTTGTCAAATTCTCCCCAGCAGCACAGTTATTTGTCGAATTCTCCCCAGCAACACAGTTATCTGTCGAATTCTCCCCAGCAACACAGTTATCTGACGAATTCTCCCCAGCAACACAGCTCTGTGTCGAATTCTCCCCAGCAACACAACTCTGAGTCGAATTCTCCACATCAACACAGCTCTGTGTCAAATTCACCACAACGCAGTTTTGTGCAAAATTCCAATACAGTTTGTCAAAATTCTGATACTTGACGAGGAAGTCAATGATTATATTCCGTTTTGAAAGTCGGATAAATCGCCCATTTTACTCATCACAGCAAAGAAGGATATGTGTTTTAATCTTTATATTTTTATACAAACCATTCCAAGAAGCTCCTTCTGCCGCGTTTGTTGGTTGTGCACCATTTACATTCAAAATAAGGGGGAGTCATAATAGTTTGTCTCTACGTTGTAGATTTTCATTTGAAGAGTAGAGTTTTAGCCATATTATACGAAATTTAAAATAATTCCTAAAAAAATCTTAATTTTACATCAAATTTTTAAAGGAAAAAACTGCTTTTTTGAATTATATTTGTGTGTGTGATATATTGATATTCATAAAACACACTAGAACAATTTTGTTTTGATTATTGGAGAATTGAAAGTGGCAAACGTTATCAAATATTATCTACATTTTAAATCTATTTTTAAATGTATTTCCCAATTTCGATTAAACAAAATAAAGAATGCTATTATACAATTATAACATCCCGTAAATATACTTTAACGAAGAAGATACAAAATATGCACTAAAAAGTATACTAAGAATTTCTTTCGATAAAATGTAACAAAAAACGAGATAATTTGTTGATAGTTTTTAAAAAAATCTTGTTAACTCACACTTTAGTTGTTAAGTTTGAAGGTACCACTATTTTAAACCTTAATACTCGAAAAATTGAGTAATTGGATTTATAAGAAGTGTTATTATTAAGGATTAGCCACTCTTTAAGTCTATAATCTGTTTAAGCGACTCGTGTCAGTTTTAAGGGTTTAACATCGCTTTAATCTCATTCTAAATTGATACAGTAATAGTGTTAACACGTTTAACGGGATTAATGGATTTTTTGGAAGGCATCTCTGTCAGTTTCAGATGGGATTTTTTCCCTCTTAACTTATTTTTGTCACTCAACATTGTTGAGTGCTCAGAGATTAATTTGAATATTTTTTAATGTTCTCTTTTCTTCTTTGCATCACTTTGACATTTTGGGAGATTAAAAGTTTTTTAAAAAGCAATTAACTTCCATTTTAATAGTAAAATTTTTTGTATTTTCTTTTACAACTTTACATTAAAAAGTTTTTTTATATACATTGCTAGTATCTTTATCATATTTGAAAACGATTTCTTTACACATGACAATTTAAAAAAATAAATGTTTCGTTCTTAATTAAATCGATTTGATTCCTTCAAATTATCTCTAATAGTAAAGTTCCTCATTATTTCAAAATTACGTAAAATTGCTTACGTTTTTTTATTAAAAAAATTATAAGTTTCCACAAAAATAATTTTGTTTAGTTTGAATAGCAATTAATTGTTAATGAATATTCATTACAATAAAATTCTTAAAACATTGATATTGTATGTATCTCGTATTTATGTATATAATGGTGTTATATCATGAAAAACTTTATGGGAAGGCAGATGGAAATACAACTACTTATAATGAACAAATATTCCGTGCTACTGGGAAGAAAATAACTCAAAATTTCGAAGAACCTATTTTTCCCTCCAGCACGTATTACCACATCGATAAAGAGTCATAAATACAGGATGTCTATTAATAAGTTGGGCAATTTCGTAAGTTAAGAACTTTCAAAATATTAATTGAAATTAAACCGTTTAAAGTTAGACTAGTAGTAATATATCCTAAGTTTATTCCTAGAGGGCGTAAGATTACATAATGTAAAAATTTGGGGGAAGGGTTCGGAAAATCCTCATTCCATCCTAGAACATGTAATTAATACATCTCAAAGTAAATATGTTTTGTTCAGTGAATTCCTCGAATATTTTCCGCCTATTTTTCTTCGCTGAAAAGACTGTTACGGGAATCTGGGCATGCTACAGATTTTCCTTATGCCAATCACCAAAGAAAAAAATGCCAGAATATTTTCATTTTTCTAGAAGGGGGTGCCTCACCACTTCCACAACGACATTACACATCTTACCTCAATTCTATAATACCCGTTTAGATTAGCTGTTGAGGTGTTATTTACGGGCTATCACGATCACCAGATCTTTCACCGCTGAATTCTAGAGCATGGAGATTTCTACGGGATCATGTGTACATTCCGCCATCCATTCCTGAATTAAAATCAAGAATTTACACAGCAATCAATTTCATCGACGAAAACATACTGACATATTTGTGGCAAGAACTGATTTACCGACGTTTGCATAGTAACGAAAGGAAGTCACACCAAACATTTGTGATATTGGTGAACTTGAATAATTTCTCTTTGCTACAACAATAAGTACTTAAAATTTTTTACCTGAATTTCAAGTAATAAATCATACTTTTTTTGCGCAACTGATTTGTAGACACTCTTACAAATAAATCTTAAGGTATTCGACTACGTTCGGAACCATGATTTTAAAAAAGCGCATAAATAGATAATTTTCATGATATTTAGTGTCAATTAGATTAGAATATATGTATAAAATTGTTTTAAGGACATTTTGACAAAAAAATTTATTTAAATACAATATTTTAGCAAAAAATTAACTTAGAATAACCTTTTTTCAAAATGTTCTCCTTTTGTGAAAAATGGTTCTATTATAATAATATCTTGCTTGTATATAGCTCAGACCTCTGTACAGAGGCTCAACTATGATTTTTGAAAAATTCACATTATTTTCAGAGTTACAACCCATCGAAATAATTATCGGCGTTTTTTTCTTCAAATTTCTTCCCTTTGTTGTCGTAAAACATGGATAAACCTACTTCTAAGTTATATATTTCAAAAATTCTAGTTGATCCTCTGTAAAGAGGTCTGAGCTTTATACAGGCAAAATATTAATATAATAGAAGGATTTTTCAAAAAAGGAGAATATTTTGAAAATTGGTCATTCTGTGTTCATTTTTTGTCCAAATATTGTACTTATATAATTTTTTATTATAATAATATTCTTAAAACAATTTTATATACATTTTCTAATCTAAGCGACACTAAATATCATAAATATTATCCATTTATACGCTTTTGCAAAATCACGTTTCCGAACGTAGTCGGATACCTTAAGATGTCTAAAAATGCTCAAAACATTATCACCTCAAAATAAAATGGATGATAAAAAAAGTATAAGAATTTTTTTTAACAAGAGAGTCAATTGTTGGTTAGTTGTAGAATACGCTCTATGAATAATATTATGAAATTAATGATTTAAACGAAAACCTCAAAAATATCAGTAGAAAATTACGTACAATATATTTAATTTAGTAAAATTATATTTTGTATTTTATATCAGAAATAAACATCTTGTAGAGAAAAGTGCAATTAATGATTAGAGCATGATGCAAATGATTAACAGTTAAGAATAAGGAATTCCATAATTGTACACACCTTGAAAAAGAAATTGTACATACATTTATTGAACTTTGTAATGTTTCCAATACAGCTTCAAAGTTTGGATAATGTTATATATTGAAGTTTCTTTACCTTAATTATCATCTATCAATTTAGTATGTGTCAAAAAGGGCCAGTGAAGGTATCTGAAGTCAGCAAAAAATATCCCATTTTTACCCTTTAGCAAACAAATTACTTCTAATATAATTTCGTATTCTGTCGGCTCGGTGGCTTAGAGGTAGCGTGCCCCCTTTGTAAGTCTAAGGTTGGGGGTTCGATCCCAGATGGAGTCAACTGATTTTCGAGATGCGGAAAACTTTGTCGCTTGAGTCATATAATTATGTGGCTGGTAAAAGATCCCTTGCGTATCAGTATGACCCTGGTGCTCTAGGCAAAATTTCATCACGGCATATTTAGCATCCGACTAGAGCTTGAATTAAAAATTAATTAAAGCGTCAAAGTTTGGTAGCGAGATCAACCACTAGAGATGGTGCCACCATGAAATGGCTCACACATTAGGGAACTTGAAGAGTCTGCAAAAGCTTGATTGCTGCTTGCAAGTAAAAAAAATGAAAACATTACGTAAACTTTTTATTTTCTACAAATAAATGCGTATGAATTTTAAAAAGACCCTTTATGTAATAGAGAGAGACAGACATCGCACAGATGTTAAGGTATCCGACTACGCTCGGAACCGTGATTTTGCAAAAGCGTATAATTGGATAATATTTATATTTAGTGTCATTTAGATTAGAAAATGTATATAAAATTGTTTTAAAAAATAGTATTACAATAAAAAATTATTTAAGTACAATATTTTGAAAAAAAATGAACATAGAATGACCCATTTTCAAAATATTCTCCTTTTGTGAAAAATACTTCTATTATAATAATATTTTGCCTGTATATAGCTCAGACCTCTGTACAGAGGCTCAACTAGAATTTTTGAAATATATAACTTAGAAGTCGGTTTATCCATGTTTTACGACAACAGAGGGGAGAAATTTTAAGAAAAAAACGCCGATAATTATTTCAATTGGTGATAACTCTAAAAATAATGTGAATTTTTCAAGAAAATAGTTCTAGACTCTCTGGAGAAGTCTTTACTTTATATAAGCAAAATATTATTATTTTAGAAGCATTTTTTATAAAAAGAGAAAATTTTGAAAACTGTTATTCTAAGTTAATTTTTAGCCAAAATATTGTATTTAAATAATTTGTTTTTGTCAAAATGTCCTTAAAATAATTTTATACATGTATTCTAATCTAAGTGACACTAAATATCATGAAAATTATCCATTTATGCACTTTTTTAAAATCACGGTTCCGAACGTAGTCGGATACTTTAATGTAATTCTGTATATATTTTAATGAAAATTGTTCGTACAAGTTTTTTTTCTAACGTTTATGGTTCTAAGCAATGCGATTTGCTGGTGCTCGATTATTAAGTTCTCTTTATTCAACCTGATTTATAAGTTTTCTTATAAATCTATCACTGCATTTTTTATTAACTATTATTTAAAATGAAAGTAATTTTTATTACTAAAATGAATTAAATTTGCAAGATATATTTTTGACATTGCATTTTAATTCCAACCTTTTTGTTTTTACAATTCTTTCACTGAGTTGATTGGTAGATGATTCGATGATCTTTTTCTGAGAATCTCTTTGTATAAATGACCTCAGCATTAAAACCAAATTTTTTATAATCTTCGATTTATTTATTGAAATTTACTCAAGAATTTGAGAGTCCCAAATTTGAAATTTGATTTTTCTCTTACGTTTTTACAAGTTTGTGTGCAAATATATGTACTACTACTTGCAAAATTTTAATTGGCAGGCAATTCCTGCAAATTGTAAAAATAAAAAATAGAGTTGAGTTGAATTCTACAACGCATATTTTGAATTTAAAAAATATGTTGAGAATTCATAATATATTTTTAAAAAAATTCGGTACGACATTTTCTAAAATTAATTCCTTTTCTATGAAAAAAAAGAACTGTTTATTGAGATTAAATTTTTGTAAGTATTTGATAGAAACAAAAACAGTATTTTCAATTTAACGCCCCTTTTATTAAAAATGTTTTAATTTCTAAATTGATGATTTTCATGGAAATTTACATTTAAGTTTAGAACTATGATAACATTCACTCTATATTTGAAATGTCAAGAATAAAGAGGGTAAAAAAGTACAAAAGGTCAAAAAGTACTCTAATAACTTTATAATCGGAATTGTTCCCTTTTTCCAATTCTTGAGCTTTTACATTTATTATTTTTTTTAATGATTCTCGAAAATATTTGTTAATTTTCGTTAAGAATTAATCAATCTTTATGAACAGTTAGTTATAGAACGCTAATCGTTTGCTTCAAAGAATTTGAAATGATAGATATATTAAAGCATTAGATTTTTAGAATGAATTTTGCTCCTCTATTAACCCTTTATCTACCGACGGTACTTATAATTACCACTCACTTCAAAATTGCATAGAATAACCATTTTTACCAATACTCCGACGGTATTTAGCAGGAATATTCTCTTAAACCCACTCTTCCAAGATGTATGGCAACACGGGTTCTAAGATGAGTATTTTAGCGGGGAAGGCGAATAGTTTTGTAGCAAAAATTGCGTTTTCAGATGGCAGCGTTTTCAGCGGATTGCGAAGATTGTTATTTTAATTCCGAAAAAATAGTTAATGTCAATTGGTGTTTTTTTTGTATGTTAATGAAGGCCTTAGAAAACAATTTGATTACTTATTTTAAGTAAACAGTGTGTATAATTAATTTTACAGTTAAATATCTTTAATTAATTCAATTTCCCAAAGTTGAGTATTTTGTTTATGTATATCCCTTAATTTTCAATGTAGCGATTCAAAAAAAAAATATTACATGAAAAAAACTGCAGTAAATCATAATGCGGTAGATAAAGGGTTATTTATGCTAATTTTATAAGATGTTCTACGGATGATATTTTACTATACAAAATGACGAAAACAATGTTTTTATGGAAGCCGGCTTTCTAGCGCAGTTGGTTAGTCACTGCCTTGTACGCCTAAGCTTGCGGGTTCAACCCCAGCCAAAGTAGGTAGATTTTCAGGAAGCAGAAAATCGACAGCATCCATAGCGTATGATTATGCGGCATGTTAAAGATTCCTAGAGCACCTGTTTGGTTTGAATTCTCTCGTCAAAATTAAAAATTCCTAGTACCATTTCTCATTGTCAGAGCTTAGGTGCCTTCATCTGGAGAGAGGAAACTGGGAGTCAAAATTACATTGCGGTGATTAGTATGCCCCCTATATGGGTGCCGCCCTTGAAATTTATACCAACTCGCGGGGAATGAACAAGCTCTGCAAAGGTGAATACCAATCCGCAGCTCCATCGGAAATAAAAAAAATACTTTTATGCAATTGTTACTTTAGCATATCATTGACTAAAATTTAGGATTGGAAAAATAAATAAGTTTTTAAATAATAATAAAGAAGTTGACTTGAGCATCAGCTCAATAAGCTTATATTATTTGAATTGACTATAAAAATATCCAATAAAAATATCTTATTCACATTACATAAAATTCAAATAACTTTTGTATATGAAATACTTTTTGTGCGTGTAAATTATAAAAAGGTCCCATTTATTTATGATTTTCTTTTTTATACACTATTAAATAAAAAAAATCATGAAATTATTTAGAAATAATGTTGCAAGAGTGTTATAAAAATACGAGTATTTCATACCTATCCATTCTTCTAAAATAACTCCATTACCTTATATTACTAGCATTACTTCTCCATATCTAGTTGAGGCAAAATAAAATGAAGACAGATTTTATATAAATTTTACAATACATAAAAGCCCCATTTGTAAAAGTGTAAACTCTTGAATAAAAATGTAGATGTTATCATTTGCCTTTAACTTAAAATTACCAACTCCATGATCCATGGGTGGGCCTAATGTGTATTCCTAGAGTAATGTTCAATCATGACAAGTCTATTTATCCGTATCTTTGATATTACTTCGAATCGAAATCTAATAATATTCTTATTGAGATTAAAAGACAAAACGAAGAAAGAAATATCAGAAAATGAGATTAAAATGTAACTTGTTGTAAAACAATTGTTAAAACTAAATAAAATCAACATGCATTAGTGGTAAAATGAATCTTCTGTATTTTTTTCATAGCACTTATTGCACACGTTTACTCTAAATCGTTGCATACAGATCACATCAACTGAAGCGCATTATGAACAACATCTGAACTCTTACTCGTCCGAGAGTGTTCTTTTTTAAAAAAATATATAACCTTCATCTTCCCTTCTAATCCGTAAAACAAACGATTCTCAATTCAGGTAAAGTCATGGCACATCGGTTCCGAAAAGGATAACCATTTTCACATAAACAACCCCAAAGGTCAATGGTACTTCCGTGTTCCGACAACCCTTTTGAATCTAGGATGGTAGAAACATATCAACTACCAAAAACGAAACAAAATAAAAATAAAAATAACATGTACACTAAAAAAGAGCCAAAGAAGGAAAAAAAAAAAGGGGGAATAAAAAAGGACATCAAAAATGTCTCGACTTTGTGTGCGAAGTGGACCAAGAAGACACCTCCAGCGAGCGGTAAGGGAAAAGGGATATATCTATGCAGAAGTCAATTTAGCATATTTCATTGCTGGTGTCATCTGCAGTAATCCAATTTCACAGTTGGCTAAGCCGGGTATCCGC